>JAWWEU010000082.1:1939188-1951942 GCA_035583155.1 Acropternis orthonyx
CCCATTCCGTATCTCCACCCCATACCCCTGTCCCCCCTGTCCCAAACCCCTGTCCCCTGTCCCCGCCGGTGAGGGGCAGGGCGGGGAGCGCTCCCAGCGGCCGAAATAGCTCAGCTGGGAGAGCGTTAGACTGAAGATCTAAAGGTCCCTGGTTCGATCCCGGGTTTCGGCAGAAGCTTTTCCCGCCACTGTTTTCACCCCAAAACACCCCCCGGGCCCTTCGGGAATCGCCGGACGCTGCTCAGGGTTATTTTAATGTCCTGGAAACAAACGCACGTGGGGTGGAAGTGTGGGATGTGACACTACACTAATAACAAATAATATTATTAAATAAATATAAATGAATAATAAATAACAGTAAGTGGTCTCACGCAGAGGCAGCTGAGGGGAGGGATGTGCGTTAATTAACACTGGACAATCACTAATGAGCAGAGGTGATGGGCTAGACCCTGCGTTATTTAAAGCACAAGAACAGAAACCAGCGAGTTTGTGCTCCTGTTCTCAACTCCGTGCTTAGTAACATGAAATGGAGTCACCAACCACATTACAGGTTTACCTGATATATAAAAATAACCTTCACCTGCTGTAAAGGCAGGGTGGAATCTCCGATTTGAGCACCGACCACCACAGATTAAAATATTCAAACAAAAGCAACAAGTCCTTGATGATTCACTTCAATTAATTCCACGTGATTTGCACAGTGTGAGGCTGAATTTGGTGTCCCAGGAGTGAGCTGGGACATACCCTGAGGCAGCAGCTGGAAGGGGCTGGGGAAGCTGTAAATGAGTTTCAAAGCACCAACACAGCACCCCCTGGGGACAGTTTGGGATTGGAAACAGGAATCTGGTCATGTTATATCAAACATGGTAAGCCAGGATTAGCCCTGGGAGTGTCCAAGGGCAGGTTGGACAGGGCCTGGAGCAACCTGGGCTGGTGGGAGGTGTCCCTGCCCAGGGCAGGGGTGGCACTGGGTGGGCTTTAAGGTCCATTCCAGGAGTGGGGTGAAGGCAGGGTGAGGGGGGAGTTCTGCTTCCATGCACTGGTGTGGAGGAAGACCTTAACAGCAGCGGAGGGACTTGGAGTGAGAAGGGAACACAGGGTTGATGTGAAGGAGGAGGAAGCTGATCCCCCACCTCTGAATTACCTCAGAGCACCTGGATCAGGGGCAGGATGCCCCACCCCGACCTCTCACCCCAAAGGGAAAGTGCCACTCACAGCTCAGAGTTAGCTCCATCAACCCCTCATTAATTTTTTATCCCATCCCCAAAAACTCATTATCCCTCCTCACAAGTTTTAATAAAACCCTCTCTCTTCCTGTTCTGTTCCTGTAATTGAAGTATTTGAGATAAGGGGAATGAGGATTCCATGGTGAAACTCGTTAAGAGAGCACAGAGCAATTAAAAGTGTAATTAAAATATATTCAGATAATTACTAGAGCCAGAATAGACATCTGGATCCCAATTTAAACTTCTTCATTTCAAATCATCTTGGGTTTTATTGGACAAGCACAGAGATCCCATTTCATTATCATGAAGAAACCCTAATCAGGGTGTTTTATCTATAATTTATCATTATTTATCATTAATTAGTTCTTGGTGACACTGATTCCATGTGCCAACAGCTCAAGCAAAGCTGGGCAGGATCGAATTGGGAATTTAAATGAGAAAAAGCCAATTAAAAGTGTCCCTAAATTCAGAGCCTCCAAAGAGCCAACAAACCAGCATTCCAATGGTTCGCTGCTGAAGGAAAAGGGGATGTTTTTGTTTAAGCAAACCTGGATTCCTCCCCCCACGGAATTTCAGCTGTCCTAACAACAAACCCAAAGCATTCTTGATTCAGTTTGCAGCACTGGGCACCAATTTTATTTCCCACACTTGGAGACACGTGAAGCAGGAGGAGTGAACCCGCTGGGAGCGTTTCCCACCAGGAAGCCTGCGAGACCACCAGGCACTCCTGGCTCCAGGCCGTGTTTTCCACGATCAGTGGCCCTTCCTGTGACAGATGTTTGGCTAAAACAACCCACACAGAACTCAGTGTTACAGCAGGAAGCTGTGCAAGCCGCCGGGAAGGGCACGGATGGGCGAGGATCACGGCGGAGTGCCGGCAGCTCCCACGGATCCCGACGGCATCCTCAGGCAGCGGGACACAGCGAGGCTGCAGGGGGAGCAGCGAGGGCCGAGCCCACAGCAGCTTTTGGGGATGCGCACGGGGATTTTGTGAAGAATTCCACGTTTACACAAATCACCACGGGTTATTTACACTCAGCAGCCGAGGCCACCCCTCAGCCCTCGCCAGGCTCCAGCTTCGCCTTGAGCTTCTTCCTCGCCCGGATTTGTTCATCAAATAATTCTCTCTCTCTGAAAAGAAGAACGTGGAAGGTTTTTTAGGTAACCTGGACACCTTTAGATAACCTGGACAAATTATAAAGTTGGCAGTGTTGGAGTGGCCCAGCCAGAATGTGTTCCATGTTCAATCCTTTGTGTGTCCATCCCCCACAGGAGGGAGGGCACTGAGCTCTCCTGCCCTTACACTCAACACCTTTCTGGACCAACAGTAACAAAACTCTAGAGAATACTGGAAATAAAAATACCTTTTGCTCACAGGTGGTCCTTTAATATACTTCTCTTCTGCTTTCTTGTAGTCAATGTCATCCACTGCAGCAATTGCGTAGATGATGGCCTAGAAAAGCATTTAATTCATTTATAATCATTAAACAAAGAGAAATCACAACCGAGGATGTGAAGCTGCCTCAGGCGAGCAGGTTTTAAGAAAAGGGTTCCTCAATCACTTAGAAAACTTGGATGAAACTGCTCGTTGTGTGCCTGAAATTCTTAAATAAATAACACAAACAGGTCCTGTATCATTCCCAGGGGAGTGTTTTTATCCCCGTATTAAGATGTTCTTCACAGCAATTTTGCTTTCACACAAGTTAATGTTCTCCTGGGAAAATTCCTGTGAAGAACAGAAATGTATCTAAAACAGCTACAAAAACAACCAACCCACCGCTCCCAACTCCCTCCCCCCCTCCACACACACACAGAGAGGACCAAGAAAACCCCGAGAACTTGCCAGATTAAAATAAAAACCCCGAAACAACGTTTTGATGCGTTTCAGAAGTAATTAAAATACACCAGAAAAACCCCCATCATTCTGCCTTTAAAAACAACGAAGTGCTTAAAGGTTCTCCTTGCTGTGCTTAAAAATCAGCATTTAAGTGACTCAGGCTGTGGGCAGGTGTGAATATTCCCACTCAGCTCAGCTCTGGGAACTCTCCCCAAGTCATTCCACACAAATCACATCACACCAAATGAAGAAATAAGTCCAGTTATTTATTATTTTAGTGACTTTTCCCAGTTTCGGGTTCACTAACCTCAGGCAGAAGCACATCCGAGATGAACTTGATGCCGTCCCCCAGGATCTGGTGCAGATTTGTCGTGTCCATTTCCCTGTAAACCTCCTTCAGATAATCAACCACCAGGTCCAGCTGCTCCTCATCCTCCAGGTAGGTTTCCACACAGGTCATGTACCGGCGGGAGTTCAGGAATTTCTCCAGCCAACGGGACTGTTTCCCGCTTTTCAGGATCCCCAGGAGATGTTCTTCTGCCCCTTTTGTTTTCACTATGAATTCCACGAGTTTCTTGTTCTCCCTGTCCCTGGCTGCTCTGCTCCTGTCTGGGAGGAGCTTCCTCAGGGGCTTCTGGGGGGAATTGTCCGAGGAAGACTCTCCAAGATCCTCCTCTGCCGTGCTGGGGAAGGTCATTTGCTCCACACTCTGGTATCCCTCTTTCCTGACTGGGTAGCCTGAAACAAAGGCCACAAGCACTTCTGTTTAAATATACAAAGGGCTCTCACATCCATAATGGCATATGTAAACAGAAAGGAAAAAACTTCATTGATGAAAGTTTTTCTTCTTTCCCTACTAAAGAGGTTAAAAAACCACCACCAAAATCTTCATTTGCCTTTAAAAAAACAAAAACAAAGACAAAGAGATTAGGGAGATGGCTCTGACATGAATTCTACAACGTGAAAGAACCAGTCACAACTCTAACTATTCTGATTCCATGACCTGATTGTCTGGAACCATCCATATTTATTTAACTTAATGAAAAACTTAATTAAAACCCTAATTGCAATAAAGGTGTGCTGTGAATTTAAGGGCAGCCCCTTTCTGTGTTGGTGCCAAACTCACTTGTGTGTAAATATTGGAGTTAAATTTATCCAAATAAGAAAAATTAAAGAAAGTGATGAATTCACTTACTGATATCAGCAGCAAAATACTCCAGGAAGGACCCAGTGAAAGAATGACAGCCTAAAAACCCAAAACAGGGTTGTTTATTCCTCAGTTCCATTCAGACCAGGAATCAAAGCCGACAGTTCGGGGTTACCTTTTCCTGATGGATATTGAGGTGGTTGCCAAGGGAAGCTGTGGCTGCCCCAGGATCCCTGGCAGTGTCCCAGGCCAGGTTGGACAGAGCTTGGAGCAACCCGGGCTGGTGGGAGGTGTCCCTGCCCAGGGCAGGGGTGGCACTGGGTGGGCTTTGAGGTCCTTCCCACCCAATCCAGCCTGGGATCCCGTGATTCTGTGATCCCCTGGGCCCTCCTTACCCACTCGGATCCGATAGTCCAGGATCAGCTGGATGCACCACTGGATCTCCCGGGGGTAGTTCTCTTTGGCTTGTTCCTGCAAAACAAGAGCCACTTCAGTCCCAAAAGGAGCAGCTTTGCAAGAGTTTCAGTCTCAGACACCAACCAAGGCACAGAAATGGTTGATAATAATGAATCCGAGGTTCCTTGCAGTAAAATCCACTCCTGCCAGGGATGAGAGCATGATCCTCCCCTGGTCACTAATACCTTGTATTTCCCACTGGATTTTCCCAACACCTGCAATCCCACATTTCTAGGATACTCACAATGAGCTCCTGTTTCTCTTCACAGTCAAAGTGCTTCAGGCTCTTCAGAGACACGGAGAAACTTAAAGAAACACAGTTAGAGATGCAACTCAACTGTCTCATTTCCCTGTTTATTTCCTGCAATTCTACTTCTCCCTGAAAATTTCATTTCTCGGGAGAGCAGGTTTTACCAGTTTTGTTTTTCAGAATAAGTTAAAACTATGGAATCTTTTCAAAAGTGAGAAATACCTGGTTTAGGAAAAAAGCCAGCTTGTGTTTCCAGGAAGTCTGGGCAGCACAAATAAAACACTGGCTGTGTCCCAGGGCCAGTTTTTTTTTTTTGGTTTTTAATTCCTCAGCCCCTCCCCCAGGGACACGGACCTGCCTCAACCTGCAGTACAGCAAAGCACCAGCCAAAACTGCAACCCTCCCCTGACCCCGTCCCTCCTCCCAGATCAAACTGAAGCAACTGTCCTCACCAGGAATCAGGGGCAGGACGTGGAGTAACAGAAACTGAAAGTTCAGGATGAGATCAAAACCGACATTTACCCTTTTTTCTTCTCGTTTGTGGTCCCATCTATGAAGAGCACACAGGCCCTCCGGTGCTTTCGCTTCAGTGTTTTCACCTGGGGAGAGAAAAAAGCGCCTCTTTTAGCCTCCTAAAACCCTGACAAAGCAGGGATGTTTTCCATTGATACATGGCACCCCAGGCTACATTTTTTCTTATTTATGTAACTTCCTTTAGGACACAAATGCAAAAAACTGAAGGGGAAGGAGAAACAAGTTAACCCCAAGGGAGCATTTTCAGCGCAAGGACCATCCCCTTTCTTTTGTCAGTTGGGAAAGAAGTCCTGCTCCATAACACAAGGCTCAGGATAATCCTCTGCTCTGGGATAAACAGGCATGAATTAACCGCACTTACTTTTTATGTGATTTTGTCAGATGTAATTTCACTTCTATGAGCTTTGGAAAGTTTCTACTGGAAGACCTTTAACATTTCCAGCTCTACATGACTCAGGAAGGGCAAAAGTCACTCCAGAACTGGCAAACTGCTCCTTATCAGCAGGATATCAGCAGGCATGAGCTGCTCTTACCACTGCTGGCCAGTACGGATACCGTCGGAGCTTGCACCACACCAGCATCCCTTCCTCGATGGACTGGGGTTCTGAGGTGGAAAATAAAGCAAATGTTCTTAAAAGACAATGAGACAGCCCAGATCTCACCCTTCCTTATCCACCTCCAGGCTGTTTCTCCAGGAGAAACTCCAGCAGTTTCTCTTCAGTGTTCTTACAGGTTTTATCTAAGCTGACAGAGCAGCATCATCTCCCCAAAATGCAGCACAGGGAGCTCTGAATAGAAACTCAGGAACTTCAATCCCAGGCCCTTGCCCAGTTTCGCAGGGATTTAAGTTTCATTCTGCATAAAAAAGCCTGAGGCATCCAGGAAAATGCATTTAATTCCAAGCTTGGGCAGGTTGGGTCTCACCCCCAGGGCTGAGCAAACTGGAGCTCAGAGTCCACCTGAGTGAAGAACCTCACCCAGGTCTGCCGATGTCTCACCTCGACGGGACAGAACACTTGGAAAATATTCCTCCTCTTCATCTAACAGAGGTGAGAGTGGAGGGAAACTCTCCGAGGAAACTCTCCTTGAAGACATCCCAGAGGATTCCAGCCCTGCCAAGAGCAGCAAAAACCAGGGGGTGTAAGTGTGGGGAGAGATTAGAACAGGATCAGCTTCAGAGCAGGTGAGACACACCTGAGTGTGACCCCAGAGGGGACACAGGGGCTGTCCCCATCTGTGTGAGTGATCCAGAGCATCACAGTCACTGTGACACAAAGGTCTGTCACATCTACACTCTCTCAATTAGGGAAAGGCCTGATAATGTGGATAAAAGAGGAAAAGGGGAAGGAATACGGCTGATTTTGGGACTGTGCACCAACCTGCTCATTGCTCATTTCATCTTAACTAATTAGAGCAGCAAGGCAAATAAGATGTGAACTCAAAGGGCAACAAACACTGCTAAATACAGCTTTCCATGTGTCCTAGTTACAGGGGCTGGACCAGTTCATCACTGTGTGGGTATAACCAAAACTGTGTATTCTACACCCTCTGATGGACTGTTAATATTGGATGGTTGGCAGCAGCTGCCCAGGGCACACCTGACACCTCAGAGCTCCAAGCAACAGCACACCATCAGGAATACTGCCCCACCAGGACTCCACGATTCCCATCCATGAGATGATCCGTGAACTGCAGAGCCAGGGGGTGGTCAGCAAGACTTTCACCCTTTAACAGCCCTGCATGGCTGGTGCAAAGTCCAGTGGAGAGTGGAAGCTGATGGTAGGTCACTGTGGCCTCAGTGAAGTCCCACCACCCCTGAGTGCTCCTGTGCTGGACGTGCTGGAGCTTCACTACAAGCTGGAGTCCAAGGCAGCCAAGTGGTGCCACCACTGACGTTGCCAGTGCCTTTTTCTCCATTCCTCTGGCAGCAGAGTGCAGGTCACAGTTTGCTTTCACCTGGAGGGGCGTGCAGTACACCTGGAATCGACTCCTACCTCTACACTGACTTGTGGATGGTGGCCAGTGCTCTGTGGGGGTGGCTAGAGGGATGGAGAAAGGCCAGCTGGCAGCACAGAGGGAAACCCATCTGGGCAGCTGAGATGCGGCAGGACATCTCTACTCGGGTAAAGAAGGTCCATCATGTCGATGCTCACGTACCCAAGGGCCAGGCTAATGAAGAGCACCATGGCAATGAGCAGGTGGATCGAGCTGCCAGGATTAAAGTATCCCAGGCACATTTAAATTGGCAGCACAAGGGAGAACTATTTCTAGCCCCATGGGCCCATGATGCCTCTGGTCATCAGGGGAGAGATGCCACCTACAGATGGGCTTGTGACCAAGGTGGTGGATCCAGCCACGGACAGTGTCTCAGAGGTTATCCACGACTGGGAGACATGTGCTGCCATCAGGCAAGCCCAGAGGGGGAAGCCCCTATGGGATGGTGGACAGTGGTCAAAATGCAGGTATGGGGAAGCCTGGCAAGCTGACCACATCACACTTCCCCACACCCACCAAGGCAAGCACTAAGGGCTGACCATGGTAGAAGTGACCACTGGATGGCTGGACACACACCCTGTGCCTCACGCCACTGCCCGGAACACCGTCCTGGGCCTTGGGAAGCAGGTCCTGTGGCAACACAGCACCCTGGAGAGAATAGAGTCTGACAATGGGACCCACTTCAAAAATGGCCTCGCAGACACCTGAGCCAGAGAGCACGGCATCGAGTGGGTGTATTACACCAATGACTCCCCTCTGGGGGGGAGGCACCAGCACCTCCACCCCCCTGAGGGGTCAGCTCTGCCAATGGGCCATCAGGGACTGGCACAACAGGCAGCTGGCACGGCCCAGACCATCAAAGATACCGAAAATATCCCAGGACTCACAGTGTTACATCACCCCTTGTGAAACTCCCCACCCTGGGGGAGGTTCTGGGCATTCCCACCTGAACCTGAGCAGATCCAACCCTCGGGTTTTGGGACCTGTGGGATCCAGAGGGGGACCAGAACCGCAACAAGAGTGATCATTACTTCAACAGAACTGTGACCATCATCCTGACCAACAAGTTTCCTTTCCCCTAACTTTGCACTCAGGGGGCCCCCACAGCACTCAGCACAGGAGCCAAGGAACACGGCCCTGTTGGTGTCCCAGTGTGCTGGGTTATACATGTTTCTGGATATTAAAAACAATGTTTCTCTGTATCACTGTATTTACTGAAATCTTTTTAGTAACTTGTAACTCTGACTTGTAATATTTCTTGAGTTCGTTTCTCCCACTGGTTTAATTTTAAACCAGCACACCATGGAAAACCCTGAGTAATTCCAGACAACCCAAGTGCCACCCAAGCACCAAAGGGAGCAGCAGTTTTGCTTCTCCAAAACAAATTAAAGCAGCAGTTCAAGAACCACATTCCCAAAACCAAAGCAACCTTCCAAGAGGAGTTACAGCACGAGACACCCACATGGGGCGAACCTTTCCCTTCCCCAAGGGTTTTGCCCACCTTCATCTTCCTCAGAGTCAGGCAGCTGCATCTTCTTTTCCCTATTCCCAGCCAAGCGTGAAGGATCCTTGTCTTCCTGCTCTCGAGGCTGAGGGAAGGCACCAGAAGGCCCAGGTGAGGATCCAGAGTGGTTCCTGCATTTCCTGTCTCTGCCTGAGGCTACACCTGCCCCATCCAATTGCTTTCCACCCCCTGCCTTTCTCCTTCCATCCAGCTGCTTTGCCAGACTCTCACTCTCACTGCTGATGCTTTTCTCCAACTCATCCGAGGCACTTTCACAAGAGGAATCCAGGAATGTCCTCCCAGGCTGAGTTCCAGTCCTTTGGGCAGGTTCCACGGTGCCAGATTTCCAGGGGACAGGCAGATACGCCTCCTCAGTGGGAAGCTGTGCTTGATCCCGAGGCCAATCATCCCTACGTGGTCTTTTCCTTCCTTGCTGACTTTTTCCCTCCTTTGGCTTAGGAGAGACTTTGTTCCCTTGTTTGGGTTGGACTTTTCTCTGTCTTGGTGACGATTCTGGTTCTGGTACTTTGCAGTTGTGACTGTCGGGGGCTGGTGCATCGCTCAAGTCCCTGGGACCACACCTGGAAGGGTTTGTTCCACCTCTACGTGCTCTGGCAGGGCTTGTTCCAGCTCCACGTGCTTTGCCACTCTCCTTGGAAGGGACGGAGCCTCCCAGAGTCTGTGTTCGTGTATCATCCTTTGGGTTACAGTAATTTTTTTTCCATTTCCTCTTGGCAGCCTCAGGCTCCAACTTTTTGGAGGGAGATCCCAGGAAAGAGCTGCGTGGGGGGGTGGCTGGGAGGGATCCCACACTGTTCTCCTGGGGTAACCCACGGTTTGGCCTTTCTGCAGGTGGCACTTGTCTGTCTGAGTCAGTTTGACCGAGGATATCCAGGGCAATTTTAAGGGCACAGCGATATTGCAGCTCCTCCACAGCCTTGCTCACATTGTTCTTTTGCTCTGATGAAGAAGGATATTCAATAAATGCAAAATACTTATTATTATATATTACTTAATAATATAAAATTTACTTATTGTGTTTCCTTTGTTTATGGTGCCATTTTTAACACTTAAATCATCCATGATTCTGAAGGCAAAGGATAGGGACACACAAAGATCAGGCCCCCAGTGCCTCATTTTGAGGGGAATACACATTTCTTCACCATTCCCACCAACAAACTACCCCAGGGAAAAGGATCATGTTTAACCTATTTTCCAATTTTATGGATGAAAAAGGGGGAAAGAAATGCAAAAAAAAAAAAAGCTCCTCAAAATTACATAAGTGAAATATAGAGCTATTATCCCCAGACTGAGTTTTTGTGTCTATTTTACACTTAGAATAGAGGGAAAGCAGCACATTTTGGCCCCTGCTCACCCAAGTTGGAGGCAATGGCATTGATCCGCTCCTCTGTCAGTGGAACAGCACTTGCAGAGCTCACACTGACCCTGAAACACAACAGAGCTCACTGGAACTGGCACACAAAACACCCCCAACAGCAAAACTCTGCTCTCACCAACCAATAAACCTGAAATATTTGTCCCCCCAAACATCTCCTTGTCAGGGTTAAACACCTAAACCTTCTGTAAATCCATATCCCGCCTCGCAGGAATCTTCAGATAAAGGGATTCCTTTCTTCCCCCCACCTTTTTTTAACATCTAAGAATGCAAACATGTGGCAGGAACCAGGATACTCAACTGCTTCTCCAAGCCAAGTATTTCTGCTTTAAAACCACTCTTCTTCGTGGTGCCAACCCGAGTGTTCCTAGCAACTCCAGCATGGCACAAAACCTACATTAAAAATAAAAACACTCATTTAAAATCCTTGACCAACAGATCTGACATCAAAGTATTTTTATAAGAACAGCCTGACAGCCCATGGCAGCTGGCTGCAGCCTTAGGATCATGGGATCATGGAATGGTTTGGGTTGGAAGGGACCCTAAAGCCCATCCAGTGCCAACCCCTGCCATGGGCAGGGACACCTTCCACTAGCCCAGGTTGCTCCAAGCTCTGTCCAACCTTGGACACTTCCAAGCACAAGCCTGGGGAAGTAGAAACACGTTAACTGGGAGCTTTCACTTCCTTTCTGCTTGTGGACCTTTGACCTGGCCAGAAGCCAGGCCACCAGGCCCACAGTTCAAGAAGCCTTCCCTCTCTCCTCCCCCCTGGACACAGAGAACAAAGAGGGAAGGGAAAAAAAAACACAAAAGAACTGGAATAGCAAAATCAAAGCAGTGTGTATATATATATTTTTTTTTTTTTTACACTTCTATACAGTTACAAAAATACACACCTAGAAGACAAGGAACCCCAGTACCCCCAAAACAGAACAAATAAACAGCTCCTCACTTCTCTCTACTGAGAAAACAGCTGTGCCTCACCTCGACTGACCTCTGCTGCTGTTGCTAACAGGCCTCCCCACACAGCAAAAGGTGATTGCAGAGCTCAACCTGTTCTTGACCCAGGCTGGAAGGAGGTCTGCAGTCCTGCTCTTATCACAGGGAGCAGCTAGCAAGCAGCTTGGCCACCATTTGACTACCAGAAGAGCACTGACTGCCTCGCTTCCTCCCCTTCATTTATATCTCTGTTTAGTGAAGAACAGAATGGAATACTTCCTTAGGTTTGACCTGGTTGCCAGGAAAGGCCTAAGGCAAACCACTACACTGCTTCATTTCATCTCTTCCCAAGTGAAATCCAGACACATTTCCTCATTCCTCATTACCTTGGCTGGCCACAGACGCCTCTTCCACTTGCAGAGAACAAACTCTTGGTCAGTCATGGCTGAGCTTCACGTGAAAAAGGGCAATTCCAGTGTGCTCTGAGGAAAAAAGGGAATAAAGGAGTCACCCACTTTCATCCACTTCTGTCTTCGTCTTTTTAAAGAAATACAGGACTTAGTCGAACACATTACTACAGTTATTATTGTTTTACCTATGGGATCACTGCACTGATATATCCTGCAGCATTCTCCAAAACTGTATTTTAAATTCCATTTCTCTTTGCCCAGAGAAGCTGTGGCTGCTCCATCCCTGGAAACCTTCCAGGCCAGGTTGGAGCAACCAGATTTAGTGGTAGGTATCCCTTCCCATGGCAGTGGGACTGGATGGGCTTTAAGGTCCCTTCCAAGCCAAACTACTCCAAAATTCAATAATTCCATAATTCCAGGGACATAAGTGGGTCTCCACTGAGGGTGCTGGGTGAGGAAAATACTGCCACAACTTAACCAATGCTGCCCTGCGACCAAACCCTGAAAACAGAGACCTGCACCCCAAAAATAGGGAACAACGCTCTAAAAACAGGGAACTACACCCCAAAACCGGCTTGCTGGACTAGTTTTTGTCCATTACTCAGTGCCAATTTTATACGCGACTCGCAGCACAACCCGAGCGAAGCAGCCGCGGGGGCTTCAGGAAAGACACATTAAGGGCAAGCAAACCCTGCCGTACTTACAGGGCCCAGGCCGGGGGGTCCCGCGGGCTCGGGGGTCGCGGCCCTGCGGAGGCGGAGCGGGGACGGGCCGTTCAACGGCGCCCGACCCCGGGGAGGGACCCCAGACCCGCCCCCCAAAACCCGGGGAGGGGAGGGAACCCCCCCGAAACACAGGGAGGGGAAGGGACGGACCCCTCAAACACCCCCAATGAGGGGAGGGGACGAATCCCCCCCCCCCCCCCAAAAAAAAACCGCTGAGGGAAAGGACGGGCCCTTTAAACCCCCTCAGTGAGGGGAGGGACGGGAACCCTAAACCCCTCTGGGGAGGGGAGGGGCGAACCCCCACATTCGCGGTGAGGGGAAGGACGGACCCCTAA
>JAWWEU010000082.1:1952042-1964586 GCA_035583155.1 Acropternis orthonyx
CAGTACACCTAGTGTTTCTGCTGGCGGATGCAGGCACTACGCTGAGTGGCTGTGTATGTCTGTGTATGTCTGTGTGTGAGTGTCTGTGTGTGTGTGTGTGTGACCCCTAAAGCCCCTTCCCACCCGAGCCCCCTCCCCGCCCCTCTCCAGCCGCGCCTTTCCGAGGGGCCCACGCTGAAAACGCCAGCCCGGGCTCCCGTGTTTGGTGCTTTACTCGCCGGCCCTGCCCGGCCGTGAGCGCCGAACCGCCCGAACCGCCCCCCCCGCACCGGAGCCGCGACCCCCGGCGCGCCCCGCAAAGGGCGAACAGACCCAAACGCACCTCCGGGAGCTCGCTTGTCCTGCCTCCACCTACGGATACCTGCGGAATAATTGCTAACGCAAGAGGCAAACTCCCCGTTTCCCTCACAGCTCCTCCCACCACCCCCCCCTTCCCCCCAGTGCCTTCCACCACGGGAGACACTTTATAATAACTTACTCAATTTTTATTTATTTATATTTTTTTTTGGTTGTTACCTCATTGAAACATTAATTCCCGCTTTTCTGCAGGATTGGGAGTGCTTAGCAACAACGTCGCTCAGCCTTTCCCAGCACCAGTCCCTGCTTCCCAGGGGGGCGCTGAGCACTCCAGCCTGGTCCTGCAAGGTGCCTTAACCAATATTTTCATGTCAGAGGATATAAAACAGTCTTTTAAAACCCGGGTTAGCAAACAACAAGGTCGGGGTGGGGTTCTGGTCCCGCTGGAGCACACGGAGGCAACACGGGGCTGGAAGGACACACCGAGGGTGGGACAGAGACTGGAGAGGAGCACACTGCAAGGTGCAGCCCTCGGAATTGGAAAAAGGAGGGAAAAAAACCAAAACCCTGCCCCTCCTGCAAAATGCAAAGAAAAAGGGATAATTTCCTGGT
The DNA here is from genome assembly GCA_035583155.1 of Acropternis orthonyx. Taxonomy (NCBI): domain Eukaryota; kingdom Metazoa; phylum Chordata; class Aves; order Passeriformes; family Rhinocryptidae; genus Acropternis; species Acropternis orthonyx. The sequence goes on from JAWWEU010000082.1 coordinate 1,952,952, forward strand.
GCTGCAGCATCCCACGGGCTCAGCGTCCACATCCTCCCCCGTGGCATCCCCCAAAGGTACAACTCGGTTTGAAAAGGTGCAGTTCTGAGCAAGACTTACTATTTGTCCAAGTGAAATCCCCCCCCCCCACCCCCCGCCTTTGAACATCCTATTTCTCCTCTGTACTTGGCTTTACAAGCTCCCCTGAACATCACTGAGCGTCACATGGTGGGTCAGCCCTTCCACGGAGCCGTTTTCGTTCCTGCTTGTGCTGGAAATAAACACGAAATCCTTGTGCCGCGTTTTCCTCCCGTGCTCTGATGGCCCAGAAGGGACCTGCTGGCCCTGCTCTGTCACCCCTGGGTCCGTCACCGTGGCTTCATTTTAGGCCAAACGTCCATTTTTGGGAGTGGTTTTTTTTTTTTGCCCCTCCTGTTCAACTCTGCGCCGCCATCCCGGGGGAATGAACCTCCTGTAGAAACTGATTCTCCTCCAGGTGAGATTTTTACTCTAAACATACTGTTACACACCCAAACCATTGGGGTACAGGTCGTGGACTCCCTCAGGAATCAAACCTTGCTGGGGCTGTGGAGCTGCCATCTCTCTCTAATTCCCACGTGGAATATGGCTTTTCCTGTCTGGTCACTTGTTCTGTATTAAAATCTGTAAACGCTTATCCTGTGGCTCGGTAAGTGATGCCTAAAAAAAATTTCTTTTCAAGAAGTTTGTCCCCTGGTTTCTTTAAAAAATCAAAACAAAAAAACCCCACCCCCAAATATGTATAAACTCGTTGTCCTCCCTCAGGGAACAGAAGTTACAGAGTCCCACAACGGGTCGTGTTGTTCTTCCTTAAAATTGTTGTGTAAATCCTGACCTGGAATGCCAAGGAGAGGCCAGACCAGCATTCCCAGTCCATGACAACCCCACCACCACCACCACGACATCCACAGCAAGACAAGGTGGGAACACACAGAACCAGGTGGAGGAAAAACACAAATTGGAGGTCGGCTGCCAACTAGGGATGGCAAGGGAACCGCTGGCACAGGTCCTTCTCCAGAGGGGATCAGAAATCTGGGTTCAAAGGCTCCTAAACCCTCGTCTAACACAGCAGCAAACCCGCAGCTTGGTGACAGCGCTGGAGAAGTCACAGCAATAATCCGAAGAAATAAACCTTCCAGGACTATTACAGGAACAACTCACTGCCTTTGGGGGTTGGAGGAAAGGGAGAGGAATCCTTTGTCCCTGCTCTTTGCTACTCGTTTTTAAGCCGCTCGGGACCTTTCCAAGCCCCAGTGGCCCAAACTGGGAAGACGAGCCACATCCCCCCTCCCCAGGCTGGTTCCCTGAGGCGGGTGGGCACAGACACACACGGACAGCGACCGGGACGACTCACTGCAACAGGACACGAACGAGGGATGTCCCACAGCCCAGCCCGCGGGCTCGGGGCTCTCCCAGCCCTGCCCCGGCTCCCCCCAAGGCTCGGCGGGTGTCGGTGGTCGAAGACAGAACCCCGTTAGCTCTCGCAGCCGGCGCCGGGCACGGGCACCGGGGGCACGGCGGGGTGGTCGCTCTGGAACACGTCGAGGTCCTCGCTGGCCGCGGCTCCGGGGACGGTGGTCCCCGTGCCCTGGGGGGCGCCCCGGGGACCCCGCTGGCTGCGCCCGCTGCGGGAGCAGTCGTGGTGGCCGTGGTTGCCCAGGCGGCTGGAAGCCACCACAGCCTTCATGGCAGCCTGCGGCAAAGGCACAGGGGCACAGGGTCACAGGGCTACGGAGTCGCAGATTTACAGAATATCCTGAGCTGGGAGGGACCCACAGGGATCATCAGTCCAACCCCTGGCCCTGCACAGACACCCCAACAATCCCACCCTGTCCCGTTGTCCAAACCCTCCTGGAGCTCTGGCAGCCTCGGGGCCGTGCCCACTGCCCTGGGGAGCCTGGTCAGTGCCCACCATCCTCTAGGGGAAGAGCCTTTTCCTGAGATCCATCCCAACGCCCCTGGCACAGCCCCAGCCTTTCCCTCGGACACGGAGCTGTCTTTAGCGGGTGTTTGGAAGGGTCGCTAGCGGGTCTTCGGCAAAATCCTCCCCTTCCAAGGCGTTCCCAACCCCCTGGAGCCGTGGAAGTGGAGGTGGCAGCCCAGCCTTTCCACTCTGGCGATGCATTTCCCTGCAGCAGCTCCATCATCCCACACCAACTTCCACACCGGCCCCTCCGCACTGTCACATGTCACTGGACTCCTCTTTGCGTGGGGTGGGGGATCCACAAACCCAGTGACAACAGCTCCGGGTGGCCCCAGCCCTTTATCCGAGGGGACACAACCACAAACTACCCCCGGGGCGACGGTGCCCACCCCCCCCCCCTTACCTTCAGTTTCCTCCTGGCATTGAATTCCTGCAGTTTCTTCTGCGTGCTGTCCATGTGAGCAAATTTAGCGGCTTTCCCGGTGACCCAGGGGTGCTCCAGAGCCTGGTAGACCGTCAGCCTCTTCTGCGGGTCCAAAACGATCAATTTTCTGACCTGAAAGCAACGAAAACACTCCAGGCTCGGTTGTTTCGCAGCCACTTGACCGACCCCGAGCGCCGGGGCTGCCCCGCTCACCAAGTCCTTGGCGTTGAGGGACACCTCGTCCCACCACGGGGACACGAACTCGTAGTCGCAGGTGAGGATGCGGCTGTACATGTACTGATCTCCCCGCGGGTCGAAGAAGGGCTCGAAGCCACAGAGCCTGCGAGGGGGGAGAGGGAGGAGCTGCACCCGCCGGGACCCCCGCGGTGGGATGGGGTGGGACAAACCCTCCCCTCCCACCCCGCGGAGATACTCACAGGATGTAGGTGATGACTCCCACGCTCCACATATCCACTTCAGGGCCGTACGGGCACCCGTGGAGGATTTCGGGGGCTGGAAGCAGAGTTTGGATTTCAAAGTCTGTGCTGGGGGGACTCCCAGCGTGGTGGGAACCTCACGGCAGAGGAAACACCTCCTGGGCACAGCCACCAGCCCTCCCTGCGCTGACCTGTGCACAGCCTCAGACAGGGAAAAGCTCCCCCAAATCCCGCTCCCACTCCAGCTGTGCATGGCCTCAGGCATGGAAAGACCCCCAAAACCCCACTCTGATCCCAGCTGTGCATGGCTTCAGGCAGGAAAAGCCCTCCCAAATCCCCCTCCCACTCCAGCTGTGCATGGCCTCAGGTAGGGAAAGACCCCCCCAAACCCTGCTTCGATCCCAGCTGTGCACAGCCCCAGGCACGGAAAGATATTCCCAAACCCCACTCTGATCCCAGCTGTGCATGGCCTCAGGCGTGGAAAAGCTCCCCAAACTCCACTCCTACCCAGGCTGTGCATGGCTTCAGGCACGGAAAGACCCCCCAAATCTGCCTCCCACCCCAGCTGTGCACAGCCCCAGGCAAGGAAAAGCCCCCCAAGCCCCCTCCCATGCCAGCCCTCCCCCTGCTCACCGCAGTACCCCGGCGTCCCGCAGACCGTTTTCATGGTGTCCTGCTCATCCACGATCTTGGAGAGCCCGAAGTCACCTTGGAGGGACACAGGAGGGCAGTGCTGCCATCAGGGAGAGGCACCAGGAAACCCCCTCGTGCCACGACCCCCCAGCGGGGCCCCGGACCCACCGATTTTGAGGGGCGCATCAGGGGACAGGTCTGCATAGAGCAGGTTCTCCGGCTTCAGGTCCCGGTGGACAACCCCATTTTCATGCAAATACTGCACAGAGAGAAAAACTGGGATGAGGGAAGGAAGGGAATGGCCTTGGACAGAATTTGGGAGGTGGCAGCAGTGACTGGGGACCTGTCACAAACCCTGGGCCATCTTGCCCGATGGGTTCTTTGGGAACAGCCCCCACTGTGGGGCCAGAGCTGCCCACAGGGCCATGGAGGGTCTGGGGAGGACATTTCCAGTTAGGAGTTCCCATTTTGAAACCCTCCTGTTTCCATAGAAACCCCATCTCCAGCGAACCTGGGATGCAGAACAGCACTGACCTTCCTCCCTCCTCCCCTTCATCCCCTCTAAAAGTGGATCCATCTTCCAGGGGTGCCTTTGGAAGGCCAAGGGTGGGCGAGCAAATATTTGCCTCTTCCCAGAGGTATTTGGAGTGGGTGCAGCTCCTGGTGCTGCTTTCCCAGGGATATTTGGGATGGGTGCAGGTCCGAGCACCTCTCCCTGGGGATATTTGGGTTCAGCCCCCACAGCGACACCCCCAAGCCCCCCACGAGACCCCTTCCCAGTGCCTTCCCCTGGGACACGTTACCGAAACAGCTTCCAGGATCTGCTTGACCACGTGAGCCGCATCCCGCTCGCTGTAGAATCCCCTCTCCACGATCCTGTTGGGCACACGGGACCATCAGCCCCCTCCATCCTCATCCTCTCCCCCACCATCCGGGTGGGATCCATCCCCCCACAGCGGATCCAGGTTGGACATACCTGTCAAAGAGCTCTCCCCCCGTCACCAGCTCCAGGATGAGCGCGATCTCCGAGGGCGTCTCGAAAATCTCCTTCAGCTTGATCTGGAAAAGGCCACAGGAGGGGTGTGGGATGCGGGTGTGGGATGCAGATGTGGGCTGCAGATGTGGGCTATACATCCTGGCTGTGCTGGGAGGAGCGTTTGACCATCGGGGGTGGGGGGAAATAAAGGGTCATTTCAGGGCAACCAGCACATTTCCTTCCTTGCCTCCTGATTTGTTTTAACACAAGTTTCCCTAAGTGTTTGCAGCAGCCCTGCTCACTTCACACGGATTGAAGGTAAATCTGGGAATGGGAAGAGCCGGTGCCTTTATCCTCTTCATGTCTCCAAGCTCGTTTGCCAGAGGAGGAACTCCCCGAGGGTGTTTCAATTCCACAGCTCCGTCTGCCGTGCCGTGCCTTGGTGCCTCTGACCAGCCCTGCCTGCATCCCACGGGATGGATTCTGCACATCTCCCTGGGCTGGGATGGACATGGGCACTCTGGGATCAGGGCTCTGGGACAGCGCTGGCACTTTTGGGAGCAGCCCTCGGACTGTTCCACAGCAGAAGAGGCACCAACCAGTGTTTATGTCCTGATTTTTGTCTCTTGGCTGCCACATGGGCTGAGCGCATCCACACCAACCCTTTGTGCTGCCACAGCCCATCTGAAATTAACAATTCTCTCTCAAAACAACGTCAAAATGCAATTTTGCCTTTTTTTTTTTTTTTTTTAATAGAAACCCAAGAATTTCATGCTTCTTAAGACTTTTGTGACACCGCGAATTTCATGGGGCTTTAATCATTCCCTTCCCAGGCTGGGTGACAAGCCGTGAGCCCCCGCGGGGTGAGAGACACTATGTGGCAGCTTATTGCATTAGAATAATACACGGAGCACTATAATTTTCCTATTAACTTCAAAAGTTTACAATCCTATTATCAGCTGCTGTCGAGGTTGGTGCCGCACGATAGCGAGAGTGGAGACGGCTCCGGCGTCAATAATGGAACAGAGCAGCTCCTCTTCAACAATCACTTGAACTTGGGATGAGCAGAACCCTACGGAAACCTCGGGGATTTAAATATTCAAAGTGGCTGGATCCTCCTCCACGGCTCCTCAGAGCTGCTGCCTGGAGAGGGGAGGAGGAGGGAGGGCAGAAATTGGATTTTGTGTTGTGTTTCTGATAACACATCAGAGAGGAGCCCCTTCCCACCCATGGCTGGCATCACCTGGGCTGCTCTGAGTAGGTGATCCCCATCCTGGGTGTTATCCCTGCGTCTGCCCTGGGACTGGGGGAGTGTCTTCATGGAAAGCACCAAATTGCCCCAAAACAGCTTGACACCCCAAGGCAGGAACACACTGAGCTGGCTGAGGGGCTTGGGGATATCCCACTGCTTTCCCCCTATTATCCCTGGGTTTGGGACATGTTGGATTTGCCTTGGCTTCCTTTCTTTGTGTCAACGTTTTGGGGCTCCTACAGAGAGTAAAAGCTCCCAGGGTGGTCAAGGCTGGAAGGAGTTGTGCCCAGGGTTTGAGGGATGCTGCAGCTTGGGCAGGAGCATCCAGTGGAAGGCAGTGCCCCAGAGAGGTCCCAGCGTTGTCCCAGTGACATTCCCAGCCATGTCCCAGCCACAGTCCCAACAGGAGCGGGACCTCAGCCCTGCGGTGGCTTTTTGTGTCATTTCTTTAACTCAGGTGCTCTCCAAGATGCTTTCGCGATTTTCCAGTGGAGCTAAGCAGCCGGGAACAAGCCTTTTGGGGGGAAGTGCGGGGAGGGGGGGAAGGAGCCCCCCAGCCCCTGCCATTGCGGAGGGGCTGTGCTGGCACCGGCGGGATTAGCTCCGCTCTGGGCGTTGCGAATCGCTCCAGCCCCGCTCCCGTTCTCCGCCTCCCTGAGCTCCCGTTATTCCCCCCAGCGCTGAGCAAGGACACGGCAGGGGCGGGACACGGCCCCGGCCCCCGCGGCCCCGGCCTCCCCTTTTATCTCCCCTCGCAGGATTCATTACAGACGGGCAATTTTCTGTGGGATTCATTTGATCTCCTCGCTGGAAATTGCTTACTGAATGGAAATCTCAGGCTAGGGGACGGCAGGGAGTGGGGGGAGGATGGAGGGTCCTTGTTATCAGAGCTGGAAGCTCAAAGGAGCTGCAAGGACCAGGAATTTCACGTGGCAGTGGGTGGGGAGTCATCTGGAGCCGGTGTGGGAGGCAGGGAGGGGACATGGAGCGCAGGGAAGGGACAGGGTGTGCAGGGAGAGTTTCCCTTGGAGTGGTGGGTTCATACTGCGCCGAGATGGGATGATGAGAAGGACATCCCAGCTCTTCCCTCAGCACTGGGCTGCCTGTGGGCAGAGTTAAGGGGAAACCCACCCCCAAGAGCACTGAACTCGACCCAAAGGGAGCTGAGAGCTGGGAGCTGTGTCACGGGGATTGTACTCACGATATTGGGGTGTGAGAGGCGCAGCAGGACCCCGATCTCTGTCCTCACGATCTTTTTGTCAATCTAGAAAGCAGAGCCCACACAGAGGTTGTGTCACCTGTGCTGCTGAGCCTGGGTCTTGCCCCTCACTTAGGCTGAGACCCCCTCAGACCCGCAGCACATTCCCATGTTTGTCCCAGGGTCCGTATCCACAGCAAAATGCATGCAGTGCCCCCCTGGCTACAACCCCAGCCCAAATCCCAGAGGTTTTGTCCACCTGGGACCCCCAGAACGCAGGGGGGATGCCCAGTGAGACCCCCGTGCCCGTCCTGGTGCTGAGGTGCTTTGGCAGTGGAGGAAGGACACGCTCCCACTGCATCCCCCCACCCTACAGCCCCCTCACCTGCAGTCCCCCCCCCACACACACGCACTCACCGTCTTCTTCAGGATCTTGGCAGCATACGGGGCTCCCGTTCCCTTCTCCTGGCAGCTGAACACCACCGAGGTGGCTCCCCTGGGAGGGCAGGGACAGCATGAGGCTGGGATAGGGTGGGGGATCCCACTCTTCTGTGCCCCCTCACCAGCACCTTTGCCAGTGCCAGGTCCTGGGAGCTCAGTGTGGATCCTCCTTTTCGTGGACTCCCTTCTTCATGGAACCCCCTCCTGTATCCCCATCTTCGTGCATCCCCCGGCTCCTGCATCCCCCTTCTGTACCCCTCTCCTGCATCCCTCTCCTGCATCGCCCACCTATATCCCCTTCCTGCACCCCCCTTCAGCATCATTCCCAGCTTTCCTGGCCAAAGCCATTGTAATTAAAACCGAGTTCTGTAGGGGGTTTAAATCCTTAAGCGGCTTTCACGATGGGACGGAGCCTCCGTGTCCCTGCTCACAGCCTCTTGGGGACAGCAGGGACACTGCCAGGGCCCCAGCCCAGCCGTGTCCCCAAGGCCACTGCAGGCGGGACATTCCCTGTCACCACACATCTCCCTGCCGGGTAGAACGGCCCCGGGTGACACGGGGACCATTCCCTTCACACCCCCGCGGTGCCCTCAAGCCGATGGCGATTTCAAACCAAGTTAATCACGTTTTCTGAGCGCTGGACGGTGAAATCTGCCCGTCGCTCGGGGCCATTCCGGGGCTCATTTGCAATTCCATCTTCCCTGCCTGGCTTCTGGAGCACATTAATTCCTGCCCCCGAGTAATCGGTCGCGTTTTGTTGCACTTTGGCTTCTTTGCCTTCTGGGACGGAGCTCAGGCTGTGCCAGGAGGTGCGGGGCACCCCCGGCTGCCCGTGCCCTCGGGCTGGCAAGAACAGACACCCAAAACCACCGATTTCCACACCAAAACCTCCCCCCAGTCCAACCCCCCCGCCCCCGGCAGTCTGTGCGACCTTTGCTGCAGCCCCTGCGCTCCCGAGTGCCACCCTGAAAGAAGGATTTGCCTTCAAACCCAGAGCGGATTTCGCAACTCATCCGGCTGAATTTGGGAACGGCGTTCCCATGGCAACGGCAGAGCTGGGTACCGGGTTCCGCCGGGATGCTGCGGGGCCTGGCTGGGGGAGCAAACCCCGGACTTTGCCCCGTTTCAAAACATTTTCATCCCTTCGCCCACACATTTTCCATGAAATCTTGGTTTGCAAACAAAAAGCGATTTGGAAGCAAATTTTTCTCTCCGGGAGGGGAGAGGCCGCCTGCTCCAGTTGGGGAAAACAGGCAAAGGCTGCAATTTGAACCCAAAATTACATCATTGCTGCTGCGAGCACCACAAGAATGCACTTCCAGTGGGAAAAGCCATGAGGTTTTCTCCTAATTCCCCAGACGGGTGGGATGCAGGGAAAGGACCCTCCATCCCCTCACCAACAGCCGAATCCCAGCCTGGACCCATCACCCTCCCACTAGATTTTTCCGCACGGACAATTCCCATCCTGATTCCCGCCGTTAACGAGATCATTTAGGAGCTCTCGGCTCGGTGTTTAGGAGGAGCCGGGGTGGCTCCTGGGCCCGCTGTGCCCGCGGCTGCCCCTCACATTCCCCCAATTTACGGCCGCAGTTGGATTCGCGCTGGAATTCGCTACACCCCGGCCCCCGGCCCCGCCGGCCCCCGCAGCCGCCGCTCAAGGCCTCGAATAAATATCCCCAATCAACCTTGGCTGGACAGGAGATAATTGCATTTGCTTTCCAGATGAACTGGAAAATGTCGAACAATGGGATTTGCGGAGAGAGAGCCCGGACCGGCAGCGCGGGCACGTGCAGGGAGTGATGGCCTGGAGTGGCCCCAGGGTGGGTCCTCCCCATCCCTCCCCTGCTCCCTCCATCCCTCCCCTGCTCCCTGGGGCTTCCTGGCCACAGCTGGATCCAGCCTTGCCAGGCAGAGGCACTAAGGGAAAGCTGAGCACGGTAAGGGGGCTCCCAGTGCCCTGGATCCCACTGGGATCCAGGCATGTGGCTGCAAGTCGGTGGCTCCGAGACTGAGACCAGTGTGATTTAAAGCTGGGTAATGAAACTGGATGGATGGATGGATGGATGGATGGATGGATGGAGGGATGGAGGGATGGAAGGAAGGATTCTAGGGATTCCAGGCCTATCCCTACATCCATCTGTGCAGGGCTGTGAGCTGCCAAGTGCTGGGCTGACTTGGCCACACCTCAATAAGCACCCTTAAATTCCTGCTTTTACTGAAACTGCTGTTTGTCAGGATTCTCTGCCAGTGGAAACCCAGCAGCAGCAGGCACTGGCTCAGCCTGAACCATCAAACCCACCTGCACAGCCTGGAGTAGCCCCAAACAGGACCATCAACCTTCCCAGATTCCCAGGGGGCTCCCAGCACCCCTTTGCACCCCCCTGCCCTGGGGGGACACTGGGACACCTCATCCAGGATCACAGTCAGTGCCCTCAGACAGGTTTGCTGACGCAGGCAGGACAAATCCAGACCTGGGAATCCAGACCCGATGTACCTCTGTGGGGGCTGGCACTGCCTGTCCTTTGCAGGGGCTGCTGCAGGCAGGACCCTCATGGCCCACCCCCAAAGCCTTGTGGTGCTTAGAGGGGAGATGGGTCTCCCCAGGATCCAGCTCCCCAACACGGAGTGAGGAACATCCAGCTCCACATGCATAGGAGGGACCCTGGGGCCATCCTGCAAACCCCCAGTGATGCTCCCAGACCGTGGCTTGGCACAAACCAAGGCCCAGATTACATGTGAGGGGAGGGTCTGCAAACATTCATCCCCCCTCATCCATCCTTCCATCCTCCCATCCCTCCCTGCATCCCTCTATCCCCCTTCATCCATCCATCCATCCATCCATCCATCCATCCATCCATCCATCCATCCATCCATCCATCCATCCATCCATCCCCCCTATATCTGTCCCTCCCTTCCTGCATCCCTTCCTGCATCACTCCATTCCTCCATCCCCCTTCATCCATCCTCCCTCCCACATCCGTCCACTCCCCTGCATCCATCCCTCCCTTCCTGCATCCCTTCCTGCATCCCTTCCTGCATCCTTTCCTGCATCCTTTCATCCCTCCTGCATCCCTCCAACCCCCATCATCCATCCCCTCTGTATCCTTCCACCCCTTCCCACATCCCTCCATCCTCTCCACATCCCTCCATATACCCTGCATCCCTCCATCCCTCCCCACATCCTTCCACTCGTCTCCCCACCAGGCCAGCCCCTGCCCCGACCAGGACACGCTCCCATCCCGGGGGGTCTCCTGCCCCCACCAGCCCCTCCCTGCCCCTTCCCCCCGCCCCAGCCCGTACCGTCCCAGCTCGGGGCCCACGACGTAGAAATCTTCCAGGGCCACCTCGCGGTGGGATCCATCGATCCAGAACTCGCTCCCGCTCTTGGAGGACGGCATGGTGGGCCGGGGGTGGCGACCTCCCGCCAGCTGCTGGGAAGGGGAGACCTCGGCATGGACACGGCCCCCCCCCACCGCGAGTGCCCAGATGGTCCAGGAAAAACCAGTGCTCGGGATTATCGAACACCGTGGAATCGCGGCCACAAATCCCCTTCCCACCAGGCACGTACGCTGCCTTTTCCGAGATAATACCCCGCTTCACGCTGTATTCTGTGTCGCCCTCCCTCCACCCCTGGCTTTTCCCAGCACCCTCCTCCCGCTTTCCAACCCCATCTCCACCTTTCTGGGGGTCCCCCGGCTTTGCAGAGCTCGGCAGGCCACGGACTGGCACGTTGGGTGTTTGCACCCCGATTCCTGCAGCCACCCCTAAGCCCCCCGGCCCCCCGCCCACCCCCGCAGCCCCGGTAATTTTGGGGTGGGGTCGGGGCCCGGCACATACCGTTACCTGCGGCGTCGCTCGTGGCCCTCCCGGCGCTGCCTCATCCCCGGCGCGGGGGGTCCTGAGCCCCCGCCTGCCCTAGGGCTGGTGCTGAGCCAGTGCGGCCCCCTCGCTGCTCCCCAAAACCGGGGGGTCACGGCTCAGATCCTTGACGGGGCTTCACAGGGCGCTGAGTGGCTCTGGGATGGAGGGATGGGAGGATGCAGGGATGGAGGGATGGGAGGATGCAGGGATGGAGGGACGCCGGGCAGCAGGGATGCAGGGATGGGAGGTCGCCGAGATGCCGGGAAGCGGGAGCGCAGGGCTGCAGGGAGAGAGGAAGGTGGGGCTGGGGGGGCCGGGGCTGCGGAGCACCGGGACCCTCCCCGGCAGCATCACTGGCGGCCGCCGCGCTCCCGCCTGGCTCGGCCGTGCCACCCCCCGGCCCGGCGCCGCCACTGCATCCCCCCCCGCCGCCCCCCGCCCTCCGGGGCTGCGGGACCCGCCCGGTGCCCG
>JAWWEU010000082.1:1965445-1984691 GCA_035583155.1 Acropternis orthonyx
GGGAACGGGGGGGGCGGGGGGGGAAATGGGGGGTGGGAGGGGACGGGGCGGGGCTGGGATTGGGATTGGGACGGGATTGGGTTACGGGAATAAAGTGGGAATGGGCTGGGAAAGGTGGGAATGGTAGAGCTGGGAGGGATTAGGATTAGGTGGGGTGGGGCCCGAAACAGGATGGGAATTGACATGAGCCTGGAGATCGGACTGGACTGGGACTGTGAATGGGTTTGGGATGGGACCAGGGCTGGGATGGGAGTGGGGATGGGAAGCGAATGGAGATGGAATGGGTCCAGGAATGGTGTGGGAGTGGGGATAGGGTTGGGGTGCAAGTTGTACCCTTGTCCAGGGCCACCCACACTTCTGGGGAGCCGTGTCGGGTGTTGTGTTTCTTGCAGCAAAGGGAGGAGGAAATTCCTCCTGAAAGCCCAAAAACCAGAAGATTTTTATGTTTTCTTATTAAAAATTGGAAACAGGGAGAGCACCCCGTGAGTCTGTGACCCTTCGATGGGAGCGAGGGGTACTGGGAGACCCCCACAAAAGTCTCTGCCATGAAGGTCTCGATGTCACAAAACGTTTTTCTTGTCATGGACTTCCTGAGTATTTATTAGAATATTTTATCATATCTGAGGGAGGCAAACTCAGCCCTGCTTGATCTCCTGCAGTTGCAACTCCCTTTTGAAAGGGATGTTCGTACAGGGAGTGACCTGCTCCGTGAATAAATTGACTCTGCCTCCATTTCTCCCCCGTCCTGGAATGTTGTGGAGACAAGGGTGGGCTGGAAAAGGCTGGTTTGCATAATTAATATTTATCACTTGATCCTGAACAAGCACAATCCCCCCGTTCATTCCCGGCCCCAAAAGAGTGGGGGGCTGTGTTGAAAGCACTGAGGAAACCCCCTCTCTTTGGAAACCCCACGACTGAGATCTTAGTGAGGGGTACAATCCCCCCACGGCACCTCCAGACACCCGTGGGTGGGCACTGGATGGGGTGTGGGGCCGGATCCAGCCTGGGCAGCAGGAGGTGGGGATGGGGCCGCCCTGGTTCCCTGCACACCCCAGCACCCCAAAATCCCCAAGAGGAGAGGGGTGCCCTTTGCAGCACCCCATCCCCAGCTGGGACACGTTCCCGGGGTGCGGATCCAGCCTCTGGGCTGCACCTCCACGATCCAGCCCTGGCTCCAGGAACTGTCCCATCCTCCTTCAGCTCTGTGGGACGATGGGGCTCTGTTTGAGCCTCCAGCCTTTTGTCTGCAGGAGAGGAATTAATTATTTTGTTCTCTCATTACACTGAACTAAAATCCATTTCAGAGCAGCATAAATTTAGGTGCCTGAAGTCGCTATTTTAACATCCCGGGAAACATTTCTCTCCCTCTGTCGCCCTTTTCCCAATCATTTTTGTCTCATTGGCAGCCATCGACGTTCCAGATGAAGCACAAGATGGAGGGACATTAACCAAATACGGCCACAGGGCCCTTCCCTGTGTGGAGAGCGGGATGGCGAGGCCGGAACGGCGACCCCCACCATCCCCCCAAGCCCCCCAAACCACCAGCGCCAAGCTGGGTGTGCCCAGCAAATCCCAGCACGGGCAGAGAGGAGTCTGGGAACGGCCCCGCGAGGGACCGGTTGCCTCCGTGTGCTGCTCAATTGTTTGGAACATAAAATGGAAATTAATACATGGGGTGAACCGCCCCCCAGTATTCCCCCCTCCCGCTCCAGCGTCGCTCGCCTCGTTAATTGAACGGCGCGAAGCAAATGAGGTCAGAGCTCACTTCAGCCAGACAAGGACACGGGAACACGCGCGGCTGCCGGCGAGGCTGGGCTGTACCTGCCCGTGTTTAGCATTCCTGCCGGGATCCGCTCATTAAAAACCTAAAAGCCGGCTTAAGCATCCCATTAGAGCCTCTCCGGGCTCTGGATCCTTCCCTGGCAGACGCGTTTGCGGGGAGAGAGGGATCGGAGCCGGGCGGTGGGAGGGAACAGGGAGGGGGTTTGTACCTGTTTGTGGGGGCCACATCCTGCCCCGTCCCCCATCCCCAGCCCGGCGGGTTGTGGGGCTCTTGCTCCCAGAGCCAGAGGGTAGGAGAGACAGGAGAGATGCTGGAGGCGGGGATGCTGCTGGAGCAGAGCAAACCTCATGCCTGGGACCTGCTCCTGCTGCTGGTAATGTCCCCCTTATCCCATCACCTCCCCTCTTCCCAAGGAGATCCCCTCGGCCGCGGTTTGGGAGCAGTTCCCAAGCCGTGCCTCAGTTTCCCCGGCTCTGGCAGGGCAGCACAGCCCCTCTTTGCTCCAGGCCATGAGCACTGGACCTCCCTGGCTCTGGGCATCCCTGGGAATGTTCCCAGCTCCATTTCGGGCATCAACTCCTGCTTCTGGTGCTCCACAGGTTCTGCTCCAGCCATGCCCCCCCAGCAGCAGCAGGTGATCCGTGGATCACCAGGACTGTGGGAAGAGGCAGCACGCGAGGATCCTTGTGGGACTCAGACCGTTCCAGGCTCCCCTCAACCAGGAGAACCCAACAGGCTCTGTTTTGGGACACACCAGTCCTTCAGGACACACCATCCCTGCGGCACTGGCTGCTCTCACCACTCGACGCTACAGACAAGGTGCTGGTTGGGGACCCTGTTCCCATGTCCCCCCTAGCAGAAAGGGGACACTCAGACCCACCTTGAGACAACTCGATGTCCCAGCCATGAGAACCCACCTTTCATGGCCTTGCTCAGGTGGGATCACCCTGTGCTGCTCTCTCAGGCTTTGTCTCCCCATCCTCAACCCAGTGACCTCCAGCAGAGCCCACCCAGCATTTCCCCTCTCCTGGAGGAGGCTCAGGCATCCAGCATTCCCTCTTTCCCCGTGTCTCCCTGTGTCCTCCTCTACTTCCTCCTTCTTCCCTTTCTCCCTCTCTTCCCTTCTTCTTTTCTTTTCCTTTTTTTTTAAGACAAGAAATGAGTTGTCTTCCCACAGATGTGACTAAAAGCACTCTGGAAATGTCAGCCACTGCTGGAAAGGGACCCAGATAACATTTAGCTTTAGGTAAGAGAGTAGATTTTCTCAGCACTAATTCATATTTATAAGCTCTCGTGTTCCCGGGGAGAGCGCGGCGCTGATGGCACTCGCTGATTGCCAGCGCGCGGAGCAGGGAATTGTTTTCATATCCGAGATTAAAGAGTGGTTTCTGCTCCCAGTGGCACCTGTGTATTTACACTGGTCATTCTCAATTCGTTCTTATAAGATTAAGACTGGAAATGGGAAATGGTTATACAGTGCCGAACCCGGAGGGGCCGGGGGGCTGTGGGGGGCCAGGGCAGAGCCCGGACCCTGCACCCCGAACAGCCCGATCCAAGCAGTGGGAATGGGGGCTCTGCTTCCCTTTGGAGGCTCCTCGTGGGAAAGCTTAATCCAGGTGGAAACTCCTTGTCCAGACCCTGTGGGATAGTCCCTCTGCATGGCCCAGGCGGGGATGGATGGGGCGGGATGGGGATGGATGGGGTTGGATGACTGGAGCAGCATGGGCAGCAGGACGGACACAAGCACACGATAGATTAGCTGAAAGCTTTATTTCTATTAAGATTAGGTAAAAGATTTATTTCTATTAAGTTTAGGTGAAAGATTTATTTCTATTATGAGTCGGCCAAAGATTTATTTCTACTATTATTATTTTTCAACACATCCCGGGGTCTGTGTCAGCTGATTAAAAGCAAACAAGTAAAGCTCTTCTTCTCCACGGTGGATCAAGGATTTGGGAACTTTTAGAGCTTTATTTAGTTTTTCTCTGTTTTTTTTTTTTTTTAAGTCATGTTTGCGAAGTGGCTGAGCAGCTCCAGAGAGAGTCAGAGCATAAACATGGGGGGAAAGAAAAAAACAGGGCTGTGTCAGGGATTGAGGGGCTGGAATTAGAGGGGGGAAGGGGCAAAAAAAAGGGGGAGGAGGCGACGGGGAATGCAGGAGGGGTTCGGGGTGGAAAGGGAAAAAGGCGAAAGGAGAAACAAGACAATGGCAGAAGGCACCCCGGGGACTTCCTGAGAGGTTTTAGAAATTCAAAATACGCCTTAGAGCCTCAAAGCTGTGTCAGTCACAGCCCCGGCGCAGGGATCACTAAGGCTGCGGCCAAACAATACCAGATTGTGTGAGGAAGGTGGGAAAATCGGGGGTCTCAGCGGCTCCCGCTCAGCCCAGCGGTTCCGCCCGTCAAGCACGCGTTCCACATGAATCAATTCTGGACAGAGCCGCCGCATAATCCCCACCAGCCTCGCTATGACAACTTGAAGGAGAATTCGGCGGCTGAGTGACAGCAGACAGAGAACTGACAAGGCAAAAGGCCGCAGGACTTTCCTGCCCTTTTTTCCCCGTTTTTTTCTGTTTTTTTTCCCCTTTTATTCTCTCTTTCCTCCCCCCCTCCCCGCCAACAGTAACTTTTACTGGGTGGCTCGCTGGGGTGCACACGTGTGCTGGTGTTTGGGGCAGAGGGGCTTCTCCCCTTCCTTGCAGCCCCTCTGCCTTTTCCCTGCTCCCAGGGATCCCTCCTGCAGCGGGATGCTCGGGGCTCTGGACAGCTCTCCCACCCAGACAAGCAGGGGGGGCCGTGGGGGGGCTGGGGGGTCATGTCAGGGCTGCCCCGCTCAGCACCAGCCAAGGGCAGTGGCAGTGACCTCCATCCAGGGCGTTGGTGACAGAGAACACGTGGCACTGGCACCTCGCTGTGTCCACGAAGCTTCATCCGAGGGGTTTTGGCTTCAGCACAGCCCCTCGGGGGGCACAGGGTGGTGGGACCCCCAAAGTGGGGGCTCACGGCATCCCCTGTGGGGTTGGTAGGGCTGGAGGGGCAGGGGGAGTGTGGCAGAGCCGCGGGGCTCCCCCAAACCAGCCATTAAAAGGCTTTAATTACACCAGGCTCATTGTCAGAGGGGTGTGATGAGTCGTGTGGATTTTCCAGTTAATCCTGGAACGGGATCACCCACGTGTGAGTGAGGGGGTCACTTGCAAGGTGACCTGGCAAATTTCCCCCATGACTTGGGGGACACCAACGGCACCCACCATGTCGTGCCAGTGAAGCCACTGGCGGAGCCAGGACTGGGCTGGGGGGTCGGTGAGTGTTTTTGGGGAGGGAACCAACATGCCAGAGCTGCTCCCAGACAATATTTAAAGATTCCAGTGGTTAAAGCTACTCCTCCATCCCTGCAGCTGAAGGAAACACTAATCACCACCCTTCTCCCCCCCCAGCCCACGCTCCCGCCTCGTTAGGTAAACGAGTGTATTATTAATAATCATATCAAGGATAAAAAGTGCTTTTGTCATCTCTGGATCCCGCTCCTTTCCGGGCTGCCCTGTTCCGGTTCCACATGCCTGCACGGGGAGGCAGGAGGGAGAAAGGAAACTAATTAAAAATTGCCAGTGTCTTATGTCGGAGTGTTTGGGTGCGTTGGGTGGTGAAAGACGAGCGGCTTGTTGCAAGAAAATCAATTTTACAGTTACAGGAGCAGAATAAATAGAGGTGGTGCGTTAAGGCAGGAGGATGAGCAGGCTCTGAGGGCTCAAGCTCGGCGGGGATATGGAATGAGCCATCCCGGGACGCTCCAGGTACCCCTGTGTCCCCACCCACAGAACCACAGCTGCTCTCCCCCAACCACAGGTTTTGCTCAGAACATGGATTTTTCACCCAAAGCGACTCTGAAAATTGGGCTGGTAATTCCACGGGGTAGAAATTCTGGGTGTTTTTCAAGGAAAAGCAGAATCAGGAGCACATGGAACCGGGAGGAGGGGGGGCTCACCCCATCCCCACCCCGGGCAGCCCCGGCACGTCCCCGCTCCCACTCGGAATCCATTCCCATCCCCGCCGCACGAGGCTCCGTCTGTATTTTGTTCCTCTCTCCTCTCCGCAGGCCTGTGGCTAAAATCTATTGGTTTCGTGCACGATTTCATTGTCTTTTTGGGGTCAGGGAAATGGTGAAGCAGCCAATTCCCCTGGGCAGGGGGGGGGTTAAACGCTGCTCGCCCCGCGCAGAGATCCCGCGGGGGCCGCGATGCCTGGGAATGAGGGAGCAGCAGCCGGGGGTCCCCGACCAAAATGACTTTTATGCTAAACGGGATGCGGGAAGGCAGGAGGGGGTGGGAGCACGGCGGGAGCACGGCGGGAGCACGGGGGTCCCACTTTGGGATCTCACTGTTGCTCCCAGAGCCATCGGCAGGGAACCCTCCTGCTCCACTGCCCCAGCTGGATGCAGCATCCCCTTCCCAGCCCGGGTGTCCCCTTCCTGGTTCCATTCTTCCCTTTCTCCACCCGTCTGGATACTGCGTCCCCTTCTCAGACCCTGCTGGACACTGTGTCCCTTTCCCAATCTCATCCCGGCCCCGGACAGATTGTCTTTTCTTTGCTCATCACACCAGGAACATGCCGATCCCTAATCCTCAAATCGTCCCTTGCCGGTTTTACATCCATCTCTAAGCTCCTCATAATAGATTTATTTTAAAAAAATTAAAGAAGGGAAGGAAATAAAACCCCCTCTGTGGGTTATTATGGAATATTTTGGTTTTAATTGAAAACTACTCAGAGCAGAGGGGCCGGATCCAGATCCTCACCAGTGTAACCAAGCACGGTGGGATCAGCTCATGCCAGATGTCACAAGCATCCCACACTGAATCCCTAGGAAATGGGGCAGGGAAGGGCCGTGTGAGGGACCCCCAGGCCGAGGGGCTCCATGGTGGAGTCGGGGGGCTCTCCAGGTGGGGACTGAGGGGTTGTGTGTGTGTGTGTGTGTGTGTGTGTGTGTGTGCCCAGCATGTTTTGACATGTGTGTGCAGGGGACACAGCCCTTTCTGTACATCCCTGGATCCTGAGGATGGTGTTTGCCAGAGCTGGAGCTGCCACATGTGCAGCAAACGCTGTTCAGCTCCCAAGATATTCCTGGAGTTTGCTTGGCCAGGAATTTTTGACCAGGAGCTGCTTTGAGCAGGTTGTGGCCTGGCAAGAGGGAGGTCTCCGGGTGAATCAGCATTTCCGAGCTGTGCCAGGCATCCCAAATCCCCACTCTCCATTAGCACCTAATAAAAACGGAGCTAATTATGAATTAGCGCGGGGTGGAAATGTTTGTGTTTCTGTTCCCCGGGAGCTGCTCAAACCCCTCGGCCAATTTGGAGTGAAGGACGGTCGGGATCCCTCGGCCACGAGGGCAGCGAGGGGCTGCTGGGACACCCGGGGGACAGAGCTGGGGTCACACCCAGAGCCGATGGCACCCAGATCTGGGGTAAAACTGGGGACACCCAGAACTCGGGGGGCCACAGCTGTTTGCACAAGGGCTCGACTGCACAAGGGATGCTTTCACAAGGGATACTTGCACGAGGCATGTTGGGATCAGCAGCATCCCCAGGATGGGCAGTGTGGGCAGCTGCTGCCCACACACCCCCGGGCGGCTGCAGGGACACAGAGGCAGCTCCAGTGCCGTGTTGGGTCCAGAAACCCCCTGGGCTCCCTGTGGGCACCCAGGGCTGGCCGTGGGCAGCACCGTGAGGGCAGCCCCAGGCTGGCACCCGGCTCAGTCTCGGCCGGGCTCGGAGCTCGTTGTGGATTCACGGCACTCCCCGGCACAAATGGGTTTAAACTACCTTAAGTGTTTCAGCAGGGAACTGGCGCTGGCGGTGTAACACTGTATTACCACAGCATTAGGAGTGAAGTATTGATCCTAATCCCCTGGTTCAAAAATAGGATTATCAGAAGGGGAGGGGAGGGAGGGGGTGCGGGAGGATGCCCCGTCCCCGTCCCCAGCCCCGTCCCTGGCCACAGGAGAACTGGTCCCTGCTGTGGAGGGAGAGGCTGGGGAACCACGGTGGTACCTGGATGTCCCTTGCTCCGGGGTGTCTGTGTCCCTCCGGAGCCACCACCAGCCCTTCAAGGACTTGCCCACCCCGGGCTCTTTGGGAAGCGGCACGGGGTGAGGGGGAGCTGCCACCACAGGGTTTCTCCTCCTGCCAACCACCCCGCTGTCTCCTGGTGGCAGTGACCGTGGCATTTGCGGTTCTGTCTGACTGTCTCCAGACGCACATTCGCAATCCCATGAGAAGCCACCTCCCTGACTGATCGATTCCCGCGTTGTTACTCCCGATGGATTGATTGATCGATGGGGTGAACCCCCGCAGTGCAGCCCCTGCTCCCCGGCCCAGGGGCTTCACGAATTCCTGTTTGTTTCCTCTTGCTACTCCTCCTTTTACTCCTTCTTTACCCTTTGGAGCCCAGCGAGGGGGGAGCAGACCCTGCCCGGTGGGCAGGGGAGGGGGGACCTGTGAGGGGTCACACAGGAGTGGGGCTGGGGGGCCGCAGAGCCTGCAAGAAGTGGGGTTACAACACGAGCAGGGTACACCAAGGAGCGGTTTGCACCAAGGAGCGGTTCGCACCGAGGAACAGGTTACACGGAGGAGCAGGTTGCGCGAAATAGCACGTTGCACTGAGGAGCAGGTTACACCAAGGAGCTGTCACCACGCCCCAGCCCCTCTGCTGTTCCCCACCAGCCGCTCGAAGCCCCAGGGCTGGTGAGGCAGTGATGGAGGAGGGGGGGGGATTCCCTTATTCCCTGGCGTGTCTCCCACTTCCCGGGACACCCAGTGGGACCCCGTCGTTTCTATAGATTAAGGTGCATGACGGGGGCTGGGGAGAGATTGGGGGCTCTTGTAGGAGAAGTCGGGGTCTGTGAAGCCCCCCACCATCCTGCCTCCTCTATCGCAGCCCAGGTTCTCTCTCCCGCCGGCTGAACCCCCCGGAACGGGGACCGGTCCCAGGTTGGCACCCCCCGCCCCTCCCCGACCGTCCCCTCCCGGCCATCGCCTCTCCCCGCCTGGCTGACTCTCCATACAGTTCCCATTTCACTCCTAATCTCCTCTCTTAGTTTTTAATCCCCTCTCTCCTCCCAGGCTGCCTTTCCCTGTCCTCCCTCGCCTCCTCTCCTTCCCTCTCCCTTCGCCTCCCCCTCCCCGCAAGACAAATTACCCTTAATGATATGCTGAAGGCCATGACACCCATGTTGTCTCTTTGTCATCCTTCGCGGTGCAGCGTGAAAAGATAATACAAACCGCGGCACTTATCTACAATTGAGCGCCAAGACAACCTGCTAATCCCTTAATAACGCGGCGCCGGCCCCACGGCTGCGCTCCCGCCGCTGCATTCCAAATCGCCGCATTCCAAATAGCCGCATTCCAAATCGCCCCGCTCCGCTGCCGCCCGACTCTCCGGGGCACCCCCGGATCCTGGTGCCAGTGGTTGGGGTGGGGGGGAAAAACCCGGATATATGGACCAAAAGGATGCGGGGAAGGGGTGTGTGGTGGGATCGTGGAGTGGCAGAGGATGAGGGAAAATCCTCGATAAATGGGTGCGAAAGGATGGGGAGATGGGGATCATTGAGTGGCAGAATACGGGAAAAACCCTCCATAAATGGACCCAAAGGATGCAGTGATGGAGGAGTTGAGTGGGAGCCTGGAGTGGGTACCAGCTCCAAGGGGAAAGAGGCTGAATCCCTGTGGGCCCCATCCTGACTCTACTGATGTCCATGGAAAACACATCCCAGAAGGCTGATCCCAGTCCAGCTGCAACTGGCACAACATCTGGGAACATCTGGGCATTCCAGAAGGGTTTGTGCCCACTGCCCACTGTCCCAGGATCCCAAGTGTGAAGTGGCAGCATGGGATTGATTCCAGGCCCAAGGGAAAAGGGGTCATATCCCTGTGGGTCCATGGAAAACCCATCCGGGATGGCACCGCCTCGGCGTACACAGATATCTGTGCACATCGGGGCGTCCCATAGGGATTTACATCCAGTGCCCACCCCCAGACCCCACCGGAGAATGAGCATCGCTGCACCCAGTGTGTGACCACAGGGATGGGGACACCGGGGGACACGGGGGGACACCGGGATGGCCCATGTCCTGCACGTCCCCGCCCCGACCCACTGTGACAGACAGGAATTACCACTTCTTTTCTGGCTCCCTTTCCCCTTCCCACCCCTGCAGTGATTTACCTCTCCCCAGAGGAGCCCAAAAGCTGTAAACACACTTTTATTTGTCAGTCGTGTCCCCGCAGCCGCGCGGCTGTTGGGAAGGTAATAAATGATTCTGGTCCTCTTGGCTTGATGATGTCGGGATTAGGAGCCCTACATATTTTATGGAAACCTCTACATGATCTTCCTTGATAAATCATTTAAATAGGAGTGTCTTTTCTTGGTGTGGGATATAAAATATTTACTGGAGTGGGTGAAGGCTGTTCATCCATGTTTACCCTCCCGCTTCCCAGCCTGGCCGCAGTGACAAACAGCTCAGCCCTTCTCCGGCTGCTCCAGCTCAATGGCACCTCTGCTGTGACACCAGGACAGGTTCCTTGGAGGTGGGAACTTGGGATGTGGGGGATTTCTGTGTTCCCCCAGCTGCATTTTGTTGCAAGAAGACGCGATTTTGGTACAGCATCAGAGTGTCCTCACCACAGCACCCACCAGCCCCACGCCAGGGAGTGTTTTCCATGGCACGACCAGCTCCATCCTGCAAAACTGGGGTTGTTCCCAGGACGGGAGCTCCCCCAAGGGGAATTTTGGGGATTGTTGTGTACTCTGAGCTGCATTTTGTTGTCAAAAGAAGTGATTTTGGTTCAGCAACCCAAAACATCCTTCCCCATAGCCCCCACCAGCCCCATGCTGGGCATGTTTTCCACAGCATGACCAGCTCCAGCCGGCAAAACCGAGATCTCCCCAAGGGATAGGAGCTCATACCAAGGGGGATTTTGGGGACCAACACATTCCTTCAGCTGCGTTTTGTTGCAAAAAGAAGTTATTTCAGTTCAGGACCCCAGAGCACCCTCCCTGTAACACCCACCACTCCCGTGCCAGGCCGTGTTTCCCACCAGCTTCCAGCTGCAAAACCGGGGTCCCCCAGCAGCTCCCACATTCCCAGGGCTGGACTCCCCCATCCCTGCTCACCCCATCCCCATCTCCCAGCCCCGACAGCCTCCGCAGCATCCTGCTCCCCTCTCCATTAGCATTCATTGCAATTCTTTTCATTTGTTACCTGGCAGGGGAATGAAAACACGTTGTTCCCCACAGCGGGGGGTTTGGTACGGCGAGCCCCAACTTTTCAATCATTCCTTGGCAGCGCCGTGGCGGAGTGTGGCCCCCCCGGCCCCCGGGCAGGAGCCGGTGCTATTAAAAGGCTCACCCAGGGGCATGTATTTTCCATAAGACGCCGTGTACATGCTGTGCAACATTCAGGAGGATCATGCTGGAGCAATTGGTCCGGATATAATGCTGGTTACCTTGCGAGAGAGGAGCTCCGAGGGGAATGGATGCTCAATCCGTGCCTAGGGGAGAAATCACTCCCCGGCATAGGGGGCTGGGACGCGGATGCTCGGCGATGGATTCGTGTCTCCCGCCACCCAAACTGGGCTTGGGCTGGGAGGAAAGGCACAGGGTAGGTGCCCAGGGAGCAGGTTGGATGCAATGGCCTCCCGAGGTGCTCTCACCCACCGTATTGATGGGATATTGGGAAGAAATCCTTCCCTGTGAGGGTGGTGAGGCCCTGGAATGGATTTCCCAGGGAAGTTGTGGCTGCCCCATCCCCAGGAGCGCCCAAGGCCAGGCTGGAGTAACCCGGTCTAGTAGAAAACGTCCCTGCCCACGGCAGGGAGTGGAATGAGATGGGTTTCAAGGTCCCTTCCCACCCAAACCATTCTGGGATTTGATGATTCGATGATTCCCACGGATCCTCCGTGGCCGGGGGGCTGCAGCATCCCCCTCCCACCCTTCCATCACCCTCCCTCTGTTGCCCGCGTCCCCTCCTCTCCCCAGGGCGGGGGAATTAACAGCTGAACAAAACTAAATGTCCAATGGCCTGAAAAGTTCCATTTCCTGCGCGGGGCCCGCGAAGGCACAGAACGAGCTGCGATCGCTGTGCGCAATTACACACCCGGCTGGGCCGCTCATGGCAATCGATGGCCACAGAGGGGCTGGGGGGCCACCACCCACCCCCGCCCGCCGGGGCCAGGCACGGCCCCGCATCCCGATCAGCCGGGATGGAGCAAATCGGGAGCCGGGATCCCTCGCCGCTCCTCCGGCCCCGCCGCGGCGCGGAGTTCCCTGCTCGCCTCTCTGCGCTGTGCCCATAAATCATCCCCCGCTCCGGGATTCTCCCCGGGGCTCCGCAGCCGGCAGCTTGTGACGGGAGCGCCCCTGGTTGTAGTGCTTGTACCTACCGGGAGATAAGGGTGGGAGAGGGATGGCCGGGGCAGGCGGGGAGGGGGGCGGAGGTGACAGCCTGGGAGCGGGCACAGGGACAAGGAGGGACCCTTGCGAGCTGGATCCGGGGCAGGAGCCCACGCCGGGAGCTGCCGGAGGGACGTGACAAAGCCGGGAAGGTGCCGGTGAGCCCGCGGTGAGCAGAGGGTGCTACGGGGTGTGGTGGTGCCCTGCGCGGGATGGGAAGGGGGGACGCAGGAACGAGACCTCGGTGGTCACCGTGCCAACCTCAGTGGCCACTGTGCCACCCTCAGTGGCCACTGTGCCTGCTCCGTCCAGGAGCCTGAGCCCTGCAGAAGCCACCAGCCACTTGTGAAGGCAGGATGCCATGGGGCACACGGGGTGGTGGGGGGCATCACAGCCACTGGGAATTCATTTAAATGGAGCAAATTGAAGCTGGATACTGTGATAGGGATCATTTTAGCCCAGGATATTCCCAGCTCCCTGCTCTGCCTCGAGCAGCCCCGGGAAAGGCTCAGCTTCATGGTGAACACTTCCCTTGGCATGTGGTGGCCATGGTTGCCTCCAGCGCTGCCAGGGGAGCCACAGTGGCATCCCTGCCTAGGGGGGCACCAGGCTGGCATCTCTGTGGCACAAATCATGAAAATCCTGCTGGAAAGCCCGTCAGGGGTGGGACCTGCCTGGCGGAGCATCCCTGTGGGAGTGAAGCAAGGAGGGAACTGGGGAGCTGCCGGACACATCCTGAGCCCCCCAAGGTGCAAACCCGGACCACAACACCAGGACTGGGAGGGGGCTGCACCCCCCGCGCTCTCTGCAGCCGTAACATCGCACCAGGTGGGATATTCCACAGGCCAGCGGAGCACGGAGCACCCGCTGCCTCCAGGGGATTACATCGAAAAAAAAACTATTAATGCCGAAACGCTGAAACAGAGCGAGGAGCAGCAGGAGCAGAGACCTTGGGAAGGGGCACACCGTGACCACCACGGGGCCTCGGGATGCCCCTGGTGCCTTTGCTCTGGAGAGGGTGGAGAGCACCAGTGCGGGATGGCAGCTCCCAGCCCGATTCCATGGATTCAGCTGCAATGACCCAGCTCCGCTCACTCGTGTTTCGTGTTGGTGGGACAGGGATGCTGCAGTGCGTGCCCACATTCCCCTGCCCCTTGGTACAAGGCTGGGGATCCCAGAGCCACAGGGACCCCCTGGCACAGGGTCGTGGAGGGATGCAGGTGAGCCTGGATGTGCCCCACCCTCACCTGCAGCCCCATGTGCCCCCATCCATCCCTGGATAAATATAATAGAGGTTAAACATATTAAGGACTGAGCAGTGGGTGATACCGGGTGGGTGATAACAGTCCTGTCAGGATGCAGCACCAGGAGCATCCCGGGCTGGGCCAGCTCTCCATCACCACCACTCCTCACATCAAACCTCTATGACTCTGCCAGAGAGACGGGCTCCACATGATCCCATTCAGGCCCGAAAACCCCACGACTCCATTAATTAATTACTAACGATGATCCGTCTCAGCCTCGTGCTGCCCGTTTGCTATTTTTACCTCCCTATTTCCAACACCCGGAGTTAAAAAAGTCATGAGTCAGGGCTCAGAAAAACCTCTTGAGCGGGTCTGAAAAAATCACTTTTTGGTAAATCCCTGCCAGG
Organism: Acropternis orthonyx; assembly: GCA_035583155.1. NCBI lineage: Eukaryota > Metazoa > Chordata > Aves > Passeriformes > Rhinocryptidae > Acropternis > Acropternis orthonyx. Next base: position 1,979,316 of record JAWWEU010000082.1, read on the forward strand.
CTCTCTCCGTGGTGCTTCCCACTGCCGGAGCCCGTCGCGGGCAGAGCCGGCGGAGCTGGAGGCGGCACCCACGTCCCTGGCAGTGGGTGGCATCACTCCCACTCCTGGCACACATATGGCCCTTATTAAAAAGCAAAATTACTCTTTCACCCTCTGGTGGCAAAACTTCAGAGCTTGGATCAGCTGTGGGAGCCTCAATTAATTACCAGCGGGTTGTTCCTATTCTGCTAATTATGCTGGAATAGGCAAAAAACGCCGGGAAATGAGCAGGGGCTGCCCCCAAAAAAGTTTAGCATGTAAGGAAAAAATGAACAGGGAGAGGGGGCTGGCAGAGGATGCTTCGTGGTGCCACCTCCGAGCAGCCTGTCCTGGCTTTGGTGGCCTTCAGGGATGTCACCTGGTGGCGGCCTGGTGTCTCATTCCTGGGGAAACTGAGGCATCAGCAGGTGAGCCGCCAGCCCGGAGCGCCCGCCCGCAGGGCAGCATCGCCTCCGATAATTAAGTACTATCAACAATTGCATATTAATTAATTTAATATCCATTATTATTAATTAACAGGGTAATTAAATCCTTCCTGTAATTAACACACCACCCAGCAGAGAGGTCTGGCTGCACAGCCGTGGTGTACCAGGGGAGAGGGGCTGCATGGGGAGCCAGGACGGAGCCGGTGCCGGAGCCCCCCAGGGACACGGAGCCGCGCGGGGAGGGAAAGTGATTTCTCAAAGCAAGGGCCTCACACGACATTTATTTGTATTTTATTATAAAAAAATACAGAATCCAAATGGGGGGTGATAGATCCGGTTACCATCAGCACGACGTCGAGGACGAAAGCGGAATGTCGAAGGACGGAGCGAGGCACAACTGGGACCAGCACGGAGGGACAGCGCCGAGGATGGGGGGCTGCTCTGGGGGGCCCCCAGCCCTGCCCCCCTCACCGCCGGCCCCGCCGCCCCCTCCGTCCTTCCACTCTCCCACAGTCGCTGTACACAATATAGATATTTATATATATAATCTATATATATATAAAACACAGACCGAAGGCCAGGTGGGTGCTGCCGGCTCCGTGTCGGAGCCCAGTGGGTACCCCCCTTTTCCCCCCCCCATAAACATGATGCTTTTGTCACCTTCGGGAACCACGACCTGGTCTGGACACACAGGGACAGGGACAGCAGGGAATGCGGATTTTTTTATTGTGGGTTTTTCTCTTTTTTGTATTTTTTTTGTTTTAGTTTTTTTGTTTTGTTTTTCTTTTGGATGGTCGAGATGAGCTTATTGCGAGATTCCAGCTTCCTAGTCTAAAAAATAAAAATAAAATAAAAATAAGATAAACCCTTCCATAAAATCCATTCTCAACAATACATAAAAAAAACCGCTCACAGTATAGCGCTGTATGTACAGGGACAGAGCCCCCCCCGGCCCCCGACGTGGGAAGGGCCAGGATCCACTCAGAATGGGGGGGCTGCAGCCAGGTCTGAGCCATCACCGGCATCCCCCGGGACCACCGGCCCAAGGGGAATACGGGGGCTCTGCGGGACGGGCATGGGACCCCCCCCAAGGTGGGACAGCCCCAGATTTAAGGCGAGGAGGGGTCAGACCCCGGGGCTGCGGGGGGACCCCTCCATGGGGACCTGCCACCCCTGGGGTCAGGGCCAACCTCGGATCGGGGGGTTTTGCTTATTAATGCAAAGGAAAAGGGAAAAATCCCCAAGCCCAGCCCCAGAATGTCGGGGGACAAAGGGGTGACCACGGGGAGCACCACGATGGTCCCGCACGCAGCCACCGGCCCCCCTGGGGGGGCTCTTGGACCCCCAAGGCATCGGGGGGGACGCAGTGCAGAATGGAGGAGGAAAATCCATGGCACAGCCTCCTCCTGCCCCAGCGAGCTCAGCCCTGCTCCGGCGGGGGCTCCAGCCCCAGTGCCGGACAAAGGGCCTTGGAATGATGCCCACGGCTGGGCAAGCCCGGCCCGCCGGCTCCCAGCGCCCGGCAGTGCTCCCTGTGCCAGTCGGCCATTCCCAGTGCTCCCAGTGCCGGCCATTTTCAGTGCCAGCTATTCCTGGCGCTCCCAGTGCCCGTCGTTTTCAGTGCCAGCCACTCCCAGTGCTCCCTGTGCCAGTTATCTCCAATGCTGTCCATCCTCGGTGCTCCCAGTGCTGGCCATTCCCGGTGCTCCCAGTCCCAGTCGTCCCTGGTGTCCTCTGTGCTGGCCATTCCCGGTGCTCCCTGTGCCGGCCAGACGTTCCCAGTGCTCTCCATGCCAGCCATTCCCAGTGCTCTCCATGCCAGCCGTTCCCCGTGTTCTCCATGCGAGCCATTCCCAGTGCTCTCCATGCTAGCCATTCCTGGTGTTCTCCATGTGAGCCATTCCCAGTGCTCCCTGTATCAGCCGGCCATTCCTGTTGCTTCCCATGCTGGCCATCCCAGTGCTTCCATCACTGGCCATCCCAGTGCCCCCATGCCGGCCATTCCCGGTGCTCCCCTCCTCTGTATCCAGTTTCCTTCGCTCGGAGCTGTCACAGCGTTCCATGGGGACCTTGGTGCCATCCGTGGCACGAGTGGAGGGAAGGGGGGGACCCCCACCAAGGGGCTCAGTGTGGGCTGTGCCTGTCCAGGCCCCATGTCCGGGAGTGTCCAGGAATGTCCGGGCTGGCTCCGCGACCTCCTCCAGCCGGGCTGGGAAGGAGTCCGTGCCCACGGAGCCGTTGGCACCATCGCTGTGTCCGGCGGTCCCGGCACTCCGGAGGCTCCGGCAGGGGGGCTGAGCCCGGCCCAGGCAGGTCAGTCTGGCCTGGGATGGGGGCCCGGCCGGGAAAAACCCAACAAATAAAAATAAAAAACTTTTTTTTTTTTCTTAAAAAAAAAAAAACCAAACCACCAAACCAAAAACCCAAACGGACGAGGACTCTGTATTTGGTCTAGAAATGTAAAAAGCGCTGCCCCAGCCGGGACGGCCGGAGCTGGAGCTGCGGGGCAGGGAGGGGAGCCGGGATCCATCCCGGGGGACAGCCCGGCACCGTTCCCGACGGGATGGCCGAGCCACGGCGGGGACTCCCCGCGGCGGCAGCACCGGGCACCGTGCGGGGCGATCCGGGCAGCGCAGGATCCGCGCCCGGGGCTGCCCCTGCCCCGCGGAGCCGCTCCCGGAGTGTCGGGGTCGGTGCTACGAGGCCAGGAGCGTCCAGACGACCGGCACCACCGCCAGCGCGGCCGGCGGGACCCTGAGGCTGCAGCAGGAGTTGTTGCTGGTGAAAATGGGCTCCGGGGACTCGTACAGGGAATCGTCTGTGGGAAAAGGAGGGAGACAGGGATGCGTGAGCCGGCGGGATGGCTGCGATCCAGGCTGGATACAGCGATGCTCGGCGCCCCGGGATTGGGGTCCCGCGGGGAGCTGGGTGCTGATCCATCCCCCAAATCCCAGATTCCCCAAAAGTACTGCTGCCACTCCCGGGACCTGACACAGGGACAAGCCACGAGTGGCTCCATGGCCCCGTGTCATGGGCATTGTGTCCTGTTCCCTCCTAAGCCCCCATGTGCCAGAGGCAGGTGACATTGTCTGGGGGGATTATCCGTGGTGCTGGGGGGCCTTGGATGTGGCCGAGGGGCTCGGATGTGGCCGGGGCTGGGGCTGGACCTGCACAGGGCACAGACACCCCTTGCCCACAGCCCCCCCAGAGCACATGGGGGGCACACAGTGACTAAAGCTGTGGCCACTCCTCAGGCTCGGCTCACTCCAGTTTGTTCCTTGATTATGGATTTTTATGGATCTGGAGGCAGGAAAAGCAGAGTCTGATCTTGTCCAGGGAGGTTCCATCACTCCACCCATCCGACCCCCTTGTTTCCCCTCATTCTGGAGGGTCCCTGTGTGGGGTTTCCCAAAGCTGGAGTCCCCTGTGCCAGGCATTTGCACTTGGGAATGTTTCAGGACTCGCCCCAGGGACAGACCCAGTCAGAGGGTGTCCAGGAACCCCCTCAGGGACCTCTCACCACCCTCAGGGCCCAGCCCCTCTCTCCTTCCCTTCCCCTCCGCAAGGCAGAATAAAATCCCGCTATTATTAAAATACTAAAAAATAATATCAGGAGAGATTTTTTTCCCCTTGTCCTGAACGGAACATGATGAGTTTTTACAGACGGTTCTGTTATGTTGGGTTTTATTTTAAAGCCACCAAAGAAAGGAGGCGAGAGCCATCGGTTACCCGGTGACATTCTGCTGTCTCTGGGGAGAGCCGCTGCCATTTGCTAATTACACGTTAACAGGAGAAGAAAATTATTAATTTGTTTTTTTAAATGGCTGATTTATGCGAGTTGGAGAAGTAGCCACTGCGCAGAGATGATTATTGCTATTAAGTAATTTTTTTCCCCCTATCTGTTCAGGCCGGGATGGCTCTGGCAGAGCTGGGGATCCCTGTCCCCATCCCTCTCCCCATCCCTCTCCCCATCCCTGTCCCCATCCCCAGGGACTCCCCAGTCTCTCACTCACTCGTTGGTCGAACATAAACCTTCAGCTTCAGGCAGGGCCTGTCCACCATGTTCGGGGGGGACGCGGCTGTGGGGAAGGAAAGGGGAGAGAGGGGTGGGTTGGGAGGGGCAGAGGCAAAACGAGGGTCAAGCACTGAACAAAAATAACAAACACCAGAAGAAAGGGAGGAATTGCAGTAATTATCGAGGTGAAAGTCCCTCTCAGGATGAGAAAATGGGATTTTTTTATATAGATTTATAAAGGAATTTAATTTTCTCTATTTTTTTTTTTAATTAAAGCAGATTCTTTTTTTTAACCCTTTCCTTTTCTTTTGCATTTTGGTGCTGCACTCCATGAGGGAAGGAGAAGATGCTGGGAGAAGATGCTGAGAGAAGTGGCACCACGGGCATCCAGCAGCATCCCAGTTCCACCCTCAGGTTGCTGCAGACCCTCCATGGGGTTTGTTTTTGTTTAACCCTTCCCTTTTCTTTCCCGTTTCGGTGCTGCACCCCGTGAGGGAAGGAGGAGGTGCTGTGTTGAGCACCATGGGCACCCCACAGCATCCCATCCCACAGCATCCCATCCCACAGCATCCCATGCCAGCTCCATCCCCTGGTCCCCAGGGCCACAACGTGCCCTTGACCTGTGCCAGGGCCACAGGAGTGTCCCGGTGCCGGTGGGTTAATGGATTCCAATCCATGGGCTCGAGGAGGAGGTAATTTCTTTTCTTTCATGTCTGCTAAATACGGTTCCTCAAAGAGGCATAATTTCTAATGTTCCGCATGACGGGAATTCTAACCGGGTTAGCAATGATCAGCTTCCCATTTACTCCTGTGCAATCTCTCCCTAACGACATTAAAAAATAAAAAAATAAAATAAAATAAAGGTGGAGGGGGGGGGGGGAGAGAGAGAGAGTTGTG
>JAWWEU010000082.1:1988578-2000222 GCA_035583155.1 Acropternis orthonyx
CAGCCCCCCCCAGCCCCACCGCCCTCTCCCTGGCTATTAAACACAACCCGAGGGGAGTTCAGCTGCAGAGTGGCCAATGCCAGCCCCGCCCCCCCCCAGCCCCGCCAGGGTCTCCCATCCCGGGAATTGGGCACAAAGTGCCTCCCAGAGCCAGGGGGGTGGCCAGGAATGGCCCCTGGGGGGCTCAGGCGCCCACCGACCCCTTCCAGCGGCTCCTTTCTCCGTTAATCCTGTTGCTCGGCTGGTTATTGGCGTGCCCACGGTCGGCAATGGACTTCACGCCAGGAACATTTAAGCTGGTTTTCCATCTGTTTCTCCTTCTCCTCGGGCAGCCGGAATCGCTGCCGAGCCGAGCGAAGCCGAGTGTCACCCCGCGGGATGCAAATGGCAGCACCGGGCAGGAGCCAGGCGAGGCCAGCAGGGAGAATTTGAGCCACGTGTTGGTTACTCCCAGTGTCCCGGAGGCAGATCCATGTTCCCTGCTCAAGAGGCCAAAGGCCACTTGAGTGGGCCCGGAGGGGACGGAGCCGGAGCCGGATGCACTTGGACACCCGTGTCCACCCAGTGTCAGACCGGCAGGCTCCTGCATCCCACCAACCCCATCCCACCGCCGCATCCTACCAGTGCCAAGGTTTATTTTAACCACGTTGGCAAATATTTCCCATGGCAGAGAGCAAGCGCAGCCGCCTCGGCAGCATCCCCAGCACCCAGAGCATCCCAAACCCCGCTCCGGGCTGTGCCGGGGGATCCCAGCCTCCCACCCGCGCTGAGCCCCAGTGCTGGCGGGGATGAGGTGACATTCAAGGGACATCCCGTGGCTATCGTCCCCAGCCCCCGGGGCGGCGGCGGTGCCGAGTCCCGGTCCCCGGAGGCTCCGGCGCTGTCCCCGGTGCCGCGGTGGGGCAGAGCGGGGACGGCGTCGCGGCTCACGGAGCGCCGGTAATGTGGTCCGGAGGGACCCGCCGTACACACAACACCTAAATTATTTAATTTCTCCAAACTGCTGCACCTTTATAAATCATTAAAAGCTCCTTTTGATCTGTGTTAATGAGGTTTCCTGAGCGCGGGGCTGGGAAACGCTTCGGCGGCAGGAAAGCGATGCGGCTGATTAAAAAAATAAAGAAGGAGCGAACGGGAGCGCGGGGGGAGCGAGATGGGACGGGCACAGGGCAGGGGCCATGGGAGATGGGCACGGGGTGGTTTAGGGATGCTCCTTCTGTTTTTCTCTTTCCCTTGCCTTGCCTTCCCTCTCCCCTTCCCTTTCCTCTTCCCTTTCCATTTCCCTTTTCCTTTCTTTTTTCCTATTCCCATTTCCCCTTCTCTTTTCCTATCCCACTTTCCCTTTCTTTTTCTCTTTCCCTTTCTCCTGGGGACAGGACTGGGGATAGAGACGAGCACAGGGACAGGGATGGGAATAGTGATAGGGACAGGGATGGGGACATGGGGACAGGGATGGGAACAGGGACAGGGATGGGAATGGGGATGAGGATGGAGATTGGGGCGGGCACTGTGGGTAATGAATGCAAATTCCATGCAGAATGCTGCTTCCTCAACCCTGGCACCCCTGGAGCTGGTCAGGGACCCGCACTGGCCCAGCTGGGATGGCAGAAGCAGCTCCCGCCGGCCCGACTTAGCCTGGCGCTCCCAAGGCTCACACCTTCATTTGCAGCTATTTCGCTTCTCCTCCTTTCAAGGTAAATGACAGAAAATCCCAGGACAGCCATCAGCCTCCGAGGTAACCTCGTCCCGCCTCGGCCGCGCTCCCACAGGATTCGGCGGCTCCTGTTACCTGGGGCAACGGCGGGGAAATGACGGCTGGCATCTAAATTGCCATCATTACACTCCAGAGCCAACACTCCCCATTTACACTTTATTGTCATCTTTTGCTTTAGGGAGATGCTGAAATATTACAGGACGGGGTGACAGAGCGGGATGAGAAGGGATGTACGAGGAGGGAGGCACCGGAGATAAATGGGGACCCTCGGAGCTGTTAATTCAGCCTATTTGCGGATCCGGAAGCAGATCCGGAGCCCATTCCCGCGGGCTATGCGGAGGCTTCACACAGGAGAAAACCAAATTTGTTTAAATGCAACAGCCAGCCTGTCGGGGCCTGGGCACGTGGCACCTCGGAGAGGATTCCCACCAAACCGAGGCCAAAAATGCCACTGAAGCAGCCCCAGTCTCCTGCAGAGGAATAGTTATGGAATAACACGGCTGTCCATGTACGAACCAATCCTCACCAGCAGCTGGGACTGGTACCCCATTGCATGGCCAGCACCCCATTCTAGGGCTGATACCCCGCCCCGTTGCAGGGCTGGTACCCCAATGCACCACCAGTACCCCACTGCACTCCTGGTACCCCACTATGGGGCTGGTACTCCATTATTGGCCTGGTATTCCATTTCAGGGCTGGTACCCCATTACAGCACCAGTACCCCATTGCAGCCCCAGCACTCCACTGCACCCCTGGTATCCCAGCTGCAGGGCTGGTACCCCATTACAGGGCTGCTACCCCAGTGCAGCACTGGTACCAAATTACAGCACCAGCACCCACCCTACTGCACCACTGCTACCCCATTTCAGGGATGGTGCCCCACTGTGGTATCAGCCCAAGGATACTCACAGGCACCTCAATGCAAAACCTGCTCTTTATCCTCCAAACACCAAGTTATATCTCCCCCCTCCCTGCCCCCCACTCCCCTCCCAACCCACTTTTTGCCAAGTTGCACAAAGAAAATGCAAAGCCAAACTTGGGGTGTCACCGAACGCCCTCCAGATCCACTCGGGGAGAGCAGTGAGATGGGGCCAGGGGGGCAGAGTGAGGGGGGGCTGCCGGGAACAGCAGAGGGAGGAATGGGGCCTTTCAAGTGTTTGCAGTGAAAAAAAGAAAAGAAAGAAAAAAGCAAAGAGTTCAAAAACTGAGCAGCTTTTCAGGGAAGTGTTGGGGTGGCTTTGCCCCCAGCTCCACTGCGCCGTGCACGGGACTGGGATTGTGGAGATCCCTTCCCACCCCCTGAGAGAGACCCCGGAGCTCATAGCCCTGAAATATCCCCGTGCCTGGGATAAACCCAGCCAGAGCTGAACACAAGAGATGGGAGCTGGCTGATCCCACGGATGAGCCCAGAGCTGGCTGCTCCATGCTGACCCAGCACGGCATGGATGAGCTGGGTGGATGGATCCTGCCATGATGCCAGCATGGATCGAACAGGGTTTTTCCCTCAGACTCATGACATCACTCTCTTGTCCAGAAAAAAACACAGATGTCAACGGGAAGTCGTATTTTTGGCATACAAATACTCCGTTTTCCATGTGCCAGAGCCTATGCCAGGGGCACAAACCCACTCTCCAGGCAGTTAAAACCCCTTTTTGGGGTGCTCTACCCTCGCCCCCCAACCAAAGCTCCCTGGAACTGCTCCAGCTGCTGCAATTTCCACCACTCACCCCTCATTAGCATGGATGCTCGTTAGCCCAGCGCTGAGACCAATCAATATTGCCATTAACCCAGTCCACGGAATTAATGCGCTTGAACCTGGCAGGGCAGAGGATATTGGTCATTTTTCCACTTAACCTGGCAGGAGGAGTTTTTCCCTTTGCTGGTGGCAGTGGATCACCGAGGGAAACTGGGACAGTACACCCCAACAGCTTCTGGCTTCACCGACGGCTTTTAGTTCACCACAGGCTTTTCGTCATCTCAAGGTTGCCGGATGCTCCCAAACCACCGGGAGCATCCTCAGCCCAAGGCGAGGGCAGACCCTGCCCCACGCCACAGGGCTGGAGAGGGCTCTGGGGTCCCCATCCCAGGATGTGAGTCCCCGGTACCACCCCACCCCTGCAGCTGCTCCATCCCTCTTGCCCCAGGTCCCCGGCCCCGGTGCCCTCCTGGCCCCGGGCAGGCACAGCCGAGCTGTTCTCCCGGGCACCCCGGAGCCACCCTCCCCTGCTGCTCCCGCCGCCTCGCAGTGCCTCTGGCTAAACAGAGATCAGAAATGTTAGATCTTTCTTAACATCTCCTGCCAGCACTGTCAGTGGCCCTCTCCAGAGTACCAGGGCCCTCTGTTATGTAAACACAGCACATTCTCTGTCAAAGATTAAAAAAAAAAAAGCCTCATTTGCACATAAAAGCAGCCTCTGCACTAGTTACGGGCACTGTGGCATGTAAGGAAGACTGTAGGTTAAATTCAATAATAAAGTGGGGCGGCGCAGAGGTCCCGCTCAGCTCCTTCTCCCGCAGCCCAGCCCCGGATGCTGCGGCCACCGAGCGGAGCCGCCCACGAGCCCCCGGGATGGGGACCGGGGAGGCACCACGAGCCCCGGACTGGGATGTGGGTGAACGACCCTCAGACCCTCACTGCACCCTGGGACCCCCACCCTAGTGTTCCTCCCTTCGTGCCCCTGGCACCCCCAGACACCGCCATCCCCGTGTCTGCCCTCGCCACCCCATCCAGAGCAGGGCACGCTGCCCCACATCCCTCCCCACATGCTTTTGGGAGCACCGTGTGTGCCCGGGGGAGCTGGCACCGCCCTCACACCCTGGCACGGCTCTGCCAGCGGCACCACCGGAGCAGCTCCCAGCACCAGGAGCCCCTTGGACCGCGAATGTGACATCCCTTGCTGCCCTTGGTGACACGATGCCCGCTGCGGTGGGATGGTCCCCTGCCACCACTGCCCCTCGCCCTCTCCGGGGAGCGCCGGCGCCCGCCCGGCTCCGGGGATGGCGGCAGCCAGCCGGGATCCACGGCCGGCATCGGCGGAAATCGAATCACAGCAGAAATTCACTGTCGGAGAGACGAGGGCTGGAAAGCGTAACAGTAATTGTGTTAGTGCCGGCAATGCCTCAGCTGCTCCCCGGGAGCCACGGGGGCACGGAGAGGTGGGTATGGCAAGGCGGGCACAGCGGGGTGGGCACAAAGGGGCAGACACGACAGGATGGGCAGGATGGATGGGCACGGCAATGCTGGCACAGGGGGCTCTCTGGACACCCAAATCCCCTGGACCCAGTGGGGAGAGGAATGTGGGTCCAGGAGGGAGAAGGGCGAGGGCCAGCGGAGGGCATGCGGAGCCAGGTGGCAGGAGGGGTCACGGTGGCGACAGCAAAGGTGACAATGACAACCGGGGCCTGGAAGGACTGTTACCATCCAACACGCGTGCACCCGCACATGCCAGCCTGGCACGCGTGTGCCCGCGTACACCGAGCTCTTCGCACACCAGCCCCGCTCACGTCCCGGCCGCCGCCAGGCCCGGCACGTCTCTCCCAGCCGGATCCCGTGCACGTGCCAGCCCGTGCACAGGCCCACGCGTGCTCATCCGTGCTCCGGCGGCTCACGCTGAGTGCCCTAATTACCGCGTCTGGCCAGGCGGGCGGGCGCTGATAACGGGCACGGGACGGAGCTGCTGGGGGTTATGTTATCAGCCGGTGACAGCCGGGCCCCCCCGCCGCCCCCGCCGGCTCCGCACCGCAGCCCGCTGGGACAGCCGCATCAAGGCGCCCTTCGGGGGTCTCCGGCGGGGGACAGGGTAAACAGCCCCCTGGGAGTGACCTCGTTAGCACGGCCAAGCCCCAGCACTCGTTGCGGCTGGTCCTGGCATGTCGTGGGCACAGTCCCAGGCTGGGGGGTCCCCAGCGGCACCGCCAGTGGCATTGTGGCAGTGCCAGCTTGTTGTCCTGTCTGCTGTCACCTCCCTGTCGTCCTGGGGTCGAGGGACAGCCCGACCTCGGGTGCTCACCCTTCCAGTCCCACCGTCACCAGGCTGGAGGGAGATTTTGGGTGTCCTGGGTGTTGTGAGGGGGTGATCGAGGGGATGTGCGGCAGCAGAAAAGGGCACCAGGGGGATCAGTATCATCCTTTGGTCTCTGAGCCAAACCAGCTGCTGTCCCAGTGCTTCCTGGAGCCATTTTCATTGGTCTTATCCAACAGCCACAACTGGGATGTGGCACAGTCCTTCTGTGACACCGGGGGGGCATCTGCTGCCTCCGTGCCTCAGTTTCCCTGTCCCAGGGCTGGTGCTTCCTGCACGGCGTGGATCCAGCAGCAGGAGAGACAAGGAGAACATTCTCCACCCCAACCGGTTAAAAGCACACAAATTAACAAGCCAAAACACGTATTTCGGCCGCTGGTCACTCTGTTTTCCGGCGGTGGTGGGATGGGGGGTGGCGGGCTCACCGGTGACTCCTTAACCTTGGAACACTCGGATTCGCAGGGAATTTGGGCCGAGCGGCGGGAGCGATGGCAGTAATTTGATCGGCGGGAGCCGGGCGAGCGCTGGCCCCGCAATCACCGGGAAAACGCCGACGCGGTGGAAATCGGCCGCCACTGCCCAGCGGGATGTCACTGCGGGGCCAGGCGGGCACAAGGGACACGGCTCGGAAGGACGGACACAGCGGGCACAGCGCGGCACGGGGCAGGGACCTGCCTGTCACCCCACCGCCCCCTGCCCCAGCCCGGTGCCACCGCAGCGTTCCCAGGGGACGCGGGGCGGGATCCGGATCTGTGGTGACACCCAGTGAAAGGACACTGCGGGTCTGTCCCCCACCCCGTCCCAGCAGTGCCGGGCTGTGGAGCCTGCGGAGATGCGGAGCCGTAATTTATCACACCGCCCCTGACAGCTCCCTTTGACGGGGTCTCTGGGGGGGCTGAGCGATGCCTTTTGTCTGCCCAACAATTAATTATTTCCTGGCTAATGATGAACTCTGACTTGCCAAGCAGGGAATGGCTGCGTGCGCGAATGAGCCGGCCCCTCCCTCACCTCGCCGTGCCCCCCTCCCACACCTCCCCCATGGCAGGGGAGGTATCCAGAGCTAAGGCTGGGCTGTGGGGTCCCCCTGCATCCCACTATCCTTTCCCATGGACACGCTGGCCCCCAAAAGCGGCATCCTGAAAGCAGATGGCCCTGTAACAAGGCGGGTGCTGGGAGGGCAGGATGGGTCCTGCTCACGGCAACTGGGTGCTGTGCTGCGGCAGCAGGTGCTGGGAGCACTCTGAGCATCAGTGCCAGTGGCGGCAGCCCTGGAGCACTCCAGGAGCGGATAACTGGCTGATGGAGCTGAGCTAATGGAGAAAATCCATTTAGGATCACTCGATACTCTTCCCCCGGGCTTTCATTACACCTTGGGGCTCCGCAGGGCACCGGGCCCTGAGCCGGCCTCTGCCAGCCCAGATCCCATCGCTGCCAGCTGCCTGTCTCAGCAGAGGCACCGCAGGATGGGGGGAGAGACGTGAACAGGGAGGGACGTAGGGAGGGATTTGCATGGGGAAGGACCTGGGAAGAGATGCAGGGAGGGATGTGCATGGGGAGAGATGCAGGAAGGGATGCAGGGAGAGATGTGGAAAGGGATGAAGGGAGGGCTGTGCATGTGGAGGGATGTGGGAGGGAGGGATGCAGGGAGGGATGTGCACAAAGGCTTCAGCCCTGAGCTCGTGGCCACAGGTGACAAGAGCAACATCAGCGTCTCCTGCTAAAGACAGGGACAAACTAGGGGTGCGATGGGGCCGTTGCCCTGGAGCAGCTCCCAGGGAACCCAGCCTGGCTCCTTGCCACGGCACGGGCAGGCACAGGGACCCCCGGGGCTTGCGGGCACTCAGGCCACCCCCCGCGACGGGAAAGGCAACGGAGCCATGAAAAGGAGTAAAATAATTACCGGGCGCTGGCGGCTCGGGCTCCCGCCCGGCGCGTTCTGTTTAAGGCTAGTTAATAGCCAGTGTTCTCTGGTTAGGCCTGAATGACATTTCCAGAGTTATAATAACTGAGCTATTACTCGCCGTATTGATGCATTCCCCCCGCCGGCAGCGGCTCATCCCGCGCCGAGCCGCCCGGCCGCCGAAAGCTCCTTTAGTCAATAGCACTTCTATTTTTCATTACTCCCTGGAAATGTGGCTCTTGGAAGCTCATCCGTCATTCAATTACGCCCTGGTTCAGTCCTATCATACACGTGTCATAAAGTTCCTCAGATCTGAACTGCTGTTAATTTTCTGCGCCATCCCAAGGGGATGCCCGGGACGTGCCTGGAAAGCAACCAGGCAGCCGAGGGCATGCCGGGTACGGGCGCTCCGGGGAGCGGGGGCTGCGGCAGTGCCGGGGTGCCCGGGCACGGGGGGTCAGTGCCGGAGGGGTCACCCTGGAGCTCGGACACTGTCCCCTCCCTGTGGCAGTGGGCCCAGCGTCGCACGACCTTGGCAGCGCCGGGAATTTATTCCTCGGGCTGGTTTATTCCTTTATCAGGTGTTGGTTTAACAGGGCGAGCTCCCCCCCCTTCCCCTTTAATCCTATCAGCATCTGTGTTCGGCACGTCCGTACCCGGAATAATCACCTGCCTGGCAGATTTGTCACTTCACCAGATGTAATCGGGGAACTTTTCCTTTTTTTTTTCTGTCTGAAACTCTCCTTCTTTTCTGTTTCTTAGAAGCTGCAGCTCGCGGGCAGAGCCGGCTGCTGCAGGCAGTACCTGCTCCAGGTCATCCTGCCCGGACCCAAGGGTTTGCTCTGCTCGGCTCTGCTCTCCAGCTGGATTTTGGCCGAGGGAATGGAGGAGGATGACAGAGCAGCAGCAGCAGCAGCAGCAGCATGAAGGGTGGATGTCAAACGCCATGTCATGATGCTGTGCTGCTCCCACCATCCTCTGCTACCTGTGAGTGCACCTGGATGGGCACAAACACACGAGCCAGGGGACAAACAGGCACAGGAGGAGGCTGGGGCATGGCTGAGGGATGTCACAGATGGGGGACGTTGAGTCAGGGAGATGGTGGGGCTGGGGGATGTTGAGTCAGGGGGATGCCAGTTTGGGGGGATGCTAGGCCAGGGGGGATGCGAGGCTGGGAGATGCCAGGGCAGGGGAATGCAGAGGTTACTCATAACATGTCCCTGCAGAGATGACAAGGAACTTCTGGTCCTTCACAGCCTTAAAAATTCAAGCCCAAGAGATGACATTGGTCCCACTCCCCCCCACACCCCCCAGACATCACTGCTCCTGCTTCCCCAAGCTCCTGCACCCTGGAATGCTCATGGCCATCTCCAAGCTGGGGCTGCCCACACGCCCCCATCCCATAGGTCGTGTTCAGTCCCCTCACCACTGCCTGGGTGGTCTCAGTCACGCTGCTCAGCCTCCCAGCAGGACAATTGACCCGGCCACTGTCCTGCTCCTCCACGCTGGTCCCACGGGGCCTCCCACGCGCTGTTTTCCCTAAGCCAGGTTGGACACACGCCCGGGTTTGGGCAAACCCCGCGTCACTTGTCAGCCCTTGGGACAGCCACGCTCCTGCCCGGCCCCTTCCCACTCTTTGGACGGCTCCAGCCACGCCGACAGCTCCGAAGTGATTTATAAACAAACATTCCCATCAGGACGATGCTACTGCGGAGTTGGAGCCAACCCAGACACGAGGCGGCCACAACAGCTCTCACAGTCCCGGGACCATCCCCAGCCTCTCAGTCATGCTGGAACAGCCTCTATCCCAGCTCTAATCTGGGAAACTGAGGCACGGAGGGGGGTCTTTGGATGTGCTGGGTGGGATACGTGCGCTCGGCAGCTCCCGAGCATCCCGCGGGGTAGGTACCCTCTGCCAGCCCTGCATTTCCCCGCGGCGCTCTGGGCACGGCTAATGACCGGCCTAATTGATCTCTGACGAGGCACCAGAGATCGATGCTGAATCCCGCTCCAGGCTCTGCGAAAAGCCATTTCTCCTGCCCGGCCGGGCAGCACCGCCCCTCGCCCGCAGGGAAGCGCCCATCGATCGGGGCAGGGATCGATCGGGTGGAGAAGGGGATGGAGGGGAGGGCGGCCACCCCCGGGGAGGGGACTGCGGGGAGCAGCCCCCCGGCAGCCCTTTGCTCCAGCCCCGGGCACTGCAGGCGAAGGCGGCTCCAGGAGCTTCCCTTACACCCAGCGTGGGGGGACCCAGCGGGTCGGGGGCGGGGGGAAGCCCCTTATCCCCATCCTAGGTGACACGAGGCACAGGCAGCAGCGAGGGGGGCTCTTCCCCAGCACCTCCACCACCGTGCCAGGCTGCAGAGGAGCAGGGTCCCGGACCCGCGGGAAGGGGATGGGGAAAACGCCCATGGCACAGAGACCAGCACTCCGGGGGAGGTCACAAGGCCAGCAGACCCGCACTGATTTCCACGCCTGGTTCTTCCCCTCCTTATTCCTTCCTCTCATGTCCCCCCAGCCAAAACTCACCTAATCTGGTGCGACCAGCTGGGGTCTCCACTTCTCAGCTCCCACCCTTCCCACTTCTTTCACTGGAGTTAAAGCCTTTTTGCTTTGTCCATTCACTCCAAGACTAATCAGATTAAAGCTTTGCCCGGGATGCTGCCCCCACCTTGCACTGCTTCACCCCTTTATTCCCCCCTCCCTTCATCCCCTTATCCCTTCCTCGCTTCAACCCCTTATCCCCACCTTGCTCACTCCCTTGTCTCACCCCTCGCTTCATCCCTTTATCCACCAGCAGGTTTTGGCAGCCAGCGCTGAGGTACAGGCAGTGCCATGCCAAGGACTGGTGGACCAGCTGCCCCTGTGTCCCCAGGGAAGGGCACAGAGTGGGAGGCTGGGAGGGGAAAGGGAGCGATGGGGGCACAGGACAGAGATGAGGGTGGGAGGACAGGAATGAAGGAGGTGACAGGATGGGGATGAAGGAGGTGACAGGATGGGGATGAACGGGGTGGTAGGAGGGGGATGAAGACAGCAGTGGCCACAGCTCTCCCTGCTGAAGCCATCCCACTCTTTGGGGAAACCCTCCTCCTCCTCAGCCTGGCTTCACATTCCAGGCTGGGCTAAAGCGACATCTAAGAATAGAAGAAATTTAGGGGGGAAAGGATGTTTGTCACTTTTTCCACTGTTTTTGCCCAGGCCCCTGGATGCCAGTGCTGCCCTTGGACAGAATCCAGGGACTGTGACAGGTGCTGCCTGTGGGCAGCAATGGGCAAAGACAGGACCACGGTGCCCACCCCGAAGTCCCCTGGACACACACAAGACCTCGACCCAATGCCCAGACAATGGGGTCACCCACAGCCCAGTGGCAGCTTTGGAAAGGGAGTAATTCCCCACCAGAAACTTCCTGGCCTCATCCCATGTGCTCCAGACCCTACCAGCCCCAAAATCACCAAATGACTCCCAACCTAAACCTCAAAAATTGATTTCAATTCCCCTCTGCCCAGCCCTGCACACAAAACGCATTCGCCACGGCCCCCTCCCCAGCCGGGATTGTATGCAAAGGCGGAGAGGGGGAATGAATAATTCATCCCCGCTGTCTTTCAGAATTACACTGTGGAAAAATAAATCTGAGACTAGTAAAAAAAAAAAGAAGAAGAAAAAAGAAAAAAAATAAAGGCAAAAGGGGTGGGGGGCCGGGGGGGCAACGCTCGGCCCTCGGCCGGAGCGGGGCGAGGGGATGAAAAGCGTCGGCGCGTCGTGGCTCCTCTTCCATTGAGCGACTCCACATTCAGGTCCGTGCGGAAACCACCGGAATCCCTTCCTGTGCTTTGTTCTGGGGCCCTTTCAGAGGGGGCTTACGGGGCTGGGGAGGGGGCGGTGGGGAGGGGAGGGACAGGGCGTGGGGGGCCCTTTGAAGAAACCCACTCATGCGTTTGGGTGGTTGAGTTCAAGGGGCTGTGCTGGGTGAGGGGAGGCTGTGCTGGGGTGAGTGAGGGGCTGTGCTGG
>JAWWEU010000082.1:2000322-2019045 GCA_035583155.1 Acropternis orthonyx
GGGGGGCTGTGCTGGGTGAGGGGGGGGCTGTGCTGGGGTGAGTGAGGGGCTGTGCTGGGTGAGGGGGGGGCTGTGCTGGGGTGAGTGAGGGGCTGTGCTGGGTGAGCATGAGGCTGCCCTGGCTGGGGGGTTGTGCTAGTGTGAGTTGGGGTCTGCACGAAATGAGCAGGGGGCTGCCCTGGACAGGGGGCCAGTGTGTCCCTCTCCTTGCACAGCCAGGACCCCCCCGGCACCTTTACCCATCCAGTCCCTCTGCCTCCCACTGCCAGCCTTTGCAATCCCAGCAGGAAGGAGGGATGCTCTGCCCCATCCCAAAGGGGTCCCAGCTGGGTTTTGGGCTGCCCAGGCTCCCTCCATGCCCAGAACACCCTGCACCGGACCAGCTGTGCCCACCGCCTGCATCCCCCCCACAGCTGGCAGGGCCCACGTGCTCGATGTGCGAATGGGGAGGGGAGGAAGCGGGAGGCACTTTAATTTGGCTATTTAAAAATAAAGAAATAACGCAGGCTTTGAAAGCCCGGAGGGGTCCCAGTGGAGGGACCTCATCCCCCCTTCAAAGGCCGCCTCTGCTTTCTTCCCCCTGCTCACAGCACACAAAGGTGCACGAGCACTTTCGTCTCTGTGGAAAGACCTTTTTAATTGGTTCCAGGCAGAAGGTTAAAATCTCTCCCCTTCCCTCCACGCTCGTCTAAGAGGGGAAAGGGGGGAAAAAAGGGGGAGGCAGGGAGGAAGGGTTGTATGGAGGCAAAACAGCTCAGGCAGGCATGAGGGGGATGAGCCAGGGGGCACCTGGGGCAGTGTCCCCCCTGTGGGGTCCAGGGTGGCTGAGTGATGGGGACCCAGGTGACAGCAGGGGTGGCCAAGGGTGCTGTGGTGGGGGCACCACGGGGGCTGTGCCAGGCTCCGGAAGAGATGCTCCCAGGGAAAAGGGAGATGCTCGCTGTGAGGATGCTCAGTGCTCCCACGGGAAGGCAGGGTTTGATGGTTTCTGCAGAGATTCCCAAAAAAGCGGGTGGAAATGTGGTGCCTGGAGTCTTCCCATGGGGAGGAAGCTGGGCAGAGCAGGAGGGCACCCAAGGGGCTGCTTTCTCCCAGCTCCCTGTGTCTCCCCATGACTGCGGAGCACCCTCAGCACATCCCCATCCACAGCAGGGTGACCCCACAACGGCATCCCTGAGCATCCCATGTGGCACCCAACCCCTCGCCATCCTCATCCTCATTCCCATCCCACCCTCCTGGCCCTGCCACTCTCCAAGCCCTGCCATTCTCCTGATCCTGCCATCCTCCTGGTC
Organism: Acropternis orthonyx; assembly: GCA_035583155.1. Taxonomy (NCBI): domain Eukaryota; kingdom Metazoa; phylum Chordata; class Aves; order Passeriformes; family Rhinocryptidae; genus Acropternis; species Acropternis orthonyx. Next base: position 2,001,615 of record JAWWEU010000082.1, read on the forward strand.
CTGCCGTATTCCTGGCTCTGCCTTCCTCCTGGTCCTGCCATCCTCCAGGTCCTGCCATCCTCCAGGTCCTGCCATCCTCCCATCCCTGCCATCCTCCCATCCCTGCCATCCTCCCGGCCCTGCCATCCTCCCGGCCCTGCCATCCACCCGGCACTTGGGTTTCCTTTCACGGAAGGGGGGAGCTGAGAAAAACGCATCAATTATTGAGCCGGGGCGCCGAGCCCGCCGCGTCCCCGTTGCTGATGCCGCTCAGGTAGAGCCGCGCGAGCCGCAGTCAGACACCTCTAACACGATTAGCTGCAGGGCTCTTCCAGCGCGCGTCAAGGTCAACTTCTCCCAGGCTGACAAAAGGCACGGGCGGGCAGCAGCTCCCCCCGCCCCGGCCGGGTCAGCAGGATGCTGGGGACGGGCACCGATGGCCCCCAGCGATGCCAGTGGGGCAAGGGGAGCTCCAGGGCAGGATGGCGGGGCTCCCAGTGGGATTGGGATGTAGCACGGGAGCTCCCAGTGGGATTGGAATGCAGTGGGGGAGCTCCTGGTGGGATGGGGATACAGCAGAAGGGTTTCTGGTGGGATGGGAATGCAGTGGAGGGGCTCCTGGTGGGATGGGGATACAGCAGGAGGGTTTCTGGTGGGATGGGGTTGTCACAGAAAGGCTCCTGGTGGGATGGGGGTGCACCAGAGAGGTTCCCAGTGGGATGGGGACACAATATGGAGCCCCCAACCACAGGACAGGGACCTGGTGGGTCCCTCTGCAGCAAAGCCACTCCTGTCACGCCATGCGGCAGCAGCAAGTCTGGCCCAGCCGGCTGCACGTGGAGCAGGAATTGGATCCAGATGTTTCCCCCAGCAGCCGGAAACCGCTTTCCCCCCATCCAGAAAGTGCTCGGCAGCCCCTTCCATCGCCACACAACGGCCGTGGTGGGGACCAGCCCTGCCAGCACCGCGCTGTGCCGACGGGGCCAGGGTCTACCCTGGCATGGTGATGGCGGGCGGAGGGATGAGGCAGCTCGGGAGGGCACAGGGCTGGCAGTTCCAGCTCCTGTGCTCGGAGTTTTGGGACCACAGTGAGGGGACTCCCAGGCACAGTGGCCACGCTTCACCCCCTGCTCACCCTCATCTTTCCAAAACCACTCCGGTCTCTTGCACGGCAAAGGAGGGACACCAACCCCTCGCCATGCCTGCTCCACGAGCATCCCTGCAGCAGAACTGGGATGGGTGCCCACAGGGATGGGTGTTCCCCGGGACGGGTGCCCACTGTGCCAGCCAGAAGGTAACAAAGCCAAAAATAAAACCCCCCAGACCTCAGTCTGGGAGGATCTGGCTTCAATATCCGGGTGCGTGCGGGTTGGGAAAGGACTGGCAGGCGGCTCCGATGATGGGGTGCACGATGCACATCATCCTCAATGCCATTCCTGAGAGGTCTCCTGAAGGACACCACCATCCACAGGGTCACTGTCTCCCCCCCAAGTCACCTCCTGCTTTGGGGAGGGTTCCCAGGGCAGTGGGATGGGGACACGGCTTTCCAGGCCCTCCAAACTCAGCAAGAGCGAGGAAAACCACCCAAAAACCTCAGAAACCCATTTGAGGTGCCAGAACCTGAATTTCCCCACTCTCCTGTTATTTAAAGCCTATCCAGCTTCCCAGTCCTGCAATGATGCAAGAATCTCAATTACCATTAAAAGAACACGTTCCTGCTCCTCCATTACGGAGAAAAGCCTGAAAACCAACCCCTGGGAATTTCACAACTCTAGAAAGAAGAAAAATAAAATATTCATGTAATTTAGATTATTTAAAACCTGGGACTTGGTAAACCAGTCTCTGCACTTGGAGGGAACCCAGGCACACCAGGTTCACACCTTGCAGATGGCAGGGAGAGGGTCAGGGCTGGAAACCCCAGTCGCAGGCCTGTGGCCTCTGGTGCCACCCCGGGCACCCCATTGCCGTGTTGACGGCAGGATCCGGCAATAAATGGGTTTTAAACACCTCTGAGCTTGTGGGATGCGGCACTGAGGAAGGACAGCAGGTTATTTTTATCGTTGCATTAGTTCCAGTTTAATTGCCGGGATGTTATTAACGGCACGGAGCGGGGTCTGAGCATGGGGACGCTGACGTCGGTCTGTCCTGTCCCAAGCCCCATGGAGGAGCCAGGATTGAGACCCTGCACGTGCCTCTCCTTGCACCACCGGAGCTTGGTGACAGCCAGGGACAGGAGCCACTGACCAGGGACAGGAGTCAGAGCAGCACCGGAGCCTCCTGGCTCGTCCTCTCCCAGCCCAGACGCTCCTTCTCCTCCAGCTCCACCCAGCAGCTCCAGGGAGCAGGACGGTGGCTCCCCCCAGGCCTCCCTCCTCCTCTTCCTCACTCCATGGCGGGTCCCAGTTCCTTACAGTGCTCTGCAACTGGGATTTCTCCCACCGTCCCTGATTCTCCAGCCTGGAGGCTCCGTTGTATCCCATCAGCCCATCCCACCAGAACCACACCATTCCCCCACCAGCTCTCTCCCACCAGCCCCTCTGGAATTCACACATCTCCAACATGGCCAAATGCCTCCAGTTTGTGCCAGTGCCAGTGGCCGGGATCCTTCAGGACACTCAAAGCTGGGATACACGCTTAGCCCTTCCCAGGAAATCTGGTGCTGCACCGAGACCTTCCCAGCATCGGAGCTGAGCTAATCCCAGGTTTCACACCCCAGAGGGCCAGGGGATGGCACTGCCATCACAGGGACCCCTCCACTGTCCCTGTGCCCTCCTTCCCTGTGGCAGAGTGGGAGGGAGCAGGAGAGCTGTTGCTGAGAAACCATCTCACCAAACCTGCCTGTCAGCGATCCCACTAATGGCACACGGGGAGGGAGACACTGGAACGTGCCCTCCTGCGCCTGCCACCCAGGTGTGATCCCAACAGCTTGTTCCCACCGGAACAGCCGGGGTTGTGCCTGTGCGGTGCCACCGACGGCTGCCCAGCGCTTTGGCTCATGCCCATCACTGATCCACCAGGGAACAGCCACCTCCCAGCCCAGCCTCCCACCCCCCTCCCAGCCCAGCAGCCCCCAAAATGCCAGGCAGGATCGGACACAGGCTGTGGGATTTGCTGGGGGCAGTTTCCCACAGGAGCATCCCAGCAGGTCAAGCCTGCTGGGGATGGGGCTGCCTGAGGTGCCCCAGCAGGCTGGGCAGGGACGAGCAGTGTCACAGCGAGGTGACAGTGGCATAATCCCAACATAGGAATGGCTTCCAGCAGGGAAAGCCTGGCCAAGGAGGATCAGGCCCAGGCGGACACCCCGGGAGCTGCACCCCAGGCTCTGGGATAGCCCTGGTGGGTTGGCAACCAACCCTGGGGCTTCCAGCCCCCAGTGCCTCCCAGTTGAGCACTGGGGAGATGACACCTGGCAGGGACAGGGCTGCCTGGCTCCTGCAGAGAGCGGTGACATTCCCGAGTGGAATCACTTTATAGGGTCAGGGAGGAAGGAACCAGCGTGGAGATATTTAAGTGGCATTTCACCATCGGAAAAAATTAGAGTCACAATATTAATTAATCCTCAAAGCACTTTACGAACATTAACTAATTAAGCCTCCCAACCCCTCTGCGAGGTGGGAAAGGTATCATTGTCCTCATTTCACAGCTGCGGAAGAAGTGCACGGAGGTGACGTGACTCACCCACGGTCGCTGTGAGCCAAAGGCAGGAAGGGGACCCCAAAATCTCTCCCTTGCTCCTAAAAGGGCAGGACACAGCAGTGCTGGGCACCCTGGAGCCCCCCCACAGCTGGATCCCAGCATCCCAGTCCCCACCCAGGGCCCTAAGTCGGAGGGACACACCAGGACCGCACCCGGAATGGGGTGTCCCGGGGGAAAACCCGGGGGATGCAGGGGCAGGGAGTTAAACCAGAAACCACCGAGGGGTTTTATGGACAGCACCACCAACCCTGCGCGGTTTAAAAGCGATTAGAGCCCTGCCTGGGTTATCAACCGGCGTCTCAATCCCGCGGCATCGATCCGGATAATAGCCGGCAATTGTTCAGATACAATATCATAAAGTCCCTTTAACTACAGCCATAAAGCTTCCCCCGCCGGTGGCACCGCTGGGCTCCCCGCGCCGCGCCGGGGGCAGCGCCGGGGCCTCGGCACCGCCGGCACATGCTCGGGGCAGGATGGCGGGGGGACCCCACGGGGACCCCCTGAGCAGGGACAGGATCCTCAGGGATCACCCCCTGCTGCTGCTGCTGCTGCTGCTGCCGCTCTCCTGTGCTGTGCTGGGAGCGGAGCGGACACTGAGCCCCCCACCGGGGCTCCCCTTGGCGCTGCTCCTGGGAACCAGCAGTGCCGGGGTTGGGGAGCTCCAAGGCGGCTGCTGAGATTCCAATGCGACAAAGTTTAACCTGTGGGATTTATAGCAATGAGGAAAAAACGTGGGGTGACCCTCCCAGGCCCCACGTACAGCGGTGGGGACCCCACTGCTCCCACAGTCTGCTCCTGTTCCCAACACACAGGACTCCGGATAACACAGTGCCAGGATCGGGCTCCTCCACTCCCCCAGGGCAGGGGGGGCTTTCCACTGCCAGCCCTCAATCCCAGGGTGCTTCCACACTGTGCTCCCTGCCCCGGCTCCAACAGCCCCCCGGGAATGCCACTGGAGAACACCACTCCGGAGGACACCGCCGGAGAATCCCCTTCCTCACCCGCCGCTTCCTCACCCGCCGCTTCCCACTGCTTAATGAGCACAAAATATTTCCATGTTGCCAATTACTTGGTTCGTTTGTGCTGCTGCGGGCAGTGCTGGCGCAGGGAAAATCCCCCTTGGAGCCATCCTGGGCCCTGGGGCGCAAGGAGAGCCCCGGCTGTGTCTCCCCAGGGCTGAGCATCCCCATCCCGGCCAGTCCTCACCCCTCGCTCCAGGGCCGCCTTTGTCAGCAGCTGCCTAACGGCATTCCCGCATCCCCAGCGGCATTCCCGCATCCCCAGCCACATTCCCATGGCCCCAGCATGACACGGATGGCTGCAGTGAGAAAGCAAGACCTGCCCAGGGTTTAAAGCGGCCTTCGAGGGATGTGGGAAAGGCTTTGGAACCCCAGTTTTTGGCTTATCCCCCATCTGGGGTGCAACCTGCCGGTGCTGCCATTCCCGCCTGGAGAAAATCCGTGGCACCACAGACGTGGCACTGCAGACATGTGCCGACCTCAGCCATTTCAGCTCAGTCCATCCTGCCCCAGGGATTGATCCACACTCCCATCATATCCCCAGGAGAGATTCCCAGCCGGGAATCTCCCTACTGCGACGGCATCACCATAAAACCCTTCCAGCAGGTCATGGGAGCCACAGTTCTCCCACCTGCATCCATAAATCCAGCCAGAGCCAGGCAGTGATTTATAAGGTGGAACAAATATTACAATGTTTAAGGAAAAATACAAAATATGTATCCAGCTGGATTCCCTTCCCATGGGAATGGTGGGAACCAGGGACTTGGTGACCCCAGGATTTTGGGGCAGCAAGGGACACGTCGGCACAGGTATGGGGTGGAAGAGGCTGGAATGAACCGGGCTCCGGCACTGCCAAACCACCTGGATGCAGGATGCATGCCAGAATCAGCCATGGATCTGAGCCACCATGTCCCCACACCGATCCCAAACCAGTGTGGAAGGAGCTGGGGGGCTCCAGTCTCTCCTTGTGGATCGAGAGGCTCTGCGAACACAAAGAAGGGGCTTCTCTGCCAACGGCACCAGCGCTGCTCCCAACAGAAATTCCCGAGTCCAGGCGCTGTGACAGCCATGTCCTTTTCTGTCTCTCAATCACTCTACCAATATTAATTCCCTAATTTAGCCCCTGGCAGAGATTCTCACCTTACCCACAGAGAAACTGAGGCTGGGGGAGGGAGAAGCCATTTGTCTCCATGCAATGAGCTGGAAGCCAGATCCAGGATCGCCCCCAGCTTGCAGGACGAATGTCCCTGCTCCTGATCCAAAGCTTTCTATTGTAAAACACAACATGATTTTTTTTATTATTATTATTATTATTATTACTATTACTATTATTATTAATCAGCTCTGAAATGGAGTCCGGCTTTTCCTGGAGTCCAGATTCCGGCTGTCTACGTGACACCAAACCTCCAACACCTCCCACTGCTGGTGCTCCACGTCCCAGCACCGGAGAGAGTGTCAGGAAGAACGAAGGGAGAATGAACAACTGTGGATGGCACCAGGATGAGCCCGAAAAGGCACCAGCTGGATGGCTGGAACTCAGGACCACAAACCCCAGGAACCACCATGGAGAGGGGTGCAGGCATGGAAAGCTGGGAACACCAGGAACCAGGGCAGGGAAAGGTGGGAGCTGGTCCAAGGTGAAGGTCACTCGTGGCGATGAGTGTTAGGAATGCCAGCACTGGCTGGGCTGGATGCTGCCTCCGGAGCACACATCCTGCAGCAGAAGGTATTCCCAAACCTGCCCCAAATCCTCCCCATTTAGCCTTAAATCCAACCATGTGGGGCTGAGAGCGATGTCAGGGTTGTGGAGTGGGGAATGATCCCAGTGTTTCGCTCGGCACCCCCGTGGCTCCGGCCAAACCAATCCCTGTGACCCCGTGGAGATCCAGTGGAGACAGCATTGGATGGGGTCTGGAGCCAGAAGCCATTTCTGTTCCAAACAGCCTTGCATCGCGTGTTGGAAACCAAACAGGAGCACCATTTTGACCGGCATTTGCAGCTGGAGCTGGTGCCAGAATTCCCGTGTCCTGGTGCCGTATCTGACAGCGGTTGTACAACAACGGGACACGGCACAGCCTGGCACGGCCGCGGCTCCATCCCGAGCCCCACGCCCGCATGAAGGACCTTGGAAAAGCCAAGGAGGGAGCTTGGAGTGTTCCCAAGATGGACACCAAGCCCAGGGGCACGAGGCTGTCTGGGAGGGAAGAACGTTGAAGGCTTCAGGATAACAGTAATTTCCCAAATAAAGGATTTTAGAAATGTCCCTGTCCTCGCTGCTCCCAAACCCTCCCTAGCACTCACATGGAGGGGGGACAGGGACAGCCCCACTCTAAAACAGGGATCCCGGGAGCAGGGAGCTCATCCAGGGGTGGGAGAGCGGCCGGACACACAGACAGAGGGAATTCCAGTTACAGGGTCGGAGGCAGGTTTTTTTTTGAAATGCAGGAAAACGGTGGAAGGGCAGGAAAAAGCAGAGCAGAACAACGGGAAAATTGAAACATCCAAACACAAGGAGGGAAGGAAAGAAACTCTCTGGGAGAGCACCTTCTCCAGCAGCATCTCTCCCACCTCCCACCCTGCTCCTCTGCGTGTCCTGCTTGGCTGTGCCAAGAATTGGGCTGAAATTTGGGAAAAGCCCTTTTGGAAGGGCTGGCACATCGGCTCAGGCTCGGGCTGCTCCAGTGCCACACTGGGCAAAAATGAAACACAATTTGTGGGAAAAATGCAAGAAAAAGGGTCTGTGAGGAAACCAAGAAGGTTTGTGGGATGGGAAGCAGGAAAGGCATGGATAGAGGAAAAGCTGGGATGAAACAGGAGAAGCGCTGAGAAAGGGTCCCTTGGATTTCAGGGAAAAGAGAAAATGATGACTGTTCAGTAACGCTGATGGATCACATTAAAGCACCGACCATTCCAAAATAACCTTGGAATAAAAACGCCCATCGCAGCTCTGGGACAGGGTGGGGACGGACGGACAGAAACGGACACACAGACACAGCCCAGGCGGCTCCACCGCCCCGACCCGGCATTGCTCCGTGTTCCAGCGCCACCGGGGCTGCCCCTTTGGAAGCAGGGTACCCCAGACCCCCCCCTCCCCCTCCCGGGGGGCTCTGCCCCGCGTTTTTCCACTCAATTTCCTTCCCGAGTCAGCAGGAGATAAATCCCTCTGCCGAGGCAGGCGGCCGGAACGGCAGAGCCAGCGGTGCCAAGTTTAATAAGCAACCCTGATCGAGAATCCAGATAATAATTGGGATTATCGAGCTGGCTGGGAAAGAGCTTCTTCAGCTCCTGATGGCATCAGCACCCAGCACAGGGGGACAATGACACCCACAGGGTCCCCAGCGGGACGGGGACACTGACGGGAGACCGGGATGCTGCCAAGGAGCAGCGTTAGTATCAATTTAATATTAAAATGAAGTTAAAATAATAACCCCGTTTCTGGATGCTCCATGCGCATCACAAGGGACCCTGTGCCCGCCAAATCCCACGGGAACCCCATGGGGGCCCCAGTTCCATCCCCACATCCCAGGTCAGGGGGGGATGGACACGGAGCCAGCGCCGTCCCAGCGCCTGCGGAGAAGCTCAGCCGCCGAAATAATCCCGTCGCGGTTGGATTTTGTGCAGGGCACGGGGTCCAGGGGCTTTTTTCCTCAGTGGAAACAGGATTGGAAAAGGAAAGAATTGGGATTTTTCAAGTTCTCTACAGGGTCAGGCTGATTTTATTTTACTGCAAATACAAATAGGGCTTTTGATAAATAATAAAAAAAATAAGACAGTCTAAATAAAACCCCCCTAGAAGACATGGCACGGAATCCGGAATCCTGGCAGGAATAGCTGTAGCCGGGCTGAGTGCTCCGAATATTTGTATTCGCTGTCTAAACACTTTATCTCTTTCCCAGCACATGGGTGAGTTTTGCTCCCGTGTAATGTTCAAGAAAAAATAAACCGAGACGGATAATTCCTCCTCTTCTGCAGAGGAGAAAAAAAATAAAAGATCCAACAAAACTTGGTTGCATGGGGGGAAACAGCAAAATATTTCCAGGGAAATTCGGCTGAACGCCAAGGAAACAGATACAGGAGGCAATTGGGATGCGGTGGGAGGTGGAAGAAGCTGGGGATGGAATGGGGCTTCCCCATTCTCAGTCATTAAAAACCCATATCCCGACTTATTCCCTTTTTTTCCCCAATGTCAACGGTGCTGGGAATCGGAGCCGGGAGAGTTCTGGATTTGCTACAAAAAATCCAGAAATCCAAACTTGGATTCCTGGGGGATTTCGGGGACGGTGGGGAAGGAGCTCAAACAAAAACCCATTCCTGGAATCCAATAAAATGGTACTGAGTGATGGTTTAAAACTCTGCAGACCCTGGTAACGCCTTCGGCAGCGCAGTGGGAATACCGGTGGTGGGAATACGGTGGTGGGAATATGGTGGTGGGAATATCGATGCCGGCAGACTCCCCGCAGCATCCACAGGGAGCAGCGGCTCCAGGTCCAGTGCCAGGCTGGCATTCGGTGGGATTGACGCGGCACGGGCAGCCCCGGCGTTTGCACGGACACACGTGTGTGCCCGGGGGTCATGGCTGCAGGGAAAACTGGAAAATCCCACAAAACAAAGCCAGGCCAGGGGGAAATGTCAAGGAAAGCAGAAAACTGGCAGGTTGGGAAGAGATGACGTGCTGAGGGAGCATAGGGATGCATCCCATGGGATTCCCAGCACGGCAGAGCCCCACCAGGACATGGCTCAGCCCTGTGGCCGTCCCTCACCCACCAGCGGCATCGCTCGCTGCTCCTCCGCTCCACTGGGCCTTGGGAAGGAAACGTGGGAAGAAGGGAAAGACTTAAAAGGGGAAGGAATTAACAAAAAAAAAAAAAAAAAAAAAAAGGAGTCTAAATTGCTGTTTCCGAATCCCTCTCCCTCCATTAATGACCCAAAGGAAAACGGATCCGAGGGGGCCCGGAATGGGAGCGCGGGTCTCGCTTCACCGAAGCTGAGCGCCTTCGATCCCGGTGTTTGTGCCGCAGCCGGAGATCGATCCACGGGCAAACTGGGCAGGGCAGGGGTGACCCCAAAACTGGGGGTCCAGCCCAGCACCTCTCCTCTCTCCGCACTTCCATCCTCTCAGATGGGCTCAGTCTGGGACCCCTCCCTGCCCCAGGCACCCAAACAGCGCGGGGAAGGGGAACTCGTTTCCCCACCTTCATTATTATTCCAGGGAGTTAGTGTTCCTCCTTTGGAGTATTTTTCCCCACTGTTGTTGCTTTGAGCGCCTCGTCCCCCTCTGAAGTTTGGGACCCCCCACCCCCGTGCGGGGGCACAAAGGCCGGCTTCAATCGGAGCAGGGCGGAGGCGGGGGGCCTTCCCAATCCCTTTGGAGAAGGATCCTGTTTTCCCTGCCATCACGTCTGTGGCATCACCACCCAGCACACGGAGGAGCCACAGGAGCTGCCGCAGCCCCAAGGGACACACACGATTCCAGGGGCAGAGAAAGGATCCGGGACGTGAAGCCCAAAGTTCTGCTCCACATCCCAAGGGGAATGAGAACCCTCCTTGGCACTGCCTGGCTCCCTCCAGCCAAAGCAGTGAACCCCATTAGGCATCAGGGCTCATCCCAGCCTCTTGCCAAGGGATAAGGTCGGGATGGGATAAGGTCAAGAGGGAAGAGGTGAAGCGCAGGAGGATTTGTCGGGCACACAGACAGGACGAGCTTTGAGGAACCCTGGTTTAAGCACCACTTCCAAAATGAAGCGCGTGCCCGAAAGGTGACACGTCCCAGACAGGGCTGGCGGCAAAGTATCACCCCAAGGGAGACACTGGGAATGCTCCCAGGCCCTGTGCCGAGCCCCACCTCGGCAAAATCCATGGGGTATTCATTTCTCCCCGGGTTTGGCGCTCACTACAGGAATTTTGTCAAAGCCATTTCCCCCAGCCACCCTTTGGGATGAAGCTCCAGGCCGGCAGCTCCATGGCTATGGATCTCCCCAGCGCCAACCCCAATTCACACCGTCGGGGCAGCAAAGCCGAACCCAAGGGGTGATCCCAGAGGGAGCGGTGACCCCAGTGGTGACCCTGCTGGTGACCCCAGCCCTGCCCTCACCCCTGGAGTGCAGGCCCTCCACAGCCCCCTCTCCTGCCCGGCTTTTGAGCCGGGAGCCTCATTAGGAGGTAATTAGCTCCGGAACAATGGGAAGCTCTTTAGCAGCCCAGGCACAGCGGCAGCAACAAGCCAAGGGGGATCGAGGGAGGAGAAATAAATAAATAACAACACTGTGACCACCCGGGAACAGGCTGGGACTGAGCTGGGACACTGCGCTGCGGAACGGCCTCCCTCCCACTGCCCTGCTCTCAGCCTCGGCCCTTCCCAGTTTTCCTACTGGGATCAAACCAGCCCTGGCACACTGCATGTCCAAAATGGTCCCACGGGCACCAGCCCCCCAACACGGCTCCAGTGGGAACAGCGATGGGACCCCCAAATCCGGCATCCAGGGGAGAGCTGGGATAGTGGCAAAGAGTCTGTGCCCACACAGGATGCCACTAAATGAGCCCTGGCTTTGGGGTGTCCCAAAGATGCCTCTGGAATTCATTTGGCAAAGGCCAAAGCGGCCGTGGTGGCCAACAGCTCACCCTGGCGTGCCTCCAGCTCCAGAGAACCATGGAATCATCTGGGTTGGGAAAGAGCTCGAAGATCATTGAGTCCAAGTGATGATACAGCTCAGACTCTGAGAATGGCGTTTCCCTCCACTCAGAGAGGCCAAACCGGGGCTGGTCCTGTCTTGGGATGATGCTCCAGGTAGAGGGAAGTGACCAGACTGGGATGAGTGTTGGGTCATGGCAAAGGGGGAAAAGGAATTTAAACTCCTCTTAGGGGCTGACGGTAACAGCAATCGGAGCTGCTCACCTTCCATAAATCCCATTAAATCCAACGAAGCAGGGCAAGATCTCTGCCCCGAGTGGGGAAAACCAGCTCAGATCACAACAGAGCCTCGAAAATCATGATTAATATCTAACACAAAAGAACCGAAATTGTCACCATCAGGAACGAGGAGCTATTTAAGGAACAATTGCTGCAATTTGCCAGCCAACCCAGCAGCTGAACCTTGTCAGGCACAGGCAGGTACAGCTCCAGCCGGCTCCAGCCACGGTACGTGGGATGGACACAGCCAGCCAGCCAGACAGACCTGTGCCCAGAGCCAGGTAAACCCACACCCAGGTATGTCCCAGAGTCCCCAGGTAGGAATTCCAGGTGAATGTCACGCAGGGGTGGCACAGCCATGCACGGAGGAACACAGAGGGTGTTTGGCACTGGATTATTTGTGTGTGTAAGATGTATTTATGTGGGGGGGGGTGTAAAAACACCCACACCTATAAATAAATAGAGATAGATAAATATTACACATATACGTATATAAATATATATGTATTTCTATACACAACAGCACTTTAAAGGCTTTCCAGGCTACCTGAGGGCATCTCCCACCCCCTGGACCATTTCCATTCCCCACCCTCTGTGTGTCCCCCCAATTGGGACACCTCAGGACACACAGGGGGGTCCTGGGGGGCGTCAGACCCTCCAGCAGCTCTGCATGCCCCCAGTCCATCCTCGCATTAGGATGCGGCGCATGGCCAGCATTTGGATACCAAATGTGCAACCAGCAGGGAATGTAATTGCGGTCCCTGGAAAGGGACAGGCGGAGACAGAGACGGGCACGGAGAGAGAATCCTGTCAGCGACGCCGGCCCGGTGGTGTCTGCTCTCCATTAACCACTCGCCGCAGCCCTGGGCTGGTGAGGAATAGCTAACACGGCTTAACGGGCTGGAAAAGAGGGGTGGGAAGGGCTGGGAGTGATCTCGGCACAAAGGGAGAGCGGAGCGAGGAAAACTCAAAGAGCAGGAATTGCGCAGGGTGCGGCCGAGCGCCGGCACACCCAAACACCCAGCACTGCCCCGGCACCCCGAGAGGGGACTCGGCCTGATGGTGACAGGGGGAGCAACCCCAGTGCCAGGGTTAAAATTCCACATGGCAATCGCTCCAAAGGGGGAACGGGGCGTGTTCCCTCCAGAGGCTGGTGCGGACCCCAGTGCGATGCCCATGGGAGTGGGAAGGGACACACAGGGATGGGGAACACACAGGGATGGGGGTGACCCCAAAGGTCCCAACCAGATTTGGGATATGGAGGTACTGGGATCCAGCCCCACTTCAGGGCTGGCCCAAACTGCCCCAGCACGAAGACATGTGTGGGCTCCCCCTGACCCGAGCCCCACCACTCGGACACTGCTCTCCAGCACCCAATTCCCCTGGAAAAGACCCACGGAATTGCCTGTGCTCCCTTGACAGAGAGGTGGCACATGCAGCTGCCCTCGGCCTGGCCACAGCCCCTCGTGACACACGGGTGGGCGCTTTGGCTCTGGCTTGGGTGGTCAGTGGGTCATGGCCACGGCCACATCTCACCTGGCCACGGCGGCCGCATTCCAGGCTCTCGGACAAAGCACCAGCGACCGGCGGGCACCGGAGCTGCGGCGCCAGGAGACGGGAATGCGGGAAAAGAGGGGCACAAAATCCAATGGGATGGGGAACATGACCCGAACCTCCCCCTCAAAACATGCCCCCTTCACCCCAACCCCATCTCCTTGTGGCCCAGGCTCCTCGCCCCGCAAAGGACCCCCCAACATCCTGCTCTGCCGTCGCGGCTGGCCCGGACCATCACCTGGCTCCGTAAATCCCCCTGCTAGAAACCATTTCTCTGGTTCCCGATCCCGGGATTGGGGAGTGCAGAGGAGCAGAACAGAAATCCCAGCTGTGCTCACAAACCACACCGAAAAATAATACAGAAATCAGCAAAGAACTGTTGAGGGGCAGCGCCGTGACCTCGGCGTTAAACCAGGCCATGGGCACGATCCCGCCAGGACACAGGAACCTGTGCCACAGACAGAGGGAAGGAAAACCCCTGGCACTTTGCACGTTCCCGCTGTGGATACAGGCACACGGCAGCGATGGCTGCAGGAACACCAACCGGCATTCGGGAATGACGATTCCCTGCCCATCACCCGGCTGTCGGCAGCGCAGGGGACAGGAGCAAATCCCAAACCCTCCATCCTTCCTTGGCCTTCCAGGGGTTTCCAGCACAGCCCCGAGGCTGTGGGTCAGGATCCCAGGGCTGGGGACCCTCCGAGGACAGGTCGCTCCTTCCCACACACCTTTTCCCCTGCATAGCATGGGGTTTTCCCCAGATCCCTGTTTCTTTTCCGCACAATGCGATGTAGGGCACCGAGACCCATCCTAAACCTGCTGTGGTGTGGGGGGCCAAAACTGGAGACCCCAACCCGCTGGGCGATGCCAGATGCTCCGGGACACCCGGCTCAACCCTCGTTGGATCCCAAGGCAAATCCATCCTGGAATCCGACGGGTGAGCGGCTCCCGCACCACCAGCCGGAAAACATGGAGTGACGGTGGGAAGAGCCCTGCCTGCTGTGCCGGACCCCTGCCCACGGTGATGGACACCTACCCACAGTGACAGACCTTTGCCCGTGGTGCCAGACCCTCTGCCCACGGCGCCGGATCCGGCCCCACAGTCCCGCTCCGGACACTCGGCACCGGCGCCCACGACTGGCCCAGCCACAGCCAGCGGATCCACAGCCGGAGATCGACCGTCAGCAGCCCCTGTGTGTGCCACGGAGCAGAAACCCACAGTTCCACACAGTACCAAAACAGCCCCTTATTGCATAATTCCACATTCGTCCTCCTTCGTTTTTCTCCTGGATCACCCAGGAGTTCCATCCAGCCGAACCTTTTCCCAACATATCCGTACAAAATCATTTAAAAATAAAAATAAACCTGTAAATCCACAGCGAGTGGTTAAATCTCTCCCCAGAACAGGGAAATTGCAGCATCCCGAGGTACCACTTATTTTTAATTTAGCCCCAATTATGAAATATAGAATTATTCTAATCTGGGCAAATCATATCGACCATGAGATTTATTCCTGTCTTTTATAAAATATAGATTGCTGTATAAAGCTGAGGAAAAATATTTAGCGGCAGAGCAGGTCTGTGGGTTCAAACAGGGTATTTTAACCTTGGGGGTTTTACCCTTTTTCTTTAAATCCCTTTTGATTTCCCCTTTATCAAATGAGGTGGTGGGGAGGGGGGGAAAAAGAAAGAAAACAAGGGACCAGAAAAATCATAAATACGTTGTTCTTCATTTTTAAGAATGAGACAGTCTTGTAGTAACTCCAGAGACAAAATAAACCCACCGCTGGGTTCAAAAAGGGAATAAGCAGGAAACTCAATGGCAATTTCAATCTTTGCAACCCCTAATAAATTGCCTCGAATTCCGAGAGCCGAAGGCGCAGGCGGGGAGCGCCGGTGACACGGGGCGCTCCCACATTGGGGGAATTTGGGTCACATCCCGGAGCCTGGCGCTGCGGACGTGCTGCTGAACCCACCAGCCATTGTCTGCTCTTCCCTCCCAGCCCCTCGCGCTTCCTCCGCTCCATTTTATTTTCCCCCCCTTCGAAAATATTTTCCCTGCCAATAGCGGATTTAGGGAAAAACAAAAAATAATAAAATATATATATATATATATATATGGAATAATGATCCTCCATGTATTTTCGAGGATAAATTCTCGGTGGCGCCGGAGGCAACGCCATCACCGATGGCGGGTCCCGGGACACCCGTCACCCAACGACCAAGGGGCTACTTCGGGCTGTCAGCACCCCCTTGGGTGCCAAATCCCAGCCAGAGGAACCTTTGGGTGCCAGATCCCAAATGCTGGAACCTTTGGGTGCCACATCCCAGCCACAGGGACCCTTGGGTGCCAAATCCCAGCCACCGCCCCAGCCACCCTCATCTCTGGGATGCCGGAGTTTGACCAGGGGGGGCCCCTCACACATGTTTGGCATTTGAGAGAACAAAAGAAGGGAGCCCAAAGTGTGGGAGCAGGGGAGCACCAGAAACCAAAAAAAAAAACTTTGCAATGGGCAAAAAAAAAAAAAAAATAATTCCCTGGCTCTTACAATCCCCCACAAAAATGTGAGGGAGATAATAAAATCCATATGCACCGCGGGCGGCCCGTGGCAGAGGCACCGCCGCCAAGGCACCGCCGCCAAGGCACAAAGGGACAGGCTCGCCCTGATTTTGGGGTGGCGTGAGGGGCACGAGCAGGTCTCCCCCAAAGGGACGTGCGGAGGTTGGATGGACGCCGGTGGGGGTGAAGGTCCTCAGCCCCACGAGCATCCCACCGGCTCCAGGCGCCGAAACACGGCCGGGAACTTTATCAACTGCACTGGTGTCATGGAGGGAGAGAAGGTGCCACCGAGGGTCCCCTCACAGAGCTCCCACCACAGCAGGGGATGAGCTGGAGGAGCCACCTTGCCTTGCTGGGAGGGAGCACCAGGCCCCGTTGTGCCCCTCCGTGGCCCCTCGTCATGCAGGGACTGAGGGGGACAAAGAACCTCCTGTTTGACCCAGAAAACGGAGCAGTGGCACCCACCGAGCACCCACCAAGTTCATCCTTCACCGCTCACAGGGACGCTGCCAGGGCTGGGAGAACTTCGAGGAATTGGGGGGAAATGGGGGTTCAGCGGTTGGTTTTCCATTTTTTTTTGCCTTTTACGGGAGTCCCCACAAATGGGCCTATTCAGACCCTGTGGGATGTCTCTGCAGGGCGGGTGGAGGGGTCCCACGGGTCTCAACCACCTGAGCATTCCCGGAGCAGAATGCCTCCCACTTCCAACTCGCCAACAGTTTTTGGTTCCTCAAAATTATGAACAAAGAAATACGACAGAAACTAAACTCTCGCTCACCCAAAAAAAAAAAAAAAAGGCTCTGGGGGAGAAAAAATACACAGAAAAATCGAAATTCCAAACTAGAGCCGGGAAACGAAGCAAACTGCGGAGATCGCACTTCCAGGATCGGAATGACTCCGGAGCAGTGGGGCCTGACACCCCCAACCCCGCACCCCTAGACCCTTTCCGAGCCCTCCAGACCTCCCCCCCCGATCCGTTTTGCCTTCCCCCCTCTCCCCCAAATCATTTTTTTCGTCCCCCTCGCGGCCGCATCGGCTCCTTTGGGCGGATTTCGGAGGTTTTTTTCGCTGAACCTTCATCCTGGGAGACAGACGGGGGTGGCGGGGGGGAGGAACTTGAACTTCGCCGAAGTTGGGCGCGGAGGGGCCGGGGGGTGCCGAGCCCGCAGCGCCCACCGCCCGCTCCCCGCCCGCCGCCCCGGGGAACGCGCCCCGAGCCGGGCGATGCTCCCGGCGCTGCCGCAGCCCCCGGGGACGGTCCGCCCGGGGCCCCGCGGGAACTTTCGGGGGAGGGACCCCCGGGGACCGCCCTCCCCTCCCCGGGGCCGCCCAACCCGTTCACCGGAGCCCACCGGGGGGTTGCAGCTGGACGCGACCCGCCACGGGCGGCAGCGGCCGCTGTCACCGGGCGGCGGCGGCCGCTCACCGGGCTGCGTGCGGAGGGGGAAAACGCCGAGCAGAATTCGGCCGCCCCCCGCCGCCCCCCACCCCCGCCTCACCTGGGGTTGCTCCGGTTCCAGTAGACGGCGAACCGGTCCGAGATAACTTTCCCGGTCTCATCGGTCCAGACGCAGACGCCGAGGAGCGCGGCGAGCAGCGCGGCCGCCCCGCAGCGCACCATCGTCCCGGCGGGCGGCGGGCGCGGCTCCGGCCGCTTCACGGGGCGGCGGGGCCCTGGGGCCGGCCGGGGGCAGCGGGCGGGCGGCGGGCGGCGGCG
>JAWWEU010000082.1:2026573-2042808 GCA_035583155.1 Acropternis orthonyx
GGAAGTGGTTGGGGGGGGGGGGGTCAGGCGGCTCCACACATCAGTCATGGGGCCATGGGGAGTGGTGGCCACCAGCAGAGGCCCCAGGGCTGTGTCCCCTCAGGGCAGAGCTGCCTTGGCTCCTGGCTCACCCATAGCCAAGGTTCAAGCCCCCCAGGGCTGCTTGAATCCCCAAACACCAGGGTAGCAGCTGTGCAGGCAGGGATGCAGATCCTAAGGGTCTTTTCCAACCTAAATGATTCTATGATTCATAGAGTCCCTGGATGCTTTGGGTTGGAAGGGACCTTAAATCTCATCTCTTTCTACCTCCCTGCCACGGGCAGGGACACCTTCCACCATCCCAGGTTGCTCCAACCTGGCCTTGGACACCTCCAGGGATGGGGCAGCCACAGCTTCTCTGCCCAACCGCTGCCACGGCCTACCCACCCTCACAGGGAGGATTTCTTCCTCATATCCAGTCTAAATTCACTGTGTTGTAGTTTAAAACCATGACCCTTTTCGTATCGCAACAGGTCCTACAACACACCCCCCCGGGGCTCCATGATCCTTGTGGATCCCTTCCCACCCAGGATATTCAGTGATTCTGTGATGAACTGCACCCTGAGCCTCATTCCCCCTGTGCTCCCCCCCACCCTCCCCATCGCTTACATCTCCATCACCTTCCTCCTCTTCCTCCCACCCTGCCCAGCAATAATTGGCTCCGGCTCCCAGCTCTCCCCTTCCCTCCTCCCGGTTTTCACTCCCCTCTGCTAAGGCAAGACGCAGCCACGGTTCAGCCTCTGGAGCTGCGAGTTCTTTGACACCAATAACCTCTGCCTTTGTGCTCCCGGCTCCGGCTGCTCCCACTCCCTCCCAGGCTGGCACAGCCCGCGCTCCCCCCGCGGCGTGGGGGGCCCGTGTCGCCCGGCCTTGAGAAGCCCAACTTCAGAGGCTCGGTGGAGCTCAGCCCCCGGAGCTGGGCCCGGAGGAGCGGGCGCGGGGGACCCCCCAGCTCCCGTTCCTATGGCGACCGAGGATGCCGATGTCGCAGCCCGAGGCGGTACCTTTGGTACTTACAGATCAAACGGGCAGGGCAAGCGGTGTCGGGGAGGGGACACGGAGTGCAGGGAATTTAATGACTTGAATTAAAACAGGAGAGCCGGCGGCTCCCTCAGTGAGGGGCAGGAGGAGGGTGAACTTCTCCTGGACAGGTTAAAACTCGATTAAATCTCCCTTTTTCTCCCCCTGTCCTTGGCTGCTCCCAAGGTTTGGGAAACACACACCCAGCGAGCACCAAGCCAGGACCCCTGGGATGGGCTGCAGGGCACCAATCCAATGGATGTTGGCTCCATCATGCGGATCAGGGAATCAGACAGGCCAGGAGAAACCTGCCAAACCCCAAATATCCAACACCCACTGTTCTTTCCAGAGTCCATGCCCAGCTCCACTGACCCAGGGACCACCCTCCCCACGAAGGGCTGGGAGAGGGCGAGGGAAGGAGAAGCAGCAGAAGCCAGGGGGACCCTCAGCATCCAGCACCTCCACACCAGCGAGGATTTGGGAATGTGAAAGCGAAAACGTGACTTCTCCCTGGTTTTGTTTCTCCTTGCAGCCTCTTCTCTTTTCCATGACCCTCCTTCCTCGCTGCTCTTTCCGCTCCGGAGCATTCTGTGCTTTGCTGGGGCATTAAGAGGCGGCTGCTCAAACTGTTTAGTGAAGCATTAAAGGGGCAGGAAAACACATCACGGGAGCTGAGCGCCCTGGAGCATCCTCGGGAAAAAAGCACCTCCCAGTTCTGGGAAATAAGACATATTTCTGTGCTCACAGCACCAAACAAAACCCCAGCTCCCAGCTCCATTTCCAGCCTGGCCATCCAACATTCCACAGCTCCTAAAGCTGATCCCTCCCCCTTCCTGGTGGGTCACTTGGGAGCGTTTGGGCCACCAACCCAGCACCCACCATCTGCCACCATCCAGCCCCTCACCAGCCCCCCAGGACACGTCTGCCTCAGTCGTGCCCAAACCCCGGGATTCACGTAGTTTATACATGTTAAAATCACCACAGCTTGAGCACACAAAAAGGAGTATCAATTCCTCACTCCTTCCTTCCTAAATCCAGCAGAAACCTGCAAACAACCCAGGGCTAAAAGGGCATTTTCCCCCTTATAGGAGGTTCAAAAGTTGATGGGTGCAGGCAGAGCTCAGGTGTCCCCTGTGCCCCATCCCAGGCTCCAAACGCAGTGCCAGAGCTGGGAAAAACCAGGAAAAATCTGGAATTCAGCCCCGGGGTGGTGCATCACTGCTTGTTGGCCAGGAGGGCTGCTCCACAAGAGCCCCTCAGCAGCCAGCTGAGAGTTTTTCCCTCCTCCTTTAACCTCCTTTAACCAGACTTTCTTTTGGTGGGGGGGACACTGTTCTCCTTGTCCCAACATCTGGCGGTGGGAACACCTATGCCCCACCACCCAGCCCTGCTCCCGACGGGAAGGGTGAGGAACCAAGGGTGTGTTGGGTTCATGTAGTGAAACAGAGCAGGAACAAGAGGATTTGGGGCTTCCTCTGAGACCCCCATCCCTCCCCAGCTCAGGAATCAGCCCAGGAGCCCCCACTCCCACCATGGAGCACACACAGGAAGGTGGTCTCCTGCCCTGGCCAAGGTACACGCCCTGGGTGTGCTGGTTGGTGCTCCCAGCTCAGAGAGGTTTCGGCACAGGCTCTGCTCTGGCCACCCCTCTGGGAAAGCTGGACCAGCTCTCCCATTTCAGTGGAACAAGGAATGACTGGTGTCGCTGACGGATCCATCTCCCCCTTCCCCTCTCATCGTGGATTTGCATCTCTCCATTGGGCAGCTTGTTTCTGCCACAGAAAGGGCTCTGTTGTGGTCTCCTCCCCCCAAGGGTTTTGTTTGGGTCCCCCCTCCTCCTTCCCCAGCAATTGTTATGTTAAAATCCCCAGGACATGTTTCTGCAAAGAATTAAAGGAGGGTGAGGAGGGGATTGTTTTCGTCAGTGTCTCACCGAGTCTCTGACCTTGAGCGTGAATAAAAACAAGAAAAAAGGAACTTTATGCAAATCTCCGGCACTCGGCACAAGGGGGAAAATAATAACGGCAAATGGAGATTAGGAATGCAAATCGACTTAATGAAGAGGCAGGGGCTGGGCAGGAGCTTGTTTTGCTCTTGTACAGACGACTCACCCCGCCTGGTCGTGCTGCACCCCAGGTCTGATCATTACAAATTGTATCAGGGTAGGCAAAGAGAAGCACAGGAAAGCTTTAATTCCCTAATTACGGCACTGTTCATCTCTCCTTCTCACGGCTGCTCCTTCCAAAAGGCCTCTCACGCCATAGCTCAGAACTCACCTTTCTGGAGTCAAGTCTCAGTCATTCCCTACCCAAAACTGACCCATCATCAGGCAGATCCTGCTGTGCCAGAGCCGGATCCGGGGCTCAGGAATGTTATGGGGGTACAGCTGCTCCCACAGGTCCAGGGGGACATTCTGTCTGTGCTGCTGGAGCCACACGGAGTGTCATTGCCTCTTCCCACTCACAATGCACCTTAGAGTCACAGAATCATGGAATAACCTTGGTGGAAAGGGACTCACAAGGATCATCGTGTCCCCGCACAGGACAGCCCCACAATCCCACCTTTGCTGGGATCTGACACTCCTGGGCCAAGCTCTGCTTTACAAAACCTGAGCTCAGAGCCACATCCACCACGAACAGTCACCACTGTGCCAGGAGGTGCTGAACCCCCAGATCCACGTGGGAAGGTGATCCCAAAGCTGCTACTGGGTCTTGGCCCTGCTCCATCACACCCTCCTGGCTGATGCTTCCAGTGCTGCCTCCCTGGAAGTTTGGAGTGGTTTTCCTTTCTTCCACTAGAGAAAAGTCAAGGTCAGCTCTATTTAAAAGAGCCTTGCACTGG
The DNA here is from genome assembly GCA_035583155.1 of Acropternis orthonyx. Classification (NCBI taxonomy): domain Eukaryota; kingdom Metazoa; phylum Chordata; class Aves; order Passeriformes; family Rhinocryptidae; genus Acropternis; species Acropternis orthonyx. The sequence goes on from JAWWEU010000082.1 coordinate 2,030,474, forward strand.
CCTGGAGATGAAACCAGGCCCCAGTTCTGTTCCAAATGATGCCGGGCTCACCAGGAACCCCCTGGGCTGGCTGAAACCTGGGCAGGATTAGTTCCTGAGGTGCCAGAGCCCTCAGCACCCCACTCCCATTCCTCCTGAGGACCAGGATGGATCCTCTGCAGATCCAGGGCCGGGCTGCCCTCAGGACCAGCTTTAAACTCGGCCTAAATGTGCTAAATAATTCCTAGAGTGTTTAAACATGAGCATGGGCCAGGGGCAGCGACCTCTCCAAGGCCTGGAAACCTTTCCTGGTCTCCAGGTTGTCATTTTCCACCAACGCCAGGGCTGGTGATGCTCCCACCCCACAAACACCCCCCTTCCCTCCCTCCCAAACAACATCCACGGGAGAGTTTGGCTGGGAACGCGGTGCTTTAATCTCCTGGAAGCCTTTGACAACCTGTCTCGTCCTGGCTTTTAGCTGCGTGAGAGCTGCTCGTTAATGGAGCATTAACCTTGGAGAGCTGCTGCAATTACTCCAACACTAATTCTGACAGTTTTTGGTGTATCTGTTTGTTCTTTTGACAGGCAAAAGGAATTTCTTTTTAAAAGCTGTTTGATACATTTGAGACCTTCTGTCCACATTTCTCCTTTTTTTTTTCTGCTGGAGATGGGAAGGTGGGGGGAGCGTGAGGAGGGGGAGACGCCGCCTTCCCGTGACACCTCATACGGGCACCAGTTGGGATATTTCCCCCCCTCCCAACTCCTTCCCACCCCTGTTTTAAGTCACAGAAACGTTTAGTCTCTTCTGACCTCATTAGGGTAATTAGGAAACCTTTTGAAGCTGGGAGAATGGCTCTGAGCGGTGGGAAAGGAGGAGAGCAAAGAGGCTCTAAAGGAGCACGAGGATGGAGAAAAATATCTTCAGCGGCGAGGAGGAGGTGACCTGCAGCTCTGCTCCCATGGAAAGCTCCTTAAACTGCCTCTTTTAAGAGGATGGAAATCCAACTCCTGGTTATCCCTTAAGACCTGGACAGCCAGGGAGCAGAGAAGGGAAAAGGTGGTGGGGCAGGCACGAGCTGAGCTGAGGATTCTGCTTCCATCTCTGATCCACCACTGCTTCCCTGGGTGCCCTTTGGCAAATCAGCTCTTGCTGTGTCTTAATCTGTCCTTTGCTTGGAAAAAAAAAAAGAAAAACGGTTCCCTACACGTTAATTCCTATGTGGGAAACACAGGCTTTGGAAGGAAAGGGCTCACTCCTGCGCAGATCCCAGGAAAACCAGGTGGCTCCTGGGGACTTCCGCTCCTGGAAATCATCCACCTTGGAAGTGGTGCCAAAGAACACCTTGACCTGAAGGCTGATAAAGCCACAGCAATGTTCCTGCCTGCTTCAGATGGAAGGGAAAGGTAATTTTGATTTGAACTCAGCTGCTTTCCAAACCGGTGTGAGCCACCAGTGAGCACCCACACGTGCCCGGGTGACAGGAATGGGAACCTTCCTGAAGACACCCAGCCCTCCCTTCCTCTAAGAAATGTGGGAAACGTTTTCTCTGCACTCATCTGAGCCAGCCAAGAAGCCCAAATGATGACTGTGGCGAAGCTAAACTTATCACAGGGATAAAACCTCCAGTTCTGAAGGCAAAACGCACTATCGCAGCCCTTTGGTACCGATCACAAAGGGCACAAACCTGATACCTCTCTGTGTTCTGTAGAAAGAGGAGTTTGATGTGAGAGAAAAGAGGATTAAAATAACACTGGCAAAATAAAAGGATGAGAATACACCAACATATCCTGGTACCAGCGAGTCTGAGCTGTCACATCCCCAGTCCTGCTGTGCCCCCGGCCCCCCACGGTCCTGCCTGGCTGTTTGGAGGGTCCCCATTGTACGACATTCCCAGCCATCCCTCCACGAGAACATCCCACAGGGAGCTGCTCCCCCAGGATGTCCCTGGCAGGTAAAAGCTGGACCAGCTCACACAGGCGGCGTTGCCAGTCTGGATTTCAGCAAGATCATGGAACCCTCGAGTGATTTGGGTTGGAAGGACCTTAAAGATCATCCAGTCCCACAGGCAGGGACACCTTCCACTAGCCCAGGTTGCTCCAAGCCCTGTCCAACCTGGCCTTGGACAGTTCCAGGGATGGGGCAGCCACAGCTTCTCTGCCCAACCTGTGCCAGGGCCTGCCCACCGTCCCAGGGAAGGATCTCCTCTTTATATTCCCTCTAAATCCAGCCACTCTTGGTTTAAATCCATCACCCCTTGTCCTGTCACAACAGGCCCTGCAACCCCACCTGGAATTGGCCTCAATGATCCTCGGGATGTCCTGGGAGAAACACCCTGGGGGTTTGCAGGTAGAGCAGCATCATGGTCCCCCCAAAGCCTCAAACCACCCCCACCTCAGCTGCTGCTCAAGGCATTAAATGCCCATCAGGTTTTCCCCGTCAGGAACAGCCTTTCCCGCAGTTCTGCGGGAGCGGGGGCGGCTGGGCTCAGCTCAGGCTGAACAATGAAATAATTGGGATTATTTTAAGTACGTGAGGTTTTATTCTTTAAAAGAGCCAGAGTAATTAACCACCGGAACGTATTAGCAGCGTATCGGGGCAGTGGGAATGTTCCACGGCGGGGCTGGAGCCTCTCCAGGGAAACCTTCTGCCTTCCCCTCACAGGGGGCAGGACAAACCTCCTGGGGCTCTGTGGGGGCTGAGCACGACCCCTGGACGGGCTCCTGTGGCTGCAAACCTCGACACCCCCATTTTCAGATTCCCATTAGACAGTGGATGGGAGCAGCAGCAGTTCCCATGGATTCCAGCGCAGAATCGTTCCGGCATTGGGAAACACTTCCACCAGGGAAGGGGGCGAGGAGGTGTGAGCTGATGAGAGAGTGTGTCCACACACCAGTTCAGTGTCATTTCAGTCCCGTTTGCCAGCGCTGGAAGTGGCATTACAAACCCCTCCACACCCAGGAACCACCGTGACTGGGAACAGGGTGATCACAGAATCCCAGGGTGGTTTGGATTGGAACAGACCTTAGAGATCACCTCGTTCCACCCCCTGGTGACGAGCTTTGACTCACCAACCCTCCATGCCCCACACCCCAGCACTAATTAAAGGGTCTGGTAATTATCTGCAAACACCTCACCACAGGCAGGGGCTCTCCAAGCCCTCCTGAACCGGGATCTGTTCACACCCACAGAGATCCCACCAAATCAGACCCAACATCCCCGTTTTCTGGTGACTCCACCCTGCAGGTGCACTGAAGTTCCATCCCCCCAGCAGGTATCCCTGGACACAGATTTTGGCTCCTGGCTTGGATCCAGCCATGTAAGCAGCAAACACTGGAGTGTAACATCCGAGACATTGTCTCCAATTTAATTTTCAGGCGGTTTCCCCTCCTCGAACGCGCAGCCCCAAATTAGCATGTTCAGGAGCACAGAGCCCCTTTCATGTTTACTCATCCTTAGATTGCAAAAATTGTGGTGTGAATTCCTTCTCCAATTAGCTCTGGTACTCAAAAATAAAATATTGTTCTGTTGCCAGCACAGTTCTGATCATTCCTGTCCTTTATACTTTTATTCCCCGGAGTCACTTGAAAAGAGAGCTCTCCTTTCCTCCTCCCCTGCAAAGCCCCTTGGAAAATTTTTAAAACAAAAAAACAACCAGCAATTCTAAAAGAAAGGCTTTGGTGGCTGAAGTGCCACTTCCACTCACCTTTCCATGATGGAAGGGAAAAAAATAAAGATCAGAAGGAGGATTTAGACAAAAAGCCAACTAAGTAAAGGTAATTTCTAATACAGGAGAATCTGCTCGTTGTGTAGAGGTGCTTTGTTGGATGGAACGGAACAGACATCAGAGACTCTGAAGCAGGTTTTCAAACATTCCCAGCTTATTTTCCAACCTGCATCCAGTTCCACACGAACCCAGAGACACATTTTGGAGTGCTGGTGCCCACGGAATGAAGGTGAAGAACACCACCTGCCCACCCAGTCCCGGCCAGAGGGACATGGGGGCAGAATTGGGGGTGCAGCTGAAAACATGCGCAGAGAAGTTTCACTTCCAAGAGCCACCCACGGTCACCCCGAAGTCCCCAGTGCCACCCAGGGAGGGTACAAGCAATAAGTGGGACAAAACTTGGGACACCTTCCCTCAGCCACCCTCATTTCCTCACCCACTGAGGGCTTGGCACCAACAGGACCCAGAGCCTGACACGTTCACAGTGACAATCTCCATTCCAGAGAGCTGCCCATGGATATAATTCCAGGATAGTTTGGGGTGAAAGGACCTTAAAGCTCAGCCAGTCCCACTCCCTGCCATGAACAGGGACACCTTCCACTAGCCCAGGCTGCTCCAAGGCCTGTCCTGTTAAGACCACCTATTAAAACCAAGGTTTGGTACAGGAGGAATCCACCCCCTTGGCAAAGAACTCTGGAATCCATGAATGGATCCTTTACCTATTCTGTATTTCTACAGATAACATGTATAAATATTTTATATTTCTTTCTTTTCCCTCCTTGGGGGACTGGAGGGACTTGGACCATCACCCTTACAGTGACCAGAAAAATCACACACAGGCTTTTCTCACACGCAATAACACCAAAAAAAAAAAAAAAAAAAAAAAAAAAAAAAAAAAAAAAAAAAAAATCAAAAAAAAAAAAAAACCCAAAACCAAAACAACAGCTCAATACATGATCCCTCATTAAAAGGAGGGGACAGGGAGCACCACAAGAGCTCTCTGTGCCAGCCCTGGTGCCCCCCCGGGCTGTGCCACGACACCAGGAGTCGCAGCAAGCAAACAGGCTGCTGGGATCAAGAGAGCTCCCTCCCCAGCACTCCAGCGGCCCGCAGCTCCCATTCCAGGGAAGGAAATTTGCATCCAAAGCATCGACAGCACTTTACCTCCAGTTTAAAATAAATTCAGAGCAGATCCATGCCGCCAGCTTGTGTTTGTGACTGGAATCCCAGCCAGCGCCAGCCGGAGCCTCTCCCCAGTGAGAGCGCTCAGGAAGAGGGGATGGCAGGGAGCAGGAACAGGGATGGGAAGAGGGGGGAGGACAGCACAGCTGCAGCTGGTCCAGCACCACAGGCCACGGCAATTAGTGCTAATTGGGGTATCAGCCCCCTGAGCCTGAAAAGGAACGAGCACTGTCGCAGCTCCCCCACAGACAGAGCTTGAAAGAATAGAACCGTGGAATTATTTAGGTTGGAAAAGACCTCCAAGATCATGAAATCCAACCATTCCTCCAGCACTGCCAAAGCCACCACTAAACCATGTCCCCGAGGGCCACATCCACGTTTTTCAAACGCTTCCAGGGACGGTGACTCCAGCACTGCCCTGGGCAGCCTGTGCCAGTCTGGATCCCATCCTTTTGGGGAAGGAACCTTCCCTAATGCCCAGTCCAACCCGTCAGGGTGACGCTGCCCGGCCCATGCTGCTGCACAGGGAACACTCTGTTAGTTCATTAGCACTGCAGTTCGTTTGGCCCAGCCGGGGTGCCCTGAGGGTGCTGCTGGGGCAGGGCTGGGTGTTCGTGTCTGTGCTGGCGCTGGTGGCTCCGCTCCATCAAATCAGGGCATCTCAAAACCTTTTCAGTCCCAGAGTCATAAAAATCCTTCCTAAACAAGTACTGACAGGGCCAGGTGAAACCCCAGGGCAAGGAGCTTCCCGTGCCACTGGGAGAGACCCTCCCCAGACCTGCAGCTCCCCGAGAGTCACCCCAAACCCTGCTGCTCCCCCACCCCGAGGCCAAGGGGCACAGACCCCAAAGGGCACTTCCAGCTCATACCAGGCAGCTGCTCGGGGGGGAAACATTTGCCTTTCAAGGCGCCGGGATTTATTTCCAGCTTCCCCAGGTGCTGGCAGTGCCCTGCCAGCCGCATGTCTGGTCTGTGAGTGCCACCTACAGGGATCCCCTGTGCCCCAGCCCCTCGTGCTGCCCCCCCAGATCCACAGAGCTCCCACCAGCAACGAGGGTAAATCAAGGAGAAAACAAAACCCTCTTCCCTCCTCAGCTGCTCCAGAGCAGGCAGGGCACAGGACCAGGGCAGGGTGACAGAGGGGGACACAGGGAACACGGATTCTCATTTCTCAGTGCCACTGATCCACAGAACCGGAATGAGATGGATGAGAAGCAGATGTGAGAGGCAGGGAACGCCCTTGGTTTTGTTCTGGGTCTAATTCCGTGCAGGGAGGAGCCAGGACATTCCCATTACAGCCTGGAAGAGTCTGAGGGGAGATTCATGGGGGTCTGCAGCTTCTTCCCAAGGAGCAGCTCCAATCTCTGCTCTGGGACCAGTGACAGGACCTGAGGGAATGGCTGGAGCTGTGCCGGGGCAGGCTCAGGTTGGGTATCAGGGAAAGGCTCTTCCCCCAGAGGGTGGTGGGCACTGAGCAGGCTCCCCAGGGCAGGGGGCACGGCCCCGAGGCTGCCAGAGCTCCAGGAGGGTTTGGACAATGCTCTGGGGGACAGGGTGGGATTGCTGGGGTGTCTGTGCAGGGGCAGGGGTTTGACTTGATGATCCTTATGGGTCCCTTCCAGCTCAGGAGATTCCATTATTCCATGATACAGGGAACAGCCTCTCCGTCCCTGCTCCCAAATAAATAAAATGTTAACTTGGTTCTTCTGCTGTGGAGAGGCCACAACAGCACTGGCAGGGATTGTACTTGGTTTTCTGTAGAAGAAACTGAATTAATGTGAGAACAAGGAGAAAGGAAAGGGAGACTAGAAAATTGAAACCAACGCAGACATAATTGAAGAATTACAGAATCCCAGAACGGTTTGGCTTGGAAGGGACCTTAAACTCATCCAGTCCCACCCCCTGCCATGAACAGGGACACCTTCCACTAGAGCAGGTTGCTCCAAGCCCTGTCCAATGTGGCCTTGGACTCTTCCAGATGGGGCTAGAGGTGAGCAGTAGTGGGGACAGTGTCACTGCCCTGTGAGAGGGAGAAGGGCAGGGGGAAAACCCAGCAACTCCATAAATCTATGAACCCAGCACAGCAGCCCCATCCCACAGGCTGGGCCAGGAATGCACCACGGAGGGAGGGGTGGGCTGGAATGCTTTATTCCAGGTGTTCCAGGTACAAGGAAGGGGATGCTGCAGCGACAGGAAAACCATCGAGGGATACAGAGCTGGTGGCTGTTCAAAGACAAAGCAGCAATTCCGTGGGACGGTGAAACAGGAGCTGCTCCTTGTGGAGCTCAGACAACAACGCTCTCAAGGGCTGTTTATTGACTTCACTTCACCCCCTCCCACCAGAGGCCCCTCTCCCAGCACCTCCCAGTGCTGCAGATCCCATTCCAGATCTGGGAACACAACTGGAGTGACAGGTCCCAGTTGATCCCATTAACCCGCAGAGGGGCCAGTTGGTTTGGGCAGGTCAATACCCACAGCAGAGCATCCCACAAAGCCTCCAAGAGCAGAGAGGGGATTATGTAAACTTCAGAAACTCGGCTTTGGCTTAAACAACAGCGACTGTTTGGAGCTGTCTGCTCCTTTTGGCCAGGATGGGCAGGAATCCTGCAGACCAACAGGCACACGGAGGCTCCCACCAACACCCTGATTCATTCCACGGAAAGGAAAGTGCAGCAGTGTCTGCTGAGGCCTCAGCCTGCTCAGGACGAGGCACAGGGTCCCTCCCAGGTGATCACAGATCACAGGGGGGGTCTGTTCACAGCCCTGTGTTTGGTCTGAAAAACTACTGGAAGATCCAATCTGTGCAAAGAGACCAACGAGGGCAACAAATACACGTGATGGAACTAAAACTGCCACTGAATCAACACCTGAACTGCTCTTTTGTGGAAACATAACATGAGGTGTCCAAAGCTGCTGTTATTTGCAAGATTTACCCCAAAAATGCCTGCCTTGGTCTGTCCACTGAGAGGACAACTGACAGATCCAGCTGATTCTTCTGGGAGGAACAGAATCGTGCTGAGCACTGGATTCGTCCTCCAAGGAGCCTCAGGTCTGTCATCGGTGTCTTGGTTTTCTCCTCTAAGAAAACACCTCCACCAACTCAGAGCAGGGCAAAGGGCAAATCCAGATGCCAACTGCTGCCCAGGGGCAGGATGGGAGCGGAAGCAGCCTCACAGGTCACTGATTACAGCTCAAACCTGCCCCTGGCCCAAACAGGACCACAACAGCAGTGACAGCAATGCTGCAGCCCCAGGAGCACCTCTGTGCCCTTCACCCCTCTAAAGGAGGACAGGACTCTAAAAACACGGATGTGGTGCAGAGATTCCAGGCTGGCAACTCCATCTCCTCCCCACATACCTACAGAGCACAGCACAGGGACCTTGTTACCTGCCCTACACCATTCTCTGCTCAAACACAAACACATTCCAGCAGAATTCCAAAATAATTATTTTCAGGGCAGCACCTACAGCTTGAGGTTCCCCCCGACCCCAATCATTTAACGTTAAACAAATCCTCCACTCCTGGGAGGTGAGGAAACACGGGAATTGCAGACCCCGCCTGTCCAGCAAGAGCAGAGCCCAGGGAATGCTCAGGTTAATCACTTCAGGTAAAGAAAGGCCCAGGAATGTGTTGGTCAAACGCTGAGCCAGGGCTTGGCAGTGGAACTGGGGTACTCAGGCTCATCCAGCCTCAACAGCACAAGGAACAACTTTCCAGAGGAACTGAAGAGCTGGGGAAGTCACAAGCAGACAGACTGAGCCATCCCAGGGATTCCCACACGGAACCTCTGCCTGCTTCCATCTGCAGCAGGTACACAAGCAGGGAGCACCTGAATCAGGTGTGAAAGGATCCAAATGACAGGAAAACAGGGCCCATCCAAGAGCTGTGAGCACATGGCAGCGTTATTAAAAATATGTAGCTATGTATTTTAAAATCTTCTGTGCACAGGCAAGACGGAGCTGCCGTGGGAGTGGGATTTCTCCAGGAAACCTCACCTGCCCTGCATGGAAAAACATGACCACTCACACAGGATCCCATCAGGATCCCACCAGGACCACAGCACTCCCTCCTCTGCCTTGGGGGGATCCCGGAGGAGCAGCCAGACCCCAACACTCCCCTCTGTCGCCTCTTCCAGGGTCAGCTGTGCCCTCTGATCCCCAGGGAATTTGCAAGCCAAAGGAAAGGAGCCAAAGACATTCCAAAGACATTCTCAACGTTCACCTCAAAGGTGACTCAGGGATCTCCCTGCCCGCAGGGGCTCCAGACAAAGGCACTGCCAACTTGGGGTGGAAGTGGGATTTAAAGATGCCCTGACACAGTTTCCAAGGAAGGGCCAGGGACAGGAGCACTTGGCAAGCAGTTTTCACCGTTTTAGCAGCAGATCCACCCAAAAACGACCTCCTGACACATTCACCTTTGGTCCTACACAATCAGATCCCAAATATCCACACAATGGGCTGCAGGAAAGATTCCAGTTGAGTACCAGCGATGGAATGAAACTCCAGTACCCTTGAGAGGAGATAACTCACAGTCAGCACTGTCCTGAACCACAGTCAGAAGGGCTGGGGTCCCCCTTTTCCAGTCATCAGCTGCTCCAGGACATTCCTCACACCTGGCTCTTCCTCAGGTGTCTCAAAACACAGACCTTGGCAGATGTCACACATGTCCCTGGTGTCACACACGTGTCCCTGGTGACCACACGACTGGGGCTGGGCAGGGCAGTCCAGGCACTCCCAGCCCCACAGACCACACCGCTGTGGCTCTTCCGGAGAAATATTCCTTTGGGTTATGGCCCCCTTCATTTGTAAACGTGTCTGTAAACCCAGGAATGACCCGGATTATCCGTGTAACTGCTAATCCTGCAAAACTGAGCTCGTTTAACTCATTCCCAAAGCAGTTCTGCCCGACCCATCACACCCCCCCCACCCCATTTGTGTAACAGACACTGAGAGCTCTCCCAGCTCCTCCCAGGCTGGAGCTCATTACAGAGACACTTCCCAAAGACGTAACCTGGTTATTGCATGAAGGAAAGAGGATCAGCCTGGAAAAGGAATCCGCTCATCTGATGCTTCCAGCTGACCCCCAGGACTGGGAGAGAGGGATATGGGCAACCTGAAACACCAACATCGTGGGCACTGACCAGAGCTCCGATTTCACATGCCGAGAATTCTTCCAAGAGCATCACCTCAGCACCTCCCCGTGCTGTGAACAGCTCCCAAAGAACCTCAGCTCCGCCTTCCCCCAGAAATATCCCCAAAAACGCATGTGAAGAAAACAGGTTTGGTCCCCTTTCCCCTGCCCCAGCTATGGAAAGGTTTGAATTGTTAATTAATAGTCACTGTAAGCAGATATAAAACTTGAGCACTGGAGATTCCACTGGGCTTGGACCCTCCATCAGTCCAGGCAACTGGTGCCTCTGGTCCCGAGTCATCTGGAAGCAAGGAGAGAGCCAAAAATCAGTGACAGGGGTAGCTGAGGGGTGGGCAGCTGTTGAGGCAACATTCCCTGAGCTGACATCCCTCCTCAGCTTAAAAGACCCTTCCCAGAAATCAAACCTGTGGGACCTAAGCAAGTTGCTGGGAAAGCAGGAATGGACATCCCAGTGGGACTGGGAGGTTGAGCTCTGCTCTGACTTGGAAGCAGCTCCTAAACCGAAAAATGCAGGAATTTTTGTTCTCCTGTCTAACACGGGGAAGCTCAGACTGGGCACAAGGGCTGCCTCTCCCTCCACAGCAGTGTCCAAACCACCCGGGGACTTCCCTGTGAGTGAGACCTTTCCGGGTGAGAGAACGAGGAGAAGCGAGACAAATCCGTGTGCACCAACGCAGAGACCAACGCAGGGGCGTTTGATTTATGCAGATCCGCTTGCAGGAGCCGTGCCAAAGCTCCCACGGCTTCAGAAGGGGAGCCTCGGCCCCTCGTGGCGAGACGGGACCCGCACAAAGCGCCCCAAGCCCCTCCCTCACCGCCTCAGGTTCCGCGTCTCAAACACGGTGTCCTCGTCGCTGTCGAGGGAGCCCAGCTCGATGTTCTCGTCGTGGCTGGAGAGCAGCCCGTACTTCTTCTGGGGCTTCTTCAACCTGGAATGAGGCCTGGGGCTCGTTTCTGGGGCCCTCAGGCCCGCGGGAGAGGGAGAGCAAACCAGCGGGTGGGGGGGGGGGACCGACGGGAGGGGGTTTGAGGTCGTTAATTACCCCGGGTAATTAACAGCGGTGTGGGTTTGCAGCAGTTCTGGGTGCGCTGCCAAAGGGATGGACCGGCCAGCGGAGGGAGGGAGGGAAGGGGGATCCAGGGAAAATGGGAACAAACCCCGGGGTTAGGAGGGGTCTGAGGCAGGCAAGGGCACAGCCCTGGGACAGGGGACACTGTGACCGGCTCCAGGGGAACCCGGACCAGGACTGGGACTGGCCACGAGGGCAGGGACTGGGACAATCGGGACCAGGACAAGCAGGGACACATCCCAGACCAGGGGAATCGGGACTGGGGCAAACAGGGCAGAACACCAGGCCAGGGGACACCAGGACTGGGACAAGCAGGAGCACAGCCCGGGCCAGGGGGAAGTGGGAGACAGGATCAGGACAAGCACAGACACAGCCTTGGGACATGGAGAACAGCAACCAGGAACGGCAGGGACACAGTCCCGGGACCAGCAGGGACATGGACACAGCCCCAGGACAGGGAACACCAGGACCGGGACCAGTAGGGACAGGGACACAGTCCCGGGACAGGGACCAGCAGGGACAGGGACACAGTCCCGGGACCAGCAGGGAGAGGGAACACCAGGACCGGGACCAGCAGGGACAGGGACACAGCCCCGGAACAGGGACCAGCAGGGACACAGTCCCGGGACCAGCAGGGACAGGGAACACCAGGACCGGGACCAGCAGGGACAGGGACAAGGCCCCGCTCGGGGGCCCCGCCGCACTCACCGGACCGCCCGCAGCACGAAGTAGAGCGCGGCCAGCGCCGACAGCGCGCTCAGCACATACACCGCCCGCCTCAGCACCGGCAGCCCCGGCCCCGAGAGCAGCCCCGGCCCGCCCGGCCGCCGCGGGCCCGGCGGTGCCGACGGCCTCGTCCCGTTGCCCGCGGGGTCCCGCGGCGCCTCGGTGGTGTTGGCGGGGCCGGGGGCGGCGGCACGGCCGAGGTGCGGGAGCAGGAGGAGGAGGAGGAGGACGGGGAGGGAGAGGAGGATGAGGCGGAGCCGCGGCATGGCCGGGACCGGGACCGGGAGCGGCGGCGGAAGGCCGGGGTGGGGGGGGACGGTGCTCCCGGCACAGGCACCGCCCGGGCCCCGCCGAGCCGCTCGCGGGTTCCGGCGCTCCGCCGTTCCGGGCCGGCCGCGATCTGCTCAGGGAGCCCCGGCAAGGTCGGCATTTTTGCCCCCCAGGGTCAGCGCTGTCCCCTCACGGCCCCCCGCCCTTTCCCCCTCATTGCAAGACCCCGTCC
>JAWWEU010000082.1:2057392-2073218 GCA_035583155.1 Acropternis orthonyx
CTGTTCCCCCCCCTTTTTTTTGTTTTTTTTTTTTTTCCTTTCCCCTTTTGGACTGAATTCCTGGCTGATTCCACAGCTTTGGCAAACGGGGATTTTATCGCAAGTCTCTGCATTCCCCTCGCAGGCGCGGGGTCATGGGATTAGGGCAGAGCTGATGCTGGCTCAGGAGCAGGGAGAGGAGGGGAGAGGAGGGAAGAGGGGGCGTTTCTCCCTCCTGTAGCTGCAGAAGACACCGGGCTGCAGCCTGGGGGGACTCAGGTGGGACAGGGACCCTTTTTCCCTCTCAGCCCCCAAGCCTGGGGAGGGGAGCCAATCCCATGACTGCAAAGGGGCTCCCGGGCTGCGCAGTGCCCGGCTGGGGCCTCAAGTGGAGCTGCCTCAGTGAGTGGGAGCGTTCCCACGGGCGCCGGGCCAGCGGCCGGGATCATGCGGGGCACACCCCGGCAGGAGGGTGCAGCCGAACCGCTGCACCTCCACCCGCCCATCCCGTCCCACCTGGCACAGCCGGCACCACGATGGTGGGAGTGGTGCAGGGCTGGGGGTCCCGGCGCCCCCTCCCCATCCCCTCGAGCCCCGCGGGGCCGAGCGGCTCAGCCTTAGTCATGGTGGTGAGTGGTGACTCAGTCACTGGCGCGCTCAGGTGAGACATCGCTGCTGCCATGAGCAAGGAGCTGCTGATCCCACCCTCCTGGCACTTCGCCGGGCACGGACCCTCCCTGGAGCCCCCACCGGAGCCCCCCATCCTGCCAGGCTCAGGGCGGCCTCGTGGCAGGCACGGGTGTCCTTGGGCAGGACGGCGGTGCCTGTGCTGGTGACGCTGGCGGGGCTGTAAACACCCAGGCGTGTCCTTAGAAACACACAACCGGCTCTGTGTGTTCCCAGCTCTCAGGGACGTGTCCTGGTGGCCTTTGGCAGCGTGTCCAGGCATCACAGCCTGGGGACATTCCAACTGCCAGCCCGATGCAGCCGGAGCCAGTGGCCCAGCCTGGCTTTGCTTGCCATGCCCTGGCTCTGGGGCACTCCACACTCCTGGGGGCTTTGCCCATCGCCCTGGCCTTGGGCCTGGTGAGCCCCAGAGATGAGGTCACCCTCGGAGTGACTCAGACAGCCCCTCTGGGCACACAGTGGGCAGGGGGACACCAGCACAGGGCTGGATGGCTCCAGCTGGACCCTGGGGTGAGTCAGCTCCACACAGGGATGGGGATGGTGGAGTCACTGCAGAGGCTCCCACCTGCCTGGCCCCGGCCCCAGGAAGGATGGCGAATCCCTCTGGATTTAGCAGCACCCAGGTGTGGGGCCATACTTGGCTGTGCTGGGTCGTGGCCCTGCTGTCACAGTGAGGCCAAGGCTATTCTGGGATCCTTGAGCTCATGGGCCCCTTCAGGACACTGAGCTCCTGTCCCTGCTGACACCAGGCAGTGGTTCCCAGCCCCCCACCCCACTGCCTCTCTGCCTGCGGCCTCCCCCCTGCCAGGGGTGAGCAGAGGTTTGGGCCCCAGCGCTGCTTCAGCCTGGATTCCTGCTGGGACAGGCAGGAGAAACCACAGACCCCTTCCCTGGCCGCCTCCCATCCTGTCCCATGTCCCAGCTCTGCCTCTGTCCCACTGTCCCCACGGTGCTGGTGCCCCCGAGGCCTCATCCCATGCCCCAGCCTGCACCATGTGCTGGTGCTGGTGTGGCAATCAGCAATCGCAGAAATCCCGGGTCAGGAGAGATCCTGGTGGTTGCATCAGCACTGTGGGTGCACGCTGCCAGCTCGTGCCCACCAGTGGGACCCTCCTCTGGGCACAGGTAGGGGGCTGACAACCCCCCAGTGGGGCAGAACTCGGATCCTGTGCCTGGGGAGCCCTGGAAATATGGGTAGGAAACTGCCAGGGTGGGAAGGGGCACCCAGGGCACCAAACCCAGCCACTATAGCACCAGAGCCCTGATCCCCTTGCACCCCCTGACCCCCTGAATCTTCCCTCTCAGCGCCAGTGGCTGTTTCCCAGACACTGTCACATTTCTTGGTTTGCTTTAAATCTCAGTTCCAAGAGTCAGCCGACAGCTCAGCTGTTGTTGTTGGTGTTGTTATTATTATTGTTATTATCATTATTATTATTATAAACGCTTAAGTAAGTTGCCAGCCTTGGGGAGGGGAAGGACTCGGGATTTTGGGAGCCTCCTTGGATACACACTGAACCTTGATCCTGGGGTGACCCAGGTTTGTAAATGTTGGGGAAAAGTACCCCCTATCCTACTGTATTCCATCCCATCCCATTCCCTCTCCTCCCACTCCAGCCCTCTGATCGGGCCGTGGCCTCACCCTGTGGGGCATCACCCCAGCCCTGCCCGCACACAGGGTGCCAGGGCTGTGTAGGATGGATTCTGCGGATCCCAAGCCCATGCCCTGGGCTGGGCTGATGCCAGTGGGGGATTCCAGTGTCCAGCAAGGGGGCAGGGGGGTCGTGGGGTGCATGTCCCTTCAGGCTGCCCCACACACTGACACGCAGGCACACACTCAGCACAGCGGCATTCCTGCCCCACGCCTGCCCTGGCTCCCCTTGGAACCGCCTCAGGAATGTGGGAACCTCACCCAGGCGGGGAGTGTGGTGCCAGACCAGGGCCGCGGGCACGTCTCCGCCCTCCATCGCCTTGGGGGGCGGGGGGCCAGCCCCCCCTTGGGCCCAGTGCCACCCCATGCCCTCTGCCAGGCTGGCACCCCACGACCCCCCAAAGCCAGGAAGAAGGAACAGGATCCGTGCGGGCAGGATGTGCCCCAGGAAACCTGGACTCGGGCGGGATGGGGATGGGAGGAGGCACTTCCTCCTGGCCTTGTCCTTGCACATTCGTGTGCAATCCCCCACCCCGAACAGGCACATGCGTGTGCACAGCCACACATGCTCAACCTGCACGCAGACACTGGCACACGTGTGTGCACACACACTCGCCCTGGTGGGTGCTGCATCCCCCCCAGTGCTCCCGCTGCCACCGCTGCCTCACAGCGTTCCCACACCCCCCGCCGCGGCCGCACGCACCCCCTCGCTTCCCGGCCCCCCGCGCTCCCCTGCGGCCACGGTTCCTGTTTACGGTGATGGAACTGCCTGCCCGGCCCTCCCGGCACCGGGGGGGTTGCCGGGGCAGGGGCATCACCGCACGGCCCCGGTGCAGCCTCCTCGCCGGTGCCTGACCCTGGTGCCGGTGGAGCTGGTTCCTGGCTGGTGGCTCTGCAGGATCACCCGCTCCCCACGGATGAGGGGCCACGGCCCATTCTGGGAACAGCAGCAGGAAATCCTGATGGGAGGAGAACTGGACCCCACATGGCACAGGCTGGACCATCTGGCTGGGGCACAGCCCCATACCCAGGTCAGGGGCTTAAGGGAGGTGCCGTGCCCGAGGTCCAGGCAGGTCATGAGGAGCCAAGGGAGGAATCCAGCCCTGGGCCAGACCCACTGTGCTGCATTCCCCAGGGCCGAGCCATGCTGTGTGGAGCTGGGCTCAGCTCATCCCGGCGCCCGACCTGTGGGGAAACTGAGGCACCAGCTGGGGAAGTGACTCACCTGCAGTATGGCCTTTAAATGTGCTACTCCTATTAGATAATGAGCGGAAGGATCACAGGGAGCCCGACAGCCCCTCATTAAATCTTGATCTCCCCACAGAGCCTTCAGCTCCATCCGAGCCTGTGGCTACCTGGGCCGCTCCTGGTCCGCAGGACACAGCCCTGCCCCGAACCCACCCACTCACATCCATATGGGGCCAGAGCACCTCTGGTCCTTGCCCACAGGAGATGCTGCTCTTCACATGCCCCCAAAAGAAGCCTGCAGGAGCAGGGGAGGGGGGCATTTCACAGCTCCCCAGCAGAATCTGCACCTCTGGGGTGCCCTGGCTGGGATGTGAGGTGCAGGGCTGGAGTCAGTGGGGTCAGAGCCGCAGCCCATCTGCTGAGACAGGATGTGGGGCCGGACAGGGGACACAATGTGGGGAAATGAGGAGGGGACAGCGGGGACAGGGACATCCCACAGACACAAGCGGGGTCACAGCCCCGGGCACCCGGAGCTCCAGCTCCTCCTGGCCCCCCACGTACTCCCGGCACTCCGGGTACTCCCTCCTCCTGCAGCTGCCTGGCCCGGGGGGAGCCCTGCCTGCAGCAGCCTGTCCGCGGGACGCGAAGGAGCTGGTTGGGCCGGGCAGGTGTCGGGTGGGAGCGGGGTCCGCTCAGCCCACACAGGCGTGGCCGCGCAGGCTGCGGCAGCAGAAGCTCCGCGCCCGGCTGGCCCCGTCCTGCTGGGTGGCAGGAGCCTCCCGCGCCGCTCGCACCCCGCGGCGTGCGGGCACACCCCATCATTACCCCACAGCAGCTGCCGGCGCTGCCCGGGCAGGGAGGGGACCCGGCACGGCCAGCGAAGCCGTCGCCCACCCGTGTGCAGCCCTCGCCTGCCCCCTCTCTACGTGGGACCCCTTTTCCCCTGACACGTGGGGGAGGCAGCCGGGGTCAGGCCCAGCAGCTGCTCAAGATGTGCCCTGCGGGGCTGTGGCACACAATGACCCCATTGAGGTCCCATGCAGCGGCGGGGTGGGGACACCCAAGGTGGCAGTGGCAGAAGTGGCTCCAGTGTCACTCCAGGCCTGAATCCTGCTATTTATACTCGGTGGAGGGGCGGCCTTTGAGGGAGAGGGATGGAAGCGCTGCCTCCTCCTCCCCACCACGTGCTGGAGCATCCCAGAGGGCAGCGCCCCGGCCCCCCGGCTTCCCCTCCCCACTCTGCGCCCCAGTCCGGCGCCAGCCCCGCCAGGAAGAGCCCCAGCACCGGGACCAGCTGCAGCGGCTTCCTCCAAGCCGGCCCCGCCAGGAACCGGGGAGCCCGGGGGGGCTCTGAGCCCCTGGCTGCAGATGGAGCCCCAGGCCCCACAGGGGCTTGCTAGAGTGCCTGGGTGCTGGATGCCGGGATCCAGCTGGGAACTCCTTGGGAACCTCCCAGCTTTACCAAGGGCGAAGTCCCGGCACATCAAAGGCGGGCGGGGGCAGTGGGAGCCAGGGCAGCAGCCTTTGGTCCCTGCCAGCGCCCGGCTCCGACGCCCCGCGGATCTCCCACCGCCCTGAGGTGGGGTCCTGTGCCGGCACACCTGGGTCCAGGGTCGTGCCCCCCCGTGGTGTGGCACCCAGCCCATCACTGTGGCAACCGCCACCAGCGCTGGGTGTATTTTCTGCACCAGGGCTGCCGTGGGAACCTGGACGGGTGCCACCTCATTCCGCTGGGCTATCTGGGCTGCCTTTGTAGCCAGAGTCAAGCCCAGCTGGCAGCCGCTTCTTCCCCAGCCTCCCCCCTGCCCTGTGTGGGTTGTGACCCCAGTGAGGGGGCAGCAGGAGGGGGGCTTTGCTGGAACCCCCAACACAGGGCCGTGCACCCCCTCTGGCCCCCACGGCTTCGGGGCGGCTCCAGCAGAGTTAAATGCCAGCAGCCGCCAAGGCTGCCCCGAGCGAGGGCTGTGCCCGCTGCCCCTGGGGCCACTGAGCCCCTGCCAAGGCACCTGGGACCCCAGGGCAATGTGCCATCCCCACCGCCCCCCGCCTGACCCTGGCACCTCCTGGGGGGCTTCCCGGGGGGCTCCCCCACAGAGGTGCCATCCCCTAACGCAGCAGCAGGGTCTGGGATTCCCACGTCCCATCCCTGCTCTCCCCAGACTACAACTGGCTTTCCCCATCCGTGCCTCAGTTTGCCAGGAGAGAACGTGCCCCACGCCAAGGTTTGCCACGTGGCCGGCAGCGCTCCGAGGCTGCTGGCCCGGGAGCAGCACGACGAGCTCCATCACTCTGGCTGCAACACCTGCCCTTCTAAATGCCCGCTGGCACCCTCTCCTGCGCCTGGATTTTGGGGGTGAGGCCAGTGGGGCGACACTTCCCAAGCCTCCACCACCATCCACCAGCAAAGCATTCCTGGAACTGGGACCGAGGGACCCTGCTGGGACAGATCCCAGTGCTGGACCCCACGCCAGGTCCTGCTCCTGCCGGCGGGGATTTTCCCTGTGCTGTGCCATGCTCCCTCCGCGGGGCCACATGCGTGGGAGGGCGGCGGAAAAAGAGCGTTTTCCAGAGCTGGAAACCCAGAGGAAAAAGGCTGCCGGCCGGAACGATTAACGCGGGCGGGTTAATCATTACAGCAACACCCCCCCCACCCCAGCCCGAAGGAAGCTGCGAGGATTCGGCCTTCGAGCCACCCAAGGGCGCCGTGGCCCCAAGGACACACCGGGCTGTGCTGGCGGCGTGTGGAGCCTCCGCCGACCTTCCCACGCCGGGGCTGTGGGCAGCACCCACGGGCATGGGGGTGGGAGGGTGCCAGATCTGTACCTGGGCACTGCACAGAGGGAGCTGCCTGGCACCCTGGGGGTCCCCACACCTCTGGAGGGCTGTGGGAGGGCTGCTGTCACCTCCCGCAGCCCCCTGGCAGTGTGAGGGGTGGGGGGCAGCCCCTGTACCGCCGCCCTGATGTTGCAGAGTGGGCGCTGAGGATGCGAGGCAGCAGCAGGGCCAGGCAGGATCCCAAACGGGGCCAGGCAGGATCCCAAGGGCCGAGGTTTGGGCAGGGAAAGGGGCGGCTCTGTGGGATGAGTCAGCCCGGCGGGAGCGGGGCATCCTGGGGCTGCGGTGGGGTTTGGGGTTGTTTTTCCTACAGAGAGAGGAGAGCTGGAACCTTTCGCCTGCATTCGGGACTGGGTGGGACGGGGAAATGCCACGCGGCCGAGCGCAGGGAGGGCCGCCAGCACCGGGAGATTTGGCCTGGAGAGCCCGGCCCATCTCGGAAATCATCCCCCGGAGAAGCGACGCCGCCGGCAGAATCCGTGATGCTTCACTTTCCGAGTGCTCCGGCCCCGCTCCCCACCCTCCATCTGGCAGCAGAGGATGCGAGTCATGGGCGAGAGCCCTGGGAGGAAGGGGAGGAGGAGGAGGAGGGGGGCAATGCCGGCCCCCCGCCCGCTCCCACCGCATTCCGGGCAGCTCTTCCCTCCCACACCCATCACCCAGCCCAGAGCTGGAGACAGACCCCAGACTCCTGGGAATAACCTCGCCATCCTGTGCAGATGCTCCCAGCCCTGCGTGCCCCCAGTAGAGGCACGGTGGGGTCACCCCAGAACCCACCACCCCAAAAAGAAGTGGAGAAAGACCTCTGCATTTCTCCTGCACCAAAGTCAGACCTTTCTCGTGGCATCCAGCGACTGATGGCGGCTCCAGCGTGGGCAGCAGGAGCCGGGGGAGGAGGAGAACGCGGCTCTGCAGAGCCAGATAACGAGCAGGGAGGGGAAAGGCCAGAGGCAGAGGTGAGGGGCTCGGAGCCAGGGCTGCAGCAGGAGGTCCCTGCGGGGAGTGGATTGGGTTGGGGGTGTGGAGAAGCTCAGGGAATCACCCACACGTTGCCCTGCACCCCCAAAGTGCAGCTCAGGGCGAGCAGGGCTGTGATACTACCAGCCAGGGCACCCACAGTCCCTGCCCAGTGCTGCTCCTGTCCTGGCTCAGGACAAAGCCCTTTCCCTGCACCCACGAGGGTAGGAGAGGCCCCATCCCAGGGCAGAGCAGGGGTGCCCCCATCCCCAGCGTCCCCCGGCAAGGAAGAGCTGGAGTTGCCCTCACTGCTCCCCCCAAACGCAGCCTACAAGTCCCAGCAGCCGTCAGGCCATGGAGCTCCCAGCCAAGGGCACCCCTGTGAGGGCAGGGCCGGATTCCTTGGCCCCCTCCCTGGCGCTGGCGGGAGGCAGTGGGAAGAGCTGGTGAGAGGACGCTGACGGAGACACTTTTTTCCCATCCTAAAAATAGCAGCTGGCCGTTTCCCCAGCTTCCCGGCCTCGCCAACGCTCTTCCATTAGATGAAAAACCCAAGGCAGCCACCTTCCGTCAGCAAGGCTGCGTGTGCCGGGGGAGGCTCACGCAGCCGAAATAGCAGCCGGGGACAGAGAGGGGCAGCGGGAGAGGGAGCCGAGCCGGCCGGCCCCGGTTATTCCCGATATGTTTTAATTAGCACAGCTCCAACTCGGAGGCTTTGCTCATGCTCGGTACAACGCCTGACCTTTGGATAAAAAAAAGAAGAAAGGGAATGAGAGGGGAAGAGGAAAAGGCACTGGAGCAGCTCAGGAGCTGGAAGTCGGCTGAGCTTCAAATAGGCTCCGCGTCAGGCACTCGGAGGCTTTTAATAAGCCACAGAGTGAGAAATTTAACACCACAGGCTCTATTTTTGATCACTTGTGAAGGGGGGGGGGGGAGAGAAAGACAGAGTGAGCGAGAGGAGGGGGAGGAGGTGGCGGTGAGAAGAGGAGGCAGCCAAGATTACATCCTGGGTGGCAGCACCGAAAATAGCCGTGCCCCACTCGGAGCGGGAGCCACGCAGGGAGGCCGGAGCAGTGACCTCCCCGGAGCTGCTGCCCACACAGGCAGCCAACGCGCCTTCCCGGGCTGGAACCCTTGCAGGGAAAAGGGGATCAGAGGGAGGGATGGCAGCTCTGCACAGCAGAGGGAACCCGAAATCCCTCTGGGAGGGCGTGGGGAGGGTGGCACCGAGCTAGGGGCCCAGCAGCATCCAGTGCGACCCGGGTGTTTGGCAAACCCCTCGCTTGAACCCGCCCCTTCCCAGTGGCTCCAGGGGCCTCGTGAGCCCCTCCTGCTTTCCCCGGGCTGTGATGAGCCCCAGGCAGCCTCCTCAGACAGGGCTGTGTCCAGCGAGCCCCGGGTGAGCGGTGACTGCAGCAGAGCGTCACCAGCCGCCCCCAGCATGCACGGAAGCAGGAAAGATTCCCACCACACACGGCATCTGCTTCCCTCTCTGCACTGAGCCAGCTTCTGGGAGCAGGGGGAGCTTTCCCTGCTCCATGTGCCAGCAGCAGCAGGGGATGGGGCAGAGCCCGGCAGCTGCTCTCCAGCTGTGAGAAGCACCAACAAGGGGATTCCTGTGGTGCCAGAGCCAGTGGTGGGGCAGGGAGCCAGGACAGGACAGCTCTGGAACAGACCTGTACTCCTCCCGTGCTCCCATAAACCTGCTGTCCAGGTGATTATCAGAGGTGGAGGTGGCTGGAGCACCGGGAAGGGGTTAAAAACCTGCCCAATGAGTCTCCCCCAGGAATGCCTGGCCAAACCCCAGGGAAGTGCTGGTGACACCTTCCCTGGGTGCATCTGCCCCACAGCTCCCAGTGTGGGGCAGGAGCTGGGAGCTGATCTCAGCTCTGGCTGCAATCACTGCCTGAGAAGAAGGCAACGTGCCACGAGAGGGGGTTACATTTCCTTTTAATTGATGGGAACGTTTTCTCCACCTCCATTCGTCCCACTCCATCTGTACAGCTGGGGAGCAGGACAGGGACAGGCTGGGAATTCTGCACCCACGGTGGGATTCCTGCAACACACAAAGCAGGGTTGGGTTAGTGCGGGGTGGGCTTGGCTGGGCTGTGCATCCTGACCCTGGGGCTTGGCCCTGATCCAGCTGTTCAACTGCTGTGAGTAAACACAAGCCAGTGTCTCCCTGGGACCAAAGAGCACCCGGAACAGAGATCAGGAGATAGTGGGAGCCAGTGCCCTGCTGTGCTCTGGGCTGAGCCCCTTGCAGGCTCTCTCTCAGTGACTCACCACCCTGCACAGCACAGGCTGCTGCAGAGTTCCCCACTGCCAGCACGTGGGGAAGGGAGGGATGAGGCACAGTCTGAGCAGGGCAGAGGGAAAAGGGGTCACGAGGTAAGAGCTTGGCTTCACCTCCCCTGAGACTGAAGCTGTTTGTCTTAGTGGGAGGGAGAGCGTGTGACAGAGGCCACACAAGGCAGAGGCCACTTACTGCCCAGGCATCCCCTGCCTGGCCCTGAGCTGCCCTTCAGCAGAGCCAGTCCCAGCAGGGCCCTGGGGCACCAGCGAGGCCCTGGCAGTGACTGCAGCTCCCGGACTGTCCTGGCATTAGGGCTGAACTTTGTGAGGCTGGGATGAACCCTGCAGCATCAGGGCTGAACTGGGCAGAGTCTGGCCCAGCCCCAGGTCAGCTCTGGGCTGAGGACCCCCATAAGCTCTGCCCTAGAGCTGAGCCCAACCCCAGCAAGGGACAGCTGCAGAGTCACTGCTCCCCAAACACCAGGCAGCACCCCTCGCCCACCCTGGCAGCCCCACAGGACTTGTCCCCAGAAGGAAGTCTGGACACTCAGCCAGGCTCCTGGTGACCCTCACCTGAATTACTCCAGAGCCTTCACCAAGGCTTCGTTAGCTTCTACCTTAATCTGAGCTTCTGCTTTAGCAGCTTCATCGGACGCTGCAGCCATCTCTGACACGGCCTTCTCCAGGTTGGATTTCGCAGTCTGAACACAGGGGCACAACGAACGTGTCATTGGGAGACCCCACAGGAGAGGGGACTATTCTGTGGCCCTCAAGTCACCCCCTCCCTCCCTTTCCTTCCACTGCACTCACTGACCCCACAGACTGCTGACCCGGGGCCCTGTGGAGCAGCCAACACGGCTGTGCTGGCCCCAGACACCTTATCCACAGGGAAAAGCTCTTTCTGGAGCCCAAGAGGAGGTGGAAACAAGGACTGTCTGAAGGGTGAGAATAGCCTGGGCAAGGTGAATGACTGTGGAGTTCCCTCTCTCCAGAGCCCTGAGCCTTTGACCCTGGTGATGGGGGTGCAGGCACAGCCCCTGGTCTGGGCATGAAAAGCTACGGAGACAACCACCCCAGAGAAGAGAACTGGGGGGCAAATCCCCCCAGGGAGCCCCCAGGGGCTCTGGGTACTCACAGCCAGGTCCAGCATGTCCATGGTCACTGCCTCCTCTGCCAGCACCTGCACCGTGGAGTCGGCGTTGACGGTGACGGAGCCGCTGCTCACTGCGAGGCACAGCAGGGGATGGCTCAGCCAGGGCTGCCAGAGGGGCTCACCCCTGGCATCTCCACCAAACTAATCCTCGGTGCCCTCCTGCCTCATTCCCAGCGTTCAGGGACTCAGTTCCCGCCCCAAGGGAAGCTGGAGCAGGGCATGTTCCCACAGAGCCTGAGCAGAATTAGGACTCAACCCCAGCCCACAGTGCCACACAGATCCCCAGCTCCCAGGGCAGCTTCCAGCAGCCCCGGGCAGGGCTGGGGAAGCAGAAATCCCTGGAAGTGCACCAGGGCACACCCGGGTGGGCAGAGCCTGCCTTGTGACAGCACTGAGAACACTGTCCCCCCAACACACACACCTTTCCTCCCCAGCTCCTCCTGCCTCGCTCACCGAAGTACTTGGTGGCCGTCCCGTCCTCGGCGTAGACTGTGACAACGCCGGGCCGGAGCACCTGCAGCGTGGGGACGTGGGATGCCAGGATGCCAAAGGAGCCAGTCAGCGTGGGCACATCCACCTGCTTCACGTTGGCGCCGTTGTAGAACACCTGGATGGGGAGGACGGGGGGGAAAACAGTCAGCGGGAACGGGGGGGATGGGGAGCAGGAGCCCTGGCAAGCGCAGGGGTGTGCTGGGCGGCGGGCTCCATCCAGAGGGAGCGTCCCAGCTGCATCCCGAGGGAACAGCGCGGCCCCGGCGGGTTCAGCACGCCCCGGTGTGCCCAGGACAGGCTGCACCGACACCGGGAGGGAGCAGAGCAGCGGCGCTGGCACGGGGCGGCACTCCCGGCTCCCCGGGAGCGGGCGAGGGGCTGTCCCGGTCCCCGTGCCCTGCCCTGCCCTGCCCCGCCCCGGGGGCACGGCGGGGCCGGACCGGCCGCGTCCCGGCCCGGGGGACAGGGCCAAGGTCAGCACGGGCACGGCCGGGCCGCGGCCCCGCAGCGCCCCGCTGTCCCCGCACACCGGGGAGGAGCGGCCCGGCCCGAGCCCGCACCGGGCACCGCGCGGGGCGGCGGCGGCGACACCGGGAGGGGGACACCGGGAGGGGGACACCGGGAGGGGGACACCGGGGGGTCGGGCCGGCCGTTACCTGCGTGGGCGAGGCGAAGGTGAAGGCCATGGCGGCGGGGCCCGCGGCGGGCTCGGCGTAGCCACGGGCGAGCGGGGACAGCAGAGCGGGGCGGGCGAGGCGGAGGAGGCGGCGGGACCGGAGCATCGCGGCCATGGCGGCGGCGGCGGCGCGGGGCAGGGCGGGACGGCGCCGGACCACAGCTCCCGGCGTGCCCCGCGCGCCGCCCGGCGCGGGGGAGGTGCCACGGCTCGCCGCGAGGGCTCATGGGAGTTGTAGTCCCGCCGCCGCGTCCCGCGTGTGCCCGTGCTTTCGGCGGGGCGGGGGGGGAAGGGTGCCCGCTCCGCCCCCGCACCGAGGGGTCACCGCACCCCCGACCGGGGGGCTCTGGGGCAGGGAGGTGGGGCGGGGATGCAGGTAGGGATGTGGGACAGGTAGGGGCACCGGCAGGACTGGGGCAGGCAGGGGTGCAGGCAGGGCTGGGAGCGGCAGAGGGGCAGGGAGGAGTAAAGGCTGGGCTGGTACAGGCAGGGCTGGTGCAGGCAGGGGTACAGGCGGCGGGGACAGGCAGGGGGACAGGCAGGGGGACAGGCAGGGCTGTGATGCGGGCGGGGATACAGGCAGAGCGGGTGCAGGCAGGTGTGCCGTCACGTCTCTGGGGCAGGCAGGGGTGTAGGCAAGGCTGTGGGGCAGGCAGGGGGACAGGCAGCCAGGGGTACAGGCAGGGCTGGGGCAGCCCCTGTCCCCACGTGACGCCCGCGCCGCGCGGGGGCGGCTCCGGTTCATTCATAAATCCCGGGGCCGCCCCGCCGCACCGAGCGCAGCGGCGGCGATGGAGCCCCGGTCTCGGTTGTAGGTGAGTGCCTGGCTCCGCCGCCTCGCGACAGCCCCTATCGCGACACACGGAGCCGGCCCGGCCCGGCCCGGGGGAGACCATCACATCCCACCACGCTTGGAGGTCCCCGAGGCTCCTGCGCCTCGCTGTCACCAGCCCTGCCTGCATCCCTGCCTCCATCCCGCATCCCTGACCCACATCGCTGCCTGCATCCCGCATCCCTGCCCCACAGCCGTGCCTGCATCTCGCATCCCTGCCCCACAGCCGTGCCCGCATCCCTTCCTGCATCCCATTCCGCATCCCTGTTTGCATCCCGCATCTCTGCCTCCATCCCCGCCCCACATCCCTGCCTGCATCCCCGTCATCACCGGGCTGGGGCAGGAGGTGCAGCCAAAGGGGGACAGAGCGGGTCCCCCCACGCCCCCAGCCCAGCCCCGGCCCAACCGAGCCCCGTGGGTCGCACACGAGTGGGGCACAGCCCCGCCACGCCCCCCCCGCAGCCCCCTCCCACGTGCGGGGGCGCGGCAGCTCCGGGGTCCCCCGGCTCCGAGCCCCCGCCCTGGGCACCACCGGCGGCCCCGGGTCCCTCCCCGTGTCCCCCTGCGGGGGGACAGCCCGGGGACCAGCCCCCTCCTCCAGACAATGGCCGTCCTGTTCCTGCTGGGTCGCCATGGAGACGGGATTCCTCCATGATGGGGAACAGGAGGGACATTCTTCCAGCTGCCCCCGGCCCCCCGCGCCCCCCGCCTCTGGCCCGAGGGTGCCCCGCAGTGATCCCGCCCGTGGGACCCCCATCCCGCGTGGAGCCGCAGCCGCTGGCCCGGGGGCGCCCCCCTGCCAGGTCCGGGGTCCCCCCACGCCCCCGGCACACTGGAGGTCGGTGGAGTGACCCCCCCCAACCTTGTCTTGTCCCGGGGGTCGCGGGGTGGGTCCCCTCACCCCGTGCTGCATCACACCATCACATCGGAGATGCCCGAGATGCACCGAGAGCCGGTGTGGGCAGGGGGGGCTCTGCCCCGGGAGATATCCCCCCTAACACCCCGATATCCCCCTAAGGGCTTCGTGCCCCGACCCGTGCCGGGGCTGCCCCCAGCCATCACCGTCCCTCGCTGCCAGCTGCGACACGGCCACCGCTGTGCTGTCCCCACGAGTGACAGTCCCCACCCCTTCACGAGCTCCATTCACATTTTTCACTGACCTAATTCTGATCGGTTTCCAAGTGCCCACCCCTGCCCGCTCCGGGGGTCCCCAACACCAGCATCACCCACCCCTGCCCATTCTGGGGGTCCCCGGCACCAGCATCGCCCACCCAGCTCAACCTCAGCCCCTCCAGGATTCCGGGGACACACGGAGGGGACACACAGAGGGGACACACGGACCCGCAGCGGGACCCGGAGCTCGGCAGCCCCCGGGAAGGGCGCTCCCGAAGCGGCGGGAGGGTGACGGGGTCCCCAGATGCCGCAGGGCCGATGCCGCGGAGGGGTGTGGGACCCCCGCCCCCGGTGGCTCTCGCTCCTCAGGAGCTCGGCCCGTCACCCCCGGCCCCTCGGTGTCCCCCCCGTGCGGACAGCCCGGTGACGGAGCCGCTCTCGGGATGACTCACGAGCGTCACCCGTCGCTCTCCGGCGACACCCACGACACGAGCTGTGGGGCGGCCACTTGCCCCCCTTGCCTGCTGGGTGCCCCCAGCGCCGCTCGCCCCGGGGTCCCGCGGCCCGAGGGACCCCCGGCAGTCCCGACCCCTCCGGCAGCGGGGCGAGGGCTGCGTTTGGCCCCTTCGCTCCCCCGGGGACGGCAGCGCGGTGTCACCCCGGAACCGGGGCAGGGACAGCCCCGCCTCGGGCCAGCTCTGGCCACCAGCACCGGCCACCGTTTGGAGGCTCCTGCCCCTGCCAGGCGTGGGCACCGCGGCCGCTCTCCGGGGGCTTTTCCCACGCGAGTCCGGGGTCTGGGCGCGGGGGTGGCTGTGGCCGGCGGGGGCGAGGGGCTCCTCGGGAAGGGGCAGTGGTCCTGCCCCCTCCTCCCCATCCCTCCATCCCTGCTTCCCTCCTGACCACACCCTCCATCCCTTCATCCTCCCCCTGAGCACACCCTCCCTTCATCCCTTCATCCCGGTCCCTCCCTCCATCCCTCCCTCCATCTCTCCATCCCGGTCCCTCCCTCCCGGTCCCTCCCGGCAGCTCCGCACCGCGGTGCCGGGCAGGGGCCGGGGCAGGAGCCGCCGCCGCCGCCCCCGGCCCGGCCCTGCCGCCCCGGCCGGTGCCTCCCTCTGTCTCCCCCCGCACCAGGACACCCTCGGGCCGGGACGGACCATGAGCGATGACCCAACACCCTGGGACAACGCGACCGAGAGCGCCACGGTGAGTCCTGCCTGTCCCTGCAGCCCCTGCCCACGCCGCCGGCTTCGGGGTCCCGCGGGAGGGGGCGGGATGCGCGCTGGGAGCTGTGGGGTTCTCGCGGCTGCCATGGGGCTGGGGTCTCTGCGCTCGGGTGGGGGCGGCAGCAGCCCCACTGTCACCCCCTGCTCTGCCAGCCCCGAGGGTGGGCGACACCTCTCTTGTCACCCCCGGGATGCTCTGGGTGCTGGGGGATGCTGCCGGATCAGTCCCGCTCCCCTGGCAGGGGGCTGGGAGCACCGACCGCCGTGGTGGGGCAGGACTGGTGGTCCTGTCCCCATCCCCGACCCCACTCCCGCTCGGCGCGGGGGCCGCGGGCGGCTCAGCCCCACCGGCTGCCGTTGCCTTGGTGCAGGCAGGGCCCGGGGGCGGCGCGGGGGGTGCTCAGCGGCTCCGGGGAGCGGCGCTGCCGTCAGCGCAGCGGGGGCAGGTTTGGGGTGGGCCGGGGTCCCCCAGCACGTACCCCCGGCTCAGCCCCTCGGCCCCGGGCAGGCGGTGCCCGGCGAGGTGTCCCCCCAGGATGGGTACGTGCTGCTCCTCGCCCTGCTCTCCATCTTCATCGGGGGCACGCTGGTCCTGCTCTCGGGCATCCTGATCATCTGCCGCCGCTGTTGCGAGGCCGACCGCCGGCACTCCAGGTGGGCGTGGGGGGATGCTGCTGTGCCCGGGGGGTGTGGCACCGCGAGAGGGGCAGGGGAGCTGGCCTGGGCACTGCTGACGCGCGCG
>JAWWEU010000082.1:2078018-2097472 GCA_035583155.1 Acropternis orthonyx
GGCTGGGATAATGGGGGAATGGGGGCTGGGATAATGGGGGAATGGGGGCTGGGATAATGTGGGAATGTGGGCAGGGAGAGGGTGGGAATGGGGCAGGGATACAGGGGGAATGGGGGCACAATCCCATGGCAATGTGGGGATCGATAGGGGGGAAAAGGGGGCACAACCCCATGGGAATGTGGGGATGGATAGCACGGGAATGCCAGCCCCGATCCCAGGGGAATTTCAGGCCTGATGATCCCACGGAATCCCCAGCCCAATCCCATGGAATCCCCAGCCCCGATCCCCTGGGAATTCCAGATCCCAGGGGTTCCCCATCCCCATCCCGTGGGAATTCCCGATCCCAGGAGAATCCCCAGCCCCAATCCCGTGGGCATTCCGGATCCCAAGGGATCCCATCCCACCTCTTGAGCTCCTCCCGCTGGGATGAGGGGCAGTTGATCCTCTCGATGAACCCGGTGGGGCCACAGGCCGGGACCGTCTTCTGGGGGGGGGAGGGGGGGTCAGGGCAGGGGGGGCTCCGGGCCTGGCATGGCCCCACAAGAGCGGGCCTTGCCTTGGGGGGCTGTGCCCTCCCAAAAGGAAAAGGAGGAAGAGGGGCTTGGTCGTGTCCCCAACCCCACCTGCTGCAGGAGGAAGGACATGAAACCCACCTGCTGTTTTCACTTTATTTTTCTTTAAAAAAAAAAGAAAAAAAAGGAGGAAAAAAAAAAAAAGAGAAAAAAAGGAGCCAAGTGGCTGCCAGTGCCCCCATCCCTTCTGAGCCCCCATCCCTTCCCAGGCCTGGATCCCTTCTGAGCCCTGAGCCTTTCCCAGGGCTTGTTCCCTTTTGAGCCCCAAGCCCTTCCCCAGCCCCTCCGAGCCCCTGTGCAGCATGCAGGTGTAACAGAGTTCTGCTTTGCCTTAATACCTGGGTTTTTTCCTCATCTGGTTTATTTTAACACATCACGATGTGTAGGAATCTCTAAATATACCGCAAATATAAACAAAACAAACAAAAAAAAAAAAAAGAGGAAAATATATAATATATAACAGTAGTCTAAAACATAAAGTGCACGGCAATGGCTTTGCACGACTCTACACGGCCCGGGGGGGGCCCGGTGGGGGGGACGGGTCCCACCCCCCCAGCCCCTCATCCCACCCCTTCCCATCGCAAAATTAAAAACAGAATCAGTGTCTTGATTGGCAAAGAGTGATTGGGGCAGGGGCAGCGTCCTGGCAGCTGCAAAGTTCAACTTCCAGGGGGCTGGGGAGTCCGGCCACCACGGCTTCGGGTCCTGACGCCAGCCGGAGCAGGGGGCCCGGGGAGGGAAGGGGGTCCTTGGTTGGTTTCCTCTGGTTTCTTTTTGGATCGCAAGCACAGTCCAGTCCCAGGAGAGAGGCAGAGCTGGGGTGAGGAGAGGGGACACAGGCCCGGGCTCGGGGATGCTGTGGGGAGAAGAGAGAGGAGGGCGTGAGGGAGGGCAGGGGGTGCCCAGTTTGGGGTGCAGGCTCTGCTCCCGACTGCGAGCAGGTCACATCCTGCACCGGGGCTCCTGCCGGCACCCTGGGATGGGAGTGAGGGGTCCCTGCAGAGGGAGAGGGGCGTGGGGTCCCTGTGCTCTCTCTCTGGAGGGTTGGGGGGGCTCACACACCACCTGCTCCCTCAGCCAGGTGAGCCCAGACCTGCCCCGAAGCCAAGGAGCAAAACCCCAAGAGGAAAACGACACCAAGGAATGTTGTTTATGCCAAGGAGGGGAGTATTCCCTTCCAAATGTTTTAAGGCTAAGTGAGGGGGGAGCAATGACCCAGTCAGGCTCGGGCAGACCTGCACAGACCCCTCCCTTCCAGCAGCATCCTTGGAGCCCTCAGGCTGGGCAGTGGGAAAGGATGGGAGGAGCAGCAGGTCCAGGGGAGCCCCATCCCAGGCTCTGGCTGCACCGACTCCCTGCACAGGTGACTCACTGCCCCCATGAATTAAAGATGGAGCTGCCACGGGCCCCTGACAGCTGCAGGGGGAGGATCCGGCTTTTATTTCGGGCTTTTTTCACACCACAAAGCTGGTCGTGATCCAGGAGATAACAGAGCTCAGCCCCAGCAGCGCTGTGACGAGCATGAGGCCGGGGGCGGATGAGGCTGAACATGAGTCACTGCTGGCTCTGTTATGAATGAGGGGTGGGAAGGAGGGGACAGGGTTTGGAGCCGGGGAAGGAGCCGGAAGGAGGTAGGGAAGCAGGGAGGGGGCTCAGCTTCCCCCGGGAGGGGAAGGGGCTTGGGCAAATTAGTGGCCTGGCCACCCCCTGGGCCAGGGGGCAGGTCCCATGGGGGCCTCTCTGGGGACACCCCAGTGCTCAGCATCCCAGCTCCTCTGTGCTCCCTAAATCCAGGAGGGTGGTGAGGCCAGGAGTGGAGCAAGGGCGTCCTGGTGCCAAGGAAAGGGGTGTCACTACAGAGCCCGGCTGCAGCCCAGGGAGGGAGAGGGGTCATGGAAGCAGCCCTCGCCTGATGGGGCAACACCTTGCAAGGGGTAATAGAGCAGAGCCAGGTAGGCAGAGCAGGGCACGAGGGGTCCCCACTGGTCTCTGCACCCCCCAACACCACAGGGGATCCAGGCTCTGGGTGACAGGGATCCCTGCTCAGGGCCCAGACTACAAGACAAGGCTCCCTCCCAGTGCCCACAGCTGGGGCAGGCTCGGATGTTCCTGCCCTTCCCTGGGCAGCCCCCCAGGGTCCCCCCACGGTACCTGGGCAGAGCTCACTGCTGTTTGCAGGTGGAGAGCTTGCGGATCTTGCTGCTGGCAGAGCAGGCCTTGCGGGAGGGGTTGGAGGAGGCGCTAGCCCGGCGCTCGCCCTTGGCCCTGGTGCTCAGCTGCCCCGGCTCTGTCCCGTTCATGCACACGGCCTTGGGCAGCCCCTTGCCGCGGCTCTGCCCGTTCTGCCCGGCCTCCTCCTCAGGCACCTGTCCTGCAAGGGAACGGGCACAGTGAGGGGGGTGGGCAGCAGCCCCTCCCAGCGCCCGGGATGGATCCTGCTCCTGCGGGAAACCTGGGCCTGTTCCCGTGCCTTCGAGGAGCACAGGAGAGCGATCCTGAATGTGGGAAGTTCAAGGCTGGGAGCCTGAGACTGCACCTCCCCCCACCCCGAGGACCAGCCTGACCCCCATTCCCCCAGCAGCTGGTGGTTCCCAGCACACGGGCGTGGCAGACGCAGACCACAAGGGCAGTGAGTCCCCTCCTCCCTGGGCTGTCTCTGAGCCCCCCTGGACTCCCAGGCAGCAGTACCAGAGGGGCAGCGGTGGAGGGAGTCACTCCTCCTTCTCCTCCTGCCTTCTCTGGAGAAGGGGATGCACATCCCAGCCCCAGGCACTGACTTTGGGGTACCCAGGGGCTGGGAGTGTTTGCAGAATGGGGCAGCACAGCCCCTTCTTGCAGGGCCGGGGCTCAGGTGTGTCACCATCCCTTGAGGGGACACCCCAATGGGGTGGGGCCTTCACATCAGCCCCTCTCCCTCCTCCACTCCCTGTGACTCAGCAGAGCAGGTGAAGAGCCATTTCCAGAGGCGTCTCCCGCTGCCTTGGCCAGGGCTTGGGTCACATCCCTTCACCCGGGGAGTGACGCATGGAATGTGGCCACGGAACATCCCAGGGGGCTCCCACCAGGAGCGTGGCGCAGCCCCCGGCCCGGCACAGGGCTGAGAGGCTTCCTCAGGCTCCCGGCACCCCCACCCCGGATCCAGCCGAGGCAATTTCCTTCCAGCAGGAACGTCACGCTCCAGGGCCCTTCAGTTATGAGTCAGAGGTTTGAGTGGAAGCGAAGGCTGTAAGACGATTATGTATAATTTTCTTTAAAGGATGCTCAATCCTTTCTCCGCCAAGGCCAGGCGGGACGTCAGCTCCGCTTGCGCCAACCATCACCCCACTGCTCGGAGCCGGGGGGCTGGGGGGGCCCTTGGGGGTGGTGGGAGAGACACTTCTCTGGGGGGGGGGGGGGGGACAGCAGGGGTCCAGCTCGCACCCCTGTGCCTCAACACGTCCCCCCCGGCACTGCTGCAGGTCCTCCAGGAACGGGGAGGGAGCGGGAATATGATCCTGGGTTACACGTGCCATTGATTCCCCTGGATCTGCCCCCATATCTCTCCCTTCCAATGGCTCTGAGTGTCACTGGTCACTGGCTTGTGGCCACTTACCTGAGCGCTCCTGCCACGGGAAGGGACAGTGACTGACTTGCTTTGGGCATCCATCCCTGGCACTGCCAGAGCCGGTGGCACTCACTGCGCTCCCAGGGGTGCCCAACCTGGCATCCCCAAGCAGCACAGCTCAGGCTGGTGGTGGCCAAGCTCACCACAAGGGATTGAGGTGATGGGGGTGCCTCAGCCCCCCTGGGGACAGAGGGGGTGTCCTGGGCGTGTGTCAGAGCCTCAGACACGCTGTGGCAGTGGCTGGCACGGTGCATGGTAGGAGTACAGAGCTCACGGCCCCGCTACTGATCACACCAGCATCTGCTCTCTCTGGAGAGCTGCTGGTTGGAAAGGGCCAAGGGGTTCAAGTTCTAGAAGAGGGGGACACGTTGGCTCCAGAGCCCCCCAGAGATGAGGCTCCCCCATGGGCTCAGGGTGAGCAGCTCACAGGGGTCAGGCTGCAGCAACTCCCCAGAGCTCTGGGTTTTTCCTCCCATCCCTCCATCCCACCAGCACGTCTGCAGAGCCTCAAACAACCCCATTCAGAGCCAAGCTGAACACTTCTCCTTCCCCTCCCTCGGCTGAACTCAGGCCAAATCAATTAACATTTCTGACTGGGGAGGGAAAAAAGAATCTATCCAAACAGCTCATTTGCCTTTTGTGTGACTCTTCCCTCCTCCCCTTCTTCCCTGCTTCAAAAGCACAGTCCTGGGAGACTATTATGGATACCAAGGAGGGAGGTGAATCGTGAGCTAATTTTACCTCCTTCACCAATGACAGTTGCTGACGTTCAAATTAATGAAAATAAAAATTCAGCATGGGCTGAAGTCTTGGCAACTGCTGCCCCCGCGGAAGCCACTGACCCAGCGCTGCGTCTGCCCGAGCAGCTCCTGCCCACCTCACCCTCAACACGAGCAGGGCTAAAAATATAATAAATAAAGGGAGGGCTGAGAGAGGCACCGGGAACGTGGCTGCTCATCCCTGCCACCCCTCACATTCTTAATGGCTCCACATCCAGCTCATTCAGGCACCAAAAAAGGTTTCAAAATAACACCACGAAGAGGTTTTGAGTTGCTGTTTGTCAGACCGAGCACGCAGGCACTGTGAGCAGCCAGGAATGCACCTTCCCGAGCACCAGGCTTGGCTCAAAGACTCCAGCCCTGGCTGTATTTCCCAGCCTGGGATTGAAAAACCCCAGAGCAGGTGCTGCAGGATGGGGCTCGGCAGAGGAGGGGTTAATGCAGAGAAGGAAAGAGCAGAGCTCGGCCTCTAAATCTGAGAGGCAGCACAAAAGCACCGAGCAGGACATTCACATCCCTTCACTGCACACAAGGATCCTGCCTCCGGGCCACAGCCATCCTCTCCTCCACCCTCTCCATCCTCTCCTCAGCACTTCCCTTGGATGGGATGTTTAACACCGCTTGAACCAGGGGCTTGGAACATTTACATCTCCGCACAGAGCTGCATAAATCTTTAAATAACCCTTTAAAAATGAAAGCATTTTCTCAAAGCCCCTTCTTCCTCTGAAGAACACAGGATTTAATGAGGTTCCCTCTTTCCCCCTCACCAAACCCAACACCCACCCCCACCTATGAGTCACTCACACTCTTGCTCTTGCTGCCCAGCAGAGCCACAGCTGAACTGATCCCTCATGTACAAGAGGGTTTTAATTTATATTTTAACATGGCATCACTGTTAGATATGTAACACTGAGCAGGTTCAAAGGGATCCTGCAGGAAGACCTGGGTTAAAGAATTCACATTTATTCCCTTTGCAGCTGCCCCCCACCCGCTGTAAAAACCCACCAAGCCCCCGTGCTGGGACCCTCCTCACCCTGCTCCTCCCACAGGCGTGTTCCCAGTGCTGAGGGGATTCCTGCCCACCACAAACACTGCACCTGCACATCCCACCTCAGCTCCCTTTAGGTGTCTAATCGCTCTGAAACAGCACAAATTACACAGACAACTTTAAAGATCTTTCAGTAACCTGCCTGTCATCAGCCATGACAGCTCTGGTTTGGGTTTAAATGCTGCTGCTTGCATGAGGAGGGTGTAATTGCTGGTGTCACTGCGCTGGAGGTGATCCCTCACCCTCAGGCCTGGGACAGACACAGAGCTGGGGAGCACAGGACAGGCCAGATCAGGCACCTGGGGATATGCACCCCTGCACACAGAGTCATTTCGGGGCTCTGCTCCCAAGCAACTCATTCCAGCAAAACTGGCCTAAACAATTAACTGTTCTGAACAGCAGAGTCCAGCAGCAGCTGTTCCTGGGAGAAGGGAGGAAGCTGGCACAAGGATAACACAAGGAGGGGCATCCTGGTTGATCAAATCAAGGAGCAAGGCAACCGGAGCACCACAGCTCACTCACACCACTCCATAACCAACAATCTCCTCCTCTGCTGAAAGGATTATTCAGACCCCGAGGCCATTCCCAAAAAGCTCTGAACAGGCAAAAAGAACCCCCCAACCACTTCTGCCCTGCTCATAGCGGCATCACTTCCCCCTACCTGGTACTGTGAAGTCCTGAGTGTAGATGATATCATCTTCAATGTCATACAGCTCATCGTCCTCCTCCTCATTGTAGCCATGCAGGTCTTCCAGGTAAGGCACCGCCGTCATGCTCCTCCACCTGTCCTTTGTCTCGGGGCTGGGCGGGATCGGCACCAGCGCCTCTGCCTGAGCGTGTTTCTTCCGAAACCAGCTGCAAAGAGCCCCAGGGCAGAGCTGGGTCAGAGCAGGAGGCACAGAGGGGACCTCCACGCGGGAATGGCCCCATCCCACCCCAGTATCGACACGTGTGTGCTGCAGCCAGGAGCTTTGGCGGGTCAGCAGGAACGAATGGGTCTGCCCAGGAGTCAGTGCTGGAGCCTGCGGTGGGACACACTGGGGTGGGACAGGGGGACAGGCACAGGGCTTGGACACAGAGCTCAGGAACATTCTCTCCATCACCAATTCCAGCACAAATTACCTTTAAGTCAAAACACATCAGCAGAGCTGCTGGAGCTCCTGAGTTTTACTGTCCAAGCAAGCAGGACAGGAGAAATTTCTCCTGTCCTGAAGCTGATCCAACCCAGACAGACACCAGTTTGCAGGGTCCCAGCCTGAGGAGAGGGGCAGTTACTGCAGCAGCTTCCTCTAAAAGCCAGTTTGCACCAAGGCCACAACAGAAACGCTTCTCCTTTATCTTTTTATCCCCCTCTGTCTCAAGGGACTCCTATCACCACTAAACCCCATCTGGCCAGGAAAGGATATCGGCTCCAAAAGCTGTTCTTAATCAGATCAGGAATCCAGCAGGCTGCTTCCCAGCAGCATCCCAGAGCCAGATGGGATAAACCTCCTAGGTTTTCATCGTACTCCCAGAGCGGGGCTCTGACTCCAGACTGTCTCCAGGACGTCTCCCAGTGCTGCATGTGGGCACCCAAAGTTTCCTGGAAGTGCTGCTGGAGCCTCCACACTCCCTGCAATTCCCTCAGTGCAGGTGGGAGCAGAGGTTCCTGCAGACCCAGGTACCTCTAACACACCTTTCCAGCCCACACAAGCCTGATGGGACACAAGTGGTTCCCACTCCAAAGCTGGGATCCAGCAACTCCTGGCCTCCAACCATGGAGAGGAGGGCCTGAGCCAGCCCAAGAGCCCTCACCAACCTGAGCCATCTGGTTTTTATCACCCCAGTTCCAAATTCCTTTCAGGAAGGCAGGCTGAAGGCACCTCCTGCGCAGAGCTGTAATTATCATTTTGTTCTAGCCTTAACACTGCTTTGACAGTCGGCCTGAAAAAAAGTGGGATTCTAACAAAACTACCAGCAAAAGCACGGAGTGAGGAGATAAGTGGAAATGCAGCCACTGGGACAAATTAGGCAGGATTCAAGGGAGAGGTGAACTCTTATCCAGAAATTGCTTCACAATCAGCATCTTTACCCTGGTTTTTCTGCAGTGATGGAGTTTTGGAGCCAGGCTGCAGCGCTGGGAGTCAGGCAGGGCCTTGTTTGCAAGGAGAAAGCTGGGGTTTGAGGAGAGGGACAGGAACTGCTGCAGACCTCAGCTGGCAATTGTCACCTCTGTCCCTGAAGTGGCACTACAGGAGTGGAGCAAAGCCCATCCCAGCTGCTGGACTGGCAGGAAGGGAGCAGGACCAGCATAACTCGACTTTGGCCAGTGGCTCTTCACAAATCCCATGGATGGCTTCCTTGGTGACCTGTGTGGCACACAGCAATCTTAACTGGATCATTCGATTTCCCTTCCTTGGGAGGCTGTGCTCATTGAGGAAGCCACTGCCAAGACAGCAAATCCAGCCCGGACTGATCCAGCCTGGAAGGATCACCAGCACAGGGACAGAGGAACCAACAGCCACCAGCTGGTTTTGCCAAGGGGCACTGGGTGTTGAGGGATCCAAACTCAACGCTAGAGGCCTTGGGAGAAGGGAATATCCACGACAAATAAGATCAGAGTGACCTGCTGTTAAAAGGAGAATTTTAAAGGGAAAAAGCCTGGAAGCCTACAGCAACTGGGGTTTTTGTTTTGCTGTACTTCAGCTCTGCCTCACTCTTCCCTCCTGTCCTACTTACCAGGAGAGTAAAAATAGGTTTTTATTAGCAGCAGAAACCTGAATCACTGTACTCCAGTCATTATGCTTCCATCCTCCGGGAGGTGATTTCAAACACTTGCATATGCATATATGGTAATGAGGATAGAGAGTGAGAAGAGAAATCCATTGAAGTTCTAAGAAAAATCAAAGACCTCTTGGAAGGAGCCTCAAGCAATTCTGTGCAGAGTAGTGGAGTATTTTCTGGCAAGGATTTTCCAGCAGGGACAGACATTCTGCTTTCTGCACTGGTTCTGGAGGTTGTTAGTGAAGATTTGCTTTTCAGCTGAGGACCACTGGCTCCAGCAACACCCTGATCTGCCTCGGGAAGCCACTGGCCAGAAAGCAGCAACTCCTGGGCAGTGATGGCGATGGGATAAAGCCCCTCCCCACCCTGCCCTTACCACCAGCCCAAAACACCAGCTGGGTCAGAGCCCTGCTGACGAGTGCCCTGTTTCACCAGTTACTCCCAGTTTCAGGGATGTTTTCTGAGCTAACTCCACTTGCACACCACACACACACAGTTACCTGGTGCTTGTGTGGCAGCCTTAACCCTGAGGGGGAAGAAAAGATTTTTGATATCTCGGAAGCACCCATTGTCCAGAACATCCCCTGGAAGACACAAATTCCTCTCTGGTCTCTGTTCCCAAGGGCTGGGAGTGGCTAAGAAATGTTTCAGAGTGAAGGCAGCAGTAGTAAGAGATTATTTCTTCCTACTCCACAAGCTCCTTGAGGCGCCTGCAAAGCTCAGAAGCCCCAGTCAGCAGTGACACAAGTGTTAATTGTGATGCTTCCAGGCAGAAGTGGTGCCCAGACAGCTGCTGTCAGCCACAGGGAGATAACGCAGCAAGGGTCAAGGACTGAGGGAAAAGAGGAATCTGGGTTGCCCAGTGCTTAATGAGCCCGCCTGGTTTGCAGCTCCCAAGCTCAGATCTCCCATCACAAGTCCTCTCTCTGCTCCTTTCAAGTTATGGTATAAGCAAGGTTAAATTAAGAATCCGTAAGCACAGCTGCAGCTTTCCAACACTCCCAGCTATCCACTTCCCATTTGGGTCACAAACATTGCAGCTTCCTTGGTTTGTACATGGGTACAAACTCACTGAGACCAGATGCCAAGCTGCAGATCCCTGCCCTACCAGCCAGGGTTGGGACGAGCCATTCTCCACCTCCTGTGATGCCATGTAAGGGCCTCGAGCTCACTAGAAGGTCACTGTCACCGTAAGCAGCAACTAACAGGGTTCCAGTTTAACTCAGTTCCCTCACAGGCAATTTTGAAAGGCACAGAGCGTCCCAGGAAAAGGCAACACACACCAGCAGTGTCCCTGCAATCACTGCTCCAGCTCCTGCTGGATCAAGAGATATCCAAGCTCCTCAGTCAGTGTCAGAAAAAGCAGAGGTAAGAAAGCAGCAGCTTTCCCCAGGTGATGGGGCCAAAGGTGATGGTGGTGGCTCAGACTCCTACAAGGAGTTCTAGAGACTCACATTCCTTTAACATGTCACATTACAAAACTGGTTTGCAGAACTTGAGTAAAAGAAGGAAAGATTCCTTTTCATGCTGCCAGAGGGCAGGAAGGCTGAGCCAGGTGCCTTGGGAAGAAAGGAGGAATGCTTCTTTGTGTCCTGCCAAGGGGAGATCCCTGCCTCGCACCATGGAGAAGGGATGGGGCCCACGAGTGCACACACAGCAGCAGAGGCTCAGGGAAACCCCTCTGCCTCCCTGAAACACAGGCACAGGAGTCAGGAGCACAGACAGCACCTGCAGAGGAGCCTTCAGTGGCACCAAACACAGATTTCCAAGGGGTTCAGTACGCAGGTTTGAACAGCACAGCATTCCAGAGCATCCCAGAGCCACTCTCCCAACCCCTGTGGGGAAGGTGGCACGACAGCCTCTGGGAGGGCAGGAGGAGACCCCAGCCCAGCAGGTTAATTTGAACCTCGGCTAATAAAAGGTGAAAGTGCCTCCCCTCTCGTGCTATGAACTGCTGAAATTGGATCTGCGACTGAGCAAATTAAGCGTGACACTTGTGGAGAGGGAAGGGAAGATGGTTGCCTTGGAAACAAGGGACAGAGGTAGAATTCTGCAACCACTTCATCACTTTAAGTGCTGCAGCAGGTCAGTGAATTAGTTACAAAATGCAGTGTATGAGCATGAAGCCCTTCAGCAAAAGCTCAGGGCAGAGGGGAGGTGGTGGGTAATCCATAAGGGAGCAAGCTGGAACTCCCTGGCTCTTGGCAGCTTTTCCTCCTCAGCCCAGGAGCACCAAATATTCACAGAGGTGAGCTATGAGCATCAGTTTCCCATTGAACATCATCCCACACGGATCCTTCTGGGGAGAGCAGGTTTCCAGGCTCTTCCATTGCTATTCAGGGGTTGGCTGCTGGCAGTTCCTAAGCTCTGAGACGAGGATGGGAGGTGTTTAACTCATTTCCATTGACAACTCCAGGTCTGCTCTGCATGAACAGAGCAGCATCTTGCTTTGTCCTGCTCCAGTAAAAGTGCAGAGACAGGAGCCTGATGCAGAAGTTCAGCTGCAGGATGAGGAGGGAGGAAGGCAGCTGGTAGGGATGAAACTCTGCAGACTCTTCCTCCAGCACTCCTCAGCCAGGGCTGCTGCTGCAGGGGGAAGAGCATTTGGAATAGCTGACAGGAACAATGGGAGGAATGGCAGGATTACCACTGCTGGGCAGTAACATGAGCCTGGCTGCCTTCCCTGCCTCCTGCAGCTGTGCTGCTCCATGGAGCACTCTGTGCTTCCTCAGTGCCCCTGAGCCACTGATTTTATCCCTGATCCCACTGCAAGAGCCCTCACACTTTAAGGCAGGTGAAGTGGGGGAGGATGGATCCTGAGCACCCAGCTTTGTGGCTGCAGGACACCTGCTCTGTGACACTTCCCTTGGATCCCCCTTCCCACAGGACAGGGAAACACAGACCCCTCCCATCATCCAGACACGAGCCTGGTCCAGCAGCGTTCAGCTCCAGAGCAAAACCCCTGCCTGGGGCCCGGGCTGTTCCTGCTGATTTCAGAGCACTTTGATGATCCCGACTGTCTGTATGAGTGAGCCCCCAGGAACAGCAGCTCAAAGACATGAAAGGAGACTTCCAGCAGCACGGAAAGACACTGGGAGATTCTGGTTTGAGCCAGGATCCATCCCAGCAGGGCAGCCTGGGGAAGTTGCTTGATGTTTCTCTGTCTAGTTCCTGTGCCTTAGCACATGGTTTTGGGGGAGGAGTGTAGAGAAACCCAAAATCATTAATGATTTACTCTCCCCCCCCTCCACAAAACCTAAGGATTCTAGAAATCAAATCTCTTCTTACTAAAATGCTTTCCCAAAGCCCTCTGACAATATCCAATGGTTGCCTGCTGTCCTGACTGCTGTGCTCCATTTACAAAAAAAGCAGGGTCAGGTTAAGCATTAGGGCTAAGCTTCTATTTAAAGAAAAGGCAGGAGAACCAAGCTCTGGATTCTTTAGCACAAAAAGGAGCTGGACAGACACATCCAAGGCCCAGGGCTGCAGGCTCTGCTGTGCTTGATGTAATTATTAGATGCCACAGCAGGAGGAAGGAGGCAATTACTAAGAGGGGAGAAAAGCCTGTTAAAAAGCACTGGCTAAGCTCACAGAAAACTAATAAGAGCCTAAGCCTCGGAAACGCTCCTGGGTTTGCAGGTAGAGCCTTTGCTCAGCCCCTCTCAGCGCTGTGGCATGAGAAGCCTTGGAACAGCAGCTGTGCCCACGGAGCACGGGAGCTCCACGGCTGCCCCATGCCAGAGCCATGCTCCAGTTTCTCCAGCTTTCTAGCTACAGGCAGGGTCTCTGGAGACACCTCTGTGCTTCCAGCTGGGCAACGCTGACACAAAAACTCACTGCCACGTGGGAGGAGGATAAAATGGAGTATCTGGGCTTGGGGAACCAGCTCAGAGACCCAGCAGTGACCCAGGAGGACCCAGGGCAGTGCCCACGGTCAGGGGCAGCCTCTGCAGCCACAGGAAAGAAAGTGTTTTTACTGATTTTCTCATGACTATTGATGACTCCATGGACTTAATTCCTGCTTCTTTCCAGTGCTTCCTGACAAAGGATGGGTTTGCCTGCATGGCAAGCTGATCCCCTCTGGTCACAGCCACTGGTATAGGGAGGCATGAATGGCAAATGCCTGTGCCTGCCATCAGCCAGAGCCACTGAAACCACCTGGGCACGGGGCTTGACTACAAATAAGGAGTCAGCCTAGCTGCTTAAACAGTTGCCTGGGCAGCTTCATAAGCCCTGCTCCCCCAGCCCCTCTGACCCCTGTTGGAGCAGGTCACAGTCACCCCCTCTGGAGCCGCAGAGCACATTAGGCCTCTCAGGCTGTGGCTCCTCGGACACCTCCCAGGGACCATCCCCCTGACAGCACATGGCTACAACACCCAGGCTTTTCCAGAGACACAATGGGAAAGCAGCGCTGTTCCTGTGGCACGGAACAGGCTCAGCACCATCCTGGATCACACATCCCTGCTTTTCCATGGCTCCCAAAAGCGTCTGGGCCGGCTCACAGACAGCGCCTGTGCCGAGCAGCTGCGGTCCAGAGGCAGCTCTGCCTGTCCTCAGAAGCACTTCCCATTCCAAGAGGAGATAAGCTAATGCAGCCTCCGCAGTGAAGCATCCTCATGATGCTTTTTTGTTCTTGTACTTTTATCCGCCCAGGAAATCTCTGCTCAGAGCCAGCGTGTTCAAACAGATCCGTAAAAAAAAACCCCTCAGCGATAACGGGGCATTTCCCCCCCTGATTATGGCATGGAAAACAGGGGAGGATATGGGGGAGGGAAGACTGTGATATTAAAGAGAAAGAAAAAAAATTCCTATTGTCCTGGAACACTTCTCCACATATTGATTCCATATGCAGCAAATACCAGGGGATATTTCTGTCCCCAGACTGGCCAGAACTAACACACGTTACTGAACAGTCCTACTTCAATAACCCAGCTTTAAGGATCCCCTGTTCCGCTCAATTAGCACTTGCTGGCCTCTGGAAAAAATTATCCAGACCCCCTAATCATCCAGAAGCAGGCATGCCACAAACAGACTTCCAACATATTCCTTATTTACCAGTTAGCAATTCCACTGCTTTACCGGATGCTCTAATAGGAGGAAAAAAGCCAAGTGGAGCTTGCCAGAGCCCCAGCAGAGCTGGAGGAAGGAGATCAAGTGACTTCCATGTGTCTGCTGTCAAAAGGAATCAGGAGGTGAGAGCAGGAGCACAGGTACACGAGCAGGAAGGGAAGGACTGATAACACTCACTTGTGCTGCCTTATCTGCTGTATTGAGAACCTCTTGGCTGGGTCGTATTCCAGCATCCCTGAAAAGAAGGAAAAAAGGCCAGGTGTGATCACAGACACTCTCAGCTGAGCCAAAGCCAGGAAGCACAAAGCTCTGCCCTTCCCTCCCCACCCTCCCCGACAGCCCTGCTGTGTCCAGTCCTGGCAGCTCCAGGCGGGACCTGCTGCATCAGTCACAGGAAGCTCAGCACAGAATCCCAACCCCGCTGCTGACTACCTGATCCAGTCTGTTCCTCAGTTTCCCACCTGCAAAGTGGATACAGCCCTTCCCTCCGCCCAGG
The DNA here is from genome assembly GCA_035583155.1 of Acropternis orthonyx. Lineage (NCBI taxonomy): Eukaryota > Metazoa > Chordata > Aves > Passeriformes > Rhinocryptidae > Acropternis > Acropternis orthonyx. Next base: position 2,092,351 of record JAWWEU010000082.1, read on the forward strand.
TGCAGGGACTGAGGCTTCTCCCACCCTGGATCACAGGTCCAAGCATGTCTTCAGGCAAAGAACATCAAGACTTTGCATTTCACAGATAATTCCATTGAACTTTCTCCATGGAAGAGCCAAAGCCTGAGGCACAGCATATGTCCAGTTGCTCAGTGTCCCAGATACTCTGGTCTAGTGAATCCTATTCTGGAGGTACAGCCAGAGAAAAACCCATCCTACTGACTACTGACAAAAACCCATCCTACTGCCCATCCATGTGCCCTGGCCAGGCCTTGGATTTCTGGGATCATTTGCTGAGGTTAACTGGGGTGGGGGTAAGCAGAGAGGGGAGAGGAAAACCATCTCATGTGTGTTTTCCCTGGGAGAGAGGGAGGTGGATTCCTGAAACAGCCTCCTAGGATGCCCACTCTGCTCCACTGCCTTTCAGAAGTTTCACAACTCAACAGAAGAGAAGGAGCAAATTTTTGCCATATTCTTCAGGAATGAGCCAATGGGACCTTAAGAGTCTTATCCAGCAGCATCCAACATATTCTCCAATGAAGGTTCCAGGAATATATTGACTGTCAGACAGGAGTTGGGAAAGTCAGGACAGGAGCAAACAGTGCAGAGCGCTGGGGAGAGCCGGGATAAGGACAGAGTGAGAACACAGGGATGGGAGGTACCTCTGGATGGACATCTGGGAAGGGAGGGTTGGAAAGAGACACCCTAGTTCAAGCAGGAAGCTGCAAAGGCCTTGCAGGTGAGATTCTGCAATTCAGAGGTCAAGGAAGAGAGAAATCACTGCAGCACAAGGGAACAAAAGCTGCTCCAGAGTATCATCCCTGTCAGTCTGTTCTCATCATATCCCTGACAGTAACAGTTATAGGAAAACAGGGGGGATAGGACAGCACAGTGAGAGAGGGGTGAAGTTATTTTCCACCCAGAGCCCAAAATACAGTTTGCCCTGGCAGTTTGGGAAGGTTTATCCATGCTGCTGACAGCACCAAGAGCTTTAAGGCAGATGGGATCACTACTGATCCACATGACATCACGTGAAGTAGGTTAAAGAAACATGGAAAGAGCTCTCCAGGTTAGAGGTCAGGTGCACTCCAGGCCCCTGGCTAAGGAGCTTGAGGCACTGGAGTCCTCAGAGCCCAATTCCTCATAGCTTTGGATTGTTTGGACTGGGCTTGGAATGTCTCTGAGGATGGAAACTCTACAACACACCGCCCCCCCAAAACACACACACAACTTGTTCCAGAGCTCAACCCTGGCAGCAAGTGAGTTTTCTCACGTTCAGATGGAATTTCTCTTCACCTGACAGAAAAAGAGAGAAGTTTGGAGGGGGAAAAAAAAAATCCCACACCTAATTAAAGAACTTTTATTAATAAGATGATCAGACAGTAGTTTCATAGCTGAACTGCCCAAATGAGTTGGCTTTTTGGTTTTTTTTTTGAATTTCAAAGAAAGAGGACTGCAAGGAGCTCTTACATGAACTTTAGGGAACAAGTACTGGCTGGGTTCTCCTATTAACATCATCAGGAACAGGGAGATCAGGACACCACCCACTCCTCCCAATTTATTTAAAGCCCACATATCAAGGTGTTTTACAAATTTAGGGCATTTACCAGATGAAACTGGTACACAAGCAGAGGAAGAAGTTTAAGGTAAATGATTAAAAGAGGCCCAAGAGCAGCAGTTACAAACAGTCACGGCACAGGGAGCTGTTGCTCTCAAGCCATTAAATAGGCAGAAAGAAAATAATTGACCGAAAAGAATATTTACTCTAATGAAAAATGACCACATTTGGGAGAATGTTTGAAAGAAAATGGAAAGTCTCATCACTGAAAATGTACATTCATACATTCAGCTCTGAGTCACTCGTGGCAGCTCCGTGGCTCAAGCCCTGCACTGAAGAGAGGCTTCATCAAGACAAAACATCATGTTCTATTCACCAGGCAAGTCATCCCGGAGCGCCTGCCCGCAGGAGCCGCCGCTCGCTGCCATTTAGGGTAAAGACTTCCCTGGAGTTTATCTGCGAGCAGGGATGGGACACACTGTGCCAGGGTGAAGCCTCGGGAGGCCCAGCTCCAACCCCTGCTCCCCGGTATTCCCGGAGGATTCGCTGTGCCCATACATGGGCTATCACAGAATCCCTGGGGCTGGAAAAGACCTCCGCGGTCCCTGAGTCCGACCTGTGAACCATCCCCACCTTGCCCCCCAGCCCAGAGCACTGAGTGCCACGTTCAGTGGTTTCTTGGATGCCTCCAGGGATGGGGACTCCAAACCGCCCTGGGCAGCCCCTTCTAATGCTCGACCACCCTCCCCATGAGGAGGTTATTTCTGAAAGTCTTCTCATCGAGGATGTGTCAGATATTAACCTGGTAAGAACAGATACTACACAGTCGTGCCTACACGGGGGTATTGTGCCCACTGCAGCACCTCCACAGCCTCACACCCCTCTCCAGTCAAGTGGCAATCCAGGCACTGGAGGCTACAGATCTGCCCTGAGACCCTCACAGCCCCCAGGGCTCACACATTCAGTGATCCTGGACAGGCACAGCACTAGATCCCAGGGCAGAATTCCAGGAGTTCAGAACTCAGCACAGTCTCAGATATGGGACTGAAGAAGCAGGAAGAAATCCAGCAGCAAGGTAAATGAACTCACCCTGGATTTCACTTCAGTCTCTAACTCAGAGCAACATCTAAACAAACGCTATAAAAGTGGTGTGAGGCCAATCTGTAAACGGAGACAGGACTTTCTCCCTCTCCCTGCACACTCTCATCTGGGTATTCCAGCCACAAACTCCCTCTGCAGGCAAATCCCTGGCCTTTGATCCAGCACAGGCCTCTGGATGGACACAAAAACCCTCCTGCCAGCTCTGGGGACTCCTGCCACAGCACAATTAAAGCGTCCCACTGTCACCAGGACACACAACACGTCTCTGTCCTGGCAAGCAAAGGTCATGGCAGTGAGGAAACAAACTGCTGAGGAACCCACCACTGTGCCCCAGTTCACAGGGCCTGGAAATCAATCCAGATGCTGATTAATGCAGAGCTGCAGTCTCAGAGCTTCCTCTTCCAGTAAAAGTCTATTACCAGGAGGAGGAAAGCTGACCTTGTGCATTTTTCTGGTCCAGAAGCAAAGTGCACACAGTTGATAAGCCACGGGCAGATGCTGCCAGAAGAACCTTAAGGCTATTTATAAACTCTTCCACTCTGACACATCTCTCCTGACTGCACACACAGAGCAGCACCAGCCTTTCCCCTTTCCATCCCTGAAGAGTATAAATAAAGCTTCATCCCTGATTAGGGAGACAAAATGAGGAGCAGCATCCCAACTAATCTGTGGGATATACTGTCATGCGAGTCTCTTTACAAGCCAAATACCACAGAAGCTTTAAGTCCTCTAAACTCTGCTCTTCTGGAAAGGGGAACAAAGATAAAAACAAGCTCAAGGGGAAGAAAAAGTAAAGAAACACTACAAAAGTAGTCAACAGAAGAACAGGAAAACCTTAAAAAGCATGTTTGTGTTTTCTTCACAGCCCGACAGGGCCTGTGGTCAGCACAGCCCCCGCAGACAGAGGAAATGAGCACTTTGCAGCACTGAATTCTGCCTCACACCAGACCCAGACCAAGCACTCACAGCCCTGCAAGGGCTTTTAGAGCCTTTCAAAGCAATGCAAGGGCAACATGAAACCTCCAGTGAGACAGAGCTGAGCTGGGAGTGTCTGTGCTGCTCACACAAACACATCACATCCACCAGCCACTGACAGGATCTGACCTGCAGGCACCGGATTCAGCTCCTGACCAGGAAATGCAGATGTTCTGGAGGAAAAGCAGGAACTAAATAAAGCAACCAGGTTTGTCACCATAGCTACGTAGAGCCATGACTGCACAGCTCAGCCTGGGCCTTGGCAGGTGTGCTGGGGAGCTGGTCAGGCCTCCAGAAGAGGGGGAGCCAGGGCAATCCCACCCTGGAAGTCATCCACCTCGGGGCCACCAGGCAGTCTGACCACGGAAAAATGTGTGTCACACCAGGCAAAGAGGAATATCAGGAGGTTTTGCCAGCTTTTACAGCACACCAGGTGCATATGGCAAGATGAGGGGTGGGAGAGTGTTCTCAGGTGAGAGGGAGAAGAGGAAAAGGGATCCTTAGGGCTTCCCACCACCCTGGAAGAGGGGAGCACAGCCACCTCCTGCCAGACAAGCTCCTCTCCCCACCAAACCCACTCAACTGGCACCTCTGTGGTGCCAAAGCACAGGAGGGATGCAGACAGACAGACAACAGCAAGGAGATTCAGGCTGTGAGACATGGACAGAGGGCACCAGGTACAAGGCTCCTCCATGTAAAATCAGGCAGAGGGAACAGTAGGAAATTCTGACTCCAGATCTCACGCAGGGGTGGAAAGAGAACTAAAAAGGGAGTTATTGTGCTAATGAAGCACAAGATTTTAAGCTGTCAATATCCTCAGCACAGGAAAAGAGAAAACTGCCATGCTTCTTTTCCCTGAGGGAAGCACTAAGTGCAGCTGAGAGGCTGATCACAAACCTCCAAGGAGTTCTGCTGGATGCTTTAGGAGAGCGGCTGCCAGTGCGGTCGAGCCGCAAGGATTTACTCCGTTTGGGCAATTCCCAGCTCATAAAGAGGCTGTGCTTGGAGTCAGCAGTCACAGACCAAACACCACATGAAGCTCAGGACACCATTGCCTGGGGCAGGCAGCTCTGACAGGAAGCACATCAGGCAGTGCCTGGCTGTGAGCAGCCACTGTGCCGGGCTCAGCAGAGCAGTCAGATCCCGGCTGTGCCGAGCGCCATTGGAAGCGCTGCCTTATGTAATGCCTTTGGAGAGCTGCTAAAGCTGGATAATGCTTTTGGAAACACATGGAAATAACTGATTTCATCATCGGCATGGGGCTAGAGAAGCTAAAATAGACTCTGAGGGGGCCTGCGGGGGGTCTGGCACCTCCTCGGTGCTGGGGTCCGGGGAGACCCGGCAGCCGCGGTGGAAGAGCTCGGACTGACAGCACCACCTGCCGCCGGCACAGCCGGCACTGAGCCAGGAGCCCGTGTCCCTGCACTGAGCCAGGAGCCCGTGTCCCTGCACTGAGCCGGGAGCCCGTGTCCCTGCACTGAGCCGGGA
>JAWWEU010000082.1:2097582-2108806 GCA_035583155.1 Acropternis orthonyx
GAGCCGGGAGCCCGTGTCCCTGCACTGAGCCGGGAGCCCGTGTCCCTGCACTGAGCCGGGAGCCCGTGTCCCTGCACTGAGCCGGGAGCCCGTGTCCCTGCACCGAGCCGGGAGCCCGTGTCCCTGCACTGAGCCGGGAGCCCGTGTCCCTGCACTGAGCCGGGAGCATGTGTCCCCCCACCGAGACGGGAGCCCGTGTCCCCCCACCGAGACGGGAGCCCGTGTCCTACAGAACTGACATGCTGCCAGCAGGGAGGGACCCAGTGCCCCCAGTCCCTCACCCACCCCACACAGCACAAGGACCAGGAAACCCAAAGTGAAACAAGCCAAACATCCCGTATTTGGGGGCTGCTCTCTCACAAAGAGCTGTAAAAGGAAGGGTCTCTGTGCTGAGGGCTGGGGAGCACGGCTGCACTTGGCTGTTCCACTGCCGAGGAGGCAGTGGGAATGCTGGTCAGACTCTCCCAGGGCCTGGAACCACATCCCATCTGCTGCCAAAGGGGCTCTCCAGCCTGCCAGCTGTGCACAAAACTGCTGCCCTGAGTGTCCACTCAGCTTTCACAGGTAGAGACTATTCAGCACTAAACTTCAAACTGCTGCAATAAGTGACAGTAAGAAACAAACCAAACAAAACCACAACCTTCTCCACAGAAAGTGTCACTCCTGGTCCTACTCCAGCCCTGCTGTGAAAGTGAAACCTATCACTCTGCTCCAATACCCTGCAGTTCTGAACCTGGGGGCAAGGAGACAAATGGGACTGAGATAAGTCCAGAGCAGAGGTTGATGAGGAAGAACAGCACAGGCTGGGTACTCAGTGTTTCACATGGACAAGGCATCTGAGTGTTCTCACTGGCAAAATGCTACAGTGCCACTTAAATTTAACTTCTTGTGGGCTTTACCTTTAGGTGTAAAAGCTTCTCAGAGCACAAGAAACATAATGCAAGAACAAAAAACTGCAAGCTCTGCAGAGGTTAGTGGATCTCAGGAGAAGACTAGTGCTGAAAAATCTTTGAGAGGCTGTAAGCATAACCTCCCTAACAGGACCCTGCATTTCCACAGGACACTTGGAAGGAAGCTCTGCCTGGCACTGAGCAAGCTGAGCAGTTGTTGCATCTCTAAATTTTACCCTTTTGGAACCATCTGGGAGACTCACCCCTCAATAAGTCTGAGAGTGGAGGACCACAATCCTCTGGAATTGTGTAGTCACCTTTCCCGATGTTTTCAAATAATTTATAGATATTATCCCCTTCAAAAGGGTACAGACCCGTTGTGATGTTGTATCTGTGGAGGAAGGAGGAGAAGCTGGATGAGAAGCAGCACACAGGTACTACTCAGGTCTTACATGGCTACATAAACCAAAAGGAGCCAAGAGGAAACCAAAAGAGGAATATTTGACAGTATGTGGAATGCCTCTTTAAACTTAGCCTTCCTTCATCATAGCTCTTCATTCACATGAGTCAAAACCACCAGGACATCTCCCTGACAGCCTGGGACAGCAGAAACTTTAAAATAAATACTGGAGGTACTTGTGGTTTCTGTTGCTGCAGCAGCTGTGCCTCTGGGTGCTGAGCAACAGCTGCAGAGTCACTCACAGAGAGCAAAGACGACCTTCTGCAGAATTACAGCTACTTTCGGGAGCATAAACCCACCCAGAGGTGGAACCAGCACCCCTCTCCCTCCTCCTCTCAACACACAAAAGCAGCAGTGACAGCAGCTGGTCCAGGACTGAGCTCCCTGGGGGTGCAATTTGCTATCCAGTTCCTGGGGGTTCTGGGCACTCACAGCGTCACCCCAGCAGACCAGATGTCGACTTTAAAGCCTGAAAAGGTGTCAAGGCCATTGGCAATTTCTGGGGGCTGGAATGCTGGCGACCCTTGGCTTGTCCTGCACGTGTCGTCCTCCGCAAACGGATGCAATGCCTGCAGGAGAGACCAAACAGTGTCACACTTCCAAGGAAAACAAACTGACTGCTGGAAAAGCTCCACCTGGGAAACAAAAGGGGAAAACTCCTCTACTGAACATATACAGATGATGAGAAAATGCCACCATAGCAACCACATGCCACAGTGACAAGCCTTGAACCTCTCCTACCTAGGACAGACTCCACATAAAAAGAAGGATAAGGTTATGAAGCTTATCCCCATTTCCCCCCACTTTTGGGTTTGTCCAAGATTGATGTCTTCCTCTCTGTGCTTCCTGAGTGCAGGTTTCATGCTGTTACCAACAAAAGTGCTTTGCCAATTGCAATAAATATTCAGAGTCACTCAATGCACTCTGCAAGCGCAACAGAACAAAAGCCTAAATGCACAATAAATCAATGGCACCACAGAGGTGACCTCAATCTGGAATGTCCCATTGCTGCACTTCTCACATACCTCTGCTACGCCTAAATCGGATATTTTTAGTGTCCCATTGGTTGTTAGCAGGAGGTTCCCCGGTTTGATATCCTTGTGGACAATCCCTTGGCTGTGCAAGTATTCTAAGCCATCTATAAGCTGACAAAAGTACCTGCAGAGAGAGGCAGAGGGAAAAATCAAACACTTTTAGCCTGTAGAAAGGAGCTTTTTGCTATGCTCGTGGTCGGAGACTGGGCTATATCACCAGCATTGCACACACAGCCTGGCAGCAGGCAAGTGTTTCATCTCGTAATACCTAGAAACAACATCAGTGTGCTTGAATTTCACTTGGGCTGTCTGTAATCCCCACAGATCTCTTAAACAAAATGAAAATATGACCATAAAATGATGTAGCTGCCACAGGTTTGCTGCTCTGCCCTGATCTGATCGTGACAATCTACTATTTCCAGAATTCTCAGGTTTTTTTCCTTGCAGAGTGAAAGGGACTCCAGCTTATCCTGTCTGCTAACTAACCAGGCTAACAGATCATGCTGGATATTGCCAATCCCTAATCCATCCCAAGGCCTTTAATCTCTTTTCTGATGCTGAACTGTGGCTTGGCCTGCATTTAGGCAGGGCAGGAGATTCCCCCCTCACACCCCTGGGCACTGCAGCAGGATGAGGGCCAGGAAGGGCTGTTGGGCAGCTCAGGAAGTCAAACAAAAGTAACAGAAAAATCAATGGAAAAATGGTTTTCTTCCCCAAAATCTAGGGACAATCCCTGCCACCACTTCGGGAGCTTTTCACTTTTTGCATGGGTGTAAAAGATTAAATTATTGCACAAAGACAGGTTTGCTTTCAAGTGCAGCCTGAGCAGAGCTCTCCAGCTCGAGAGGAACAAAACTTACCCGTGAGCCTGAAACACTGGAAACCTCTTTTCTGGGACACTGTCCAGCATTTCCTGCATCCCACACACACAGTACTCCATCACCATATACGTGAAGGCAGAGTTAAGGAAAGCTCCAGGGTTAAACACTCCATAGGCAGGTGCTGGGTGAAGGCTGCAGCCCCATCCCAGAGCCCGAGGGTACTGAGGGACAATCTTCCAGCTCCCACACGAGGGGGAAGCACCTACGAGAAAATCCTTCTGGAATGACCTTCTGCAGCTCTGGGATCAGGGCTGGAACAGGACAGGAGCTCCACAGAAACCAAGCTGGAGACCTCACAGGAATGACAGAAATAGGGAAATACCCTTTAGTGGCTTTGAGGTCCCTTTCATTCCAAACCGCTCTATGATTCTATGACAGACCCTGCTGAAGCCTGCAATGCACTTCCACCAGCAGCAGAACACTCAGGTGGGAACAGAATCCTCCCCTCCACAGCCCCAGTTCCAATGCCACAGCGCCTGGTCTGGAATGATGATGTTTCTTTATCACTAAGAGGGAAGTTGACATCCCTCCTCTAAACCCCAACTCTGCTTCCATCTGGCAACGCTTCCTGCAAGGAACCAACACAGCTGAGTGCATGACTAAGGGCCCTGTCCCCAGGGAGACAGTCCCTCTTCTGCTGGATCCATTCCCAACCCCCTTCACCGTGCGGCTGCACAAGCCCTGGACGCAGCACAGGCACTGACAGTGCTGGGCAGGAGCTGGGGACAGGTTTGGCATGAACCATGGATAAATTCCAACTTCCAGTTCCAATGAAAAGAAATTCTCCCACTTACTGCCACTCACACTCAACCAGCTCTGGGAGGAACAAACTTTGAGATGGTGCAGGAGCAGACAAAGACAAAAATGGCAAAATCAACCTGTACTTGAAAGTGGAAAGTACTGAAAAACACGGTGTTCCTCATGGACCAGCACTGCTCAGAGAGCCCAGCAGGGAACACCCCTGGGGAGATCCCATTTCCCAGCGACGGTTTTGGGCTGTCATCACCTGGTACCGACACACGATGTCTCTCTCGGGCTCCTTTTCCCCGCGCTGCCTCCTCCCTCCTCCCTAATTAAAGGCATCTCTCTCTCACAGTAATTGACTCGCTGTCCCCCTATCTGTCGGGGCCATGGCACAAGCAGAAGTTGTCACACTGCTTTATCCTAATGATCTGGTGGCAGAGTGTTTGATCTAATTAAGGCACACAATTAAATTATCCCTTTTCTGGAGTGCTCTAATAAGACAGTATTTAGAAAACACTGTCAAATATAAAAGCAACCATTTGTAACACGTGCTACAACAGATCAGCTCCAGGAATTTCTACACTGGTTCCAGGCAAAGTGCTCTCAGTGTGGCAGAGTCACCTGAAATCCAGCCAGGTGAGGTATAAAATTGCCTCGACTGGCACGTCTGTGAATTTGTGTTCCTGTGGAAGGTCCCCCAGCAGGCAGGACGGCCAATGCCAGTGGGAGCAATTTAATTGCAAAAAATTCAAGCTTAGGAAGCATCCAAAAGGGCCTTCCCAAAAGCAGAGCTACAGCAGGGAGCAGTGGGAATTCAAACCTGATTACCAGCCCTGTGAAAAAGGATATATTTTCTGCTTCTCCTCGTTGTACAACACATCTACCAACTGGATGACGTTTTTGTGCCGTAATCGCCGCAGGAGCTGGATTTCCCTGCAGGAAGAGACAAGGGAAAAAGGCATGTTTAAAAAGCTCACTTCCAACTCCATTTCTGCCAAAATGTAACCCAAACTTAACCTGACTGAATGGTTCAGAGACCTGAACTGAATCCTCTGTTTGTGGGGATTAATGTAAAACAGCGTAAACACCTTCCCTTGGCTTGGAGAATGGCCCTTCATATGACACCTCCTGTCAGCCGGTCTGATCTTTGTCTCCTGGGATTTTGTGCCTGCCCCAAACCACATTTTAGTCTCTTTTGCATTAAACTCAGCCTCCAAAATCCCACTGGATGCCAGCTGTGGAGAAACAGGCGGATCAGGACAGTCAGGTCAGGGTGGTTCTGTCGGTGTCTGGCACTGCACCTCCTGCTCTTCACTTTGTTCTGCTGCTGCTCCACTCTGGCCTGTGCTAAACTCCACATAAACTTGTGCTAAACTCCCCAAACTCTCCATCCCAGTTCCCTTCCTGTGCCATTTGGTGAGTGCTCTGAGCAGTGTGGTCACACTTCATGAGCTCCAGCTCTCGGAAGCGGCACTACAAGGAATTCCAAGTGCAGCTTTGAAGGTGAGAGCCACTGTCCAAACCCAGCCCAAAGCCCCTCACAATTAGCAGCTCAAATAACAAGCTGGGGCCAGCACAACACCTGGTTGGTGCCTCAAGTCTGAGTTACACCCCGGAACTGCTCCTTGGAAAGCTTCCTCCAATGCAGGAGTGCAAGGAAAATCCGTAAGAATCCTTTAAGGATACCTGAGCAGTATGAATTACTTCACCACAAAAGTTTAGGCCAGGGACTCTTCCTTTCTCAACTCTGGATTTAAAGAAGCCACTGAGAGCTGAGCAGAGACCCGGGATACCATGGGAAAGCTCCAAAATGTTCAGTGGACATGGCAGACAGGTCTAATTATAGGAATGACTAAAGGGCTGAAGCGGATCAAATTAGCACAGAAACTGCAGCTGGTGTTAGTGTGGGGTGAGGAGATCCTGCAGCAAGACAGGAGAGGGCCAAGGAGTCCAGCTGGGATGCTCATGAGGGAAGAGAACACACACACCCAAACACAACTGCTTTATGGCAAAGCAAGCTCCCAATATTGGGAACACATTTAAAATCCTGATCCCAACAGCTCATTGCCTGTAATGCAGCTTGGAAGCACAAACATTAATTCCTTCCACCTTTAACAGACTAATACCTTGTATTTCTGCCATGATTTTTCCGCCTAGGAGGACTTTGTGACCCAATACAAAATGCCAGGGCAGTGCTCCCCTCTCTGGGGCAGAGGCCAAGCAGCCCTTTTCCCAGAGGAAAGATTACTTCTATTTTTAGCTCCTCTTGCACTCTGGAATGCCTGAGGAGCAGGGACAGCCAGGCAGTCACCTCCGATCCCGTTTCGCTTTGCAAACGCCACGAGCAGGGGAACACAGGTACTTGCCTCACCTCCTCAGAACGGGCCTAAATTTGACTTTTTTCCCCGCAAGATTAGCACTCAAACTCCAGCCCACTGCAAGTGTGTGACCAGACATGACCAGACAGACTGCCAGAGGGCAGGGCCTGCTTCCAAGTTCAATCTCCTTGGAGGAAGACGAGAGGGAAAAGACCTTCTAATTCCAGCTCTGTCAGATCCCTTAAGCTCATCCTGACAGATTAAGATTTACCCCCTGCAAGGTACCTGCTCTGGTAAATAACTGGGGGGTGTTGTTGCTCAGAACTGTACAGAGCAAAGCTGCCTACTGGCTATATGTGCCACACCATTTTGGAAGTTGCCAAGGACAGCCTGGAAAGACCTTCCTTCCTGGACATCTCCACCGAGATCCACCGTCCTTCCTACAGCTTGTTCCTGGCCTCACAGCCATTCCTGCTTAAATAAAGCCCAGTAATACAGCCAAAAGATTCATTCTCTTCCTTTGGTTCATGAGGTTCTTCCAATAAAGTCCTAAAAGCTTAAGAAGAGTGGGCACCTCCTTCAGGACTGGACAGGAGGACCTTGGTGTTGCTTTTTCTCTTTCCCAGTCCTAAGGCTCCATCCACACCCCACTCCTGCAGGGATGTCTGGCATTCCAAGCTCTATATCCATCACAAAACAGCTACCTGTGATCTTCCACGGATTACAGCTCCCAGTGTTTCACCTCTCAAGCCAAGCAAACATCCATCCCAGCAGAGGATGTGCCTGAGCCAGGTGCCTCCGAAGGGCACCCGTGTCCGGGGAGGAGGGACAGGGATCAGGAGCAGCAGCTGCTCCCTGTCCCCACCTGAGCCCACACCTCCAGGGCTTCCAGCAAGTCCTTCCCCAGCAGGGCTGCCCCTCTTTGGAGGTTCCAGCTTGGCTCTTGCAGACCCCAGGAAGAAACTGCCACGGCACAGCCCTGAACCCTCCATGGAATTCCAAGGAGCACGTATTCCAGCCTGAGCAATCTCCGAGGTGGTAAGTACAGCACAGGGCACTTGGGATCCCACAGAATCCCAAACACTTAATTAACGTGTGAGGTTATTAGCACATGGTGTTATTAAACCTCTGCTGCTGCACACACAGCCTGCCAAGTTTTCCTTCCTCTTTTCAGCAATCCTACTACACCCCTGTTTTGCAGGGATCAGCTCCAGCACTGTCTGCCTGACTGAGCCACCTCCACCAAAGCAACTGAAAAGAAACAAAGATTTCCTTGGTGGATTTAGGGAAATGTGTGTCTTAAAATTTTAAACCCTCAACATCCTCTCCAGGGCTCGGAGATCCCTTCAGGACTCATTTTTTCAGGGCAAAACTGGGGTATTTTAGGGTAGAGAGGTATCACTCAATTAGATACAAGTCTCATACACATTTTAGTCACAATTTCTGGGTCTCCAGAACATCAGGAGGCAGGGCTGGGGCAGGCAGCTGCACACATGGGATGAGGCTTTGGTCTGGGGTATGAGCAAGGAGTGACCCAGGGATGGCATTAATGTCCTAGCTCCAGCCTCACATCTCCAGGTGCCCAAGGCCTGGCTCAGACCTGCCCAATCCTCCACAGCTCATTTCTGTGCTCTTGTTACTCTCTGTGTGTTGCTGCTCATGCAATTACCCAAGGACCACAGTCTGGGAATTGTTCTCCAGGGAATTCCTTTGATGACATGCTATCAGGGCAGCTGCAGCAGCACTGGGGTGCCCCGTCAGGGGGCACAGGCTTGAGCCCATGACAGTAACTCAGTCACCTCTGTCCAACAACCCAGGGTGCACAGCTATCACTCCCTGAGCTGGCCTAGGGGCCCACAAAATACCACAGCTTGCCTTAAAATTCCCCACTGAAGCAACAGATAAAGGTCACAAATGGGTGAGCAGAGAGAAAAGCAAGAGGGGACAGAAACAGGAACTTGAGATAAAGTAAACCCTGGGTACAAGACAACACCTAAAATCTGCCATGGTGTTTTGCAGCAGGTAGGGCTGAACCAGAAAATATCCACAGCAAACCAGAGAGGGGCTTGGCTAGTCTGCTTAATAACGCCCTAAATGACCCCCTGACACTCACAGCCCTGCTCTGGGCATGAATAAAACTCCCATGGAGTTCACCTCAGGACACAGGAGCATTCCCATGGCTCAGCACGGGGAACTCTCTTGGTGTGGGCAAGTTCTTTTTATCCAATTTACATTAGAAGTTTCCCTAAGGAGGAAACAATCTCCCTGTTCCCCAGTGGCAGCTCTGGATGTGCCCATGGAGGGACTGGGGGGACAGGGGCACTCAGCCTCTACCAGAAAAACCAGAAATATTTTATTACACATTAACAAAGTTCACGCTGATCCTGAACCTGAGCCAGGAAGGGAGAGACAGGGAGGTCCCGGCCTTGGGATGTGACTGTTCCGCAGTCAAGGCTGTTAAGGAAGGCAAAGTGAGAGCTCCCTGACAGCAGTGCTGGGACAGGATGTGAAATATCCCACAAATGAACAGGGAAACACAACCCTGAGTGAGAGACAGACACAGGACTCTGCCGGGTCAGAGCTCACCCACAGCTGAGCACCACCAGAGTCTCCTGGAACTCTCACAGTGCTCCCTCCCAGCCCAGATAAACCCTCGCCGGGTTGTTTGGGCTGCAGAGGCTCCTGCACGGCAGATAAGCAGCTCCTGGCAGGGCTGGGACCCAGCTGCTGCGAGGTCCTGGAAGGGAAAGTTCCCTCACCAGCCCCACAGATCCAGCCCCTCCCAGGGTTCACTTCCACAAGATCCTTGTGCCTGGAGTAACCAGCGTGTCGGAGCTTCCTGAGCACAGCTCTGGAGTCACCGAGACCAGAGGGGTCGACAACCCCTGGCCCCATTTCACAGCCCCAGAAATCAGCTGGGCAGAGCCTTGAATGTATCCCAGACGCCTTAGAAACAAAACCAAGTTAAAACCCCAAAACCTCCTGTGCCCATGGGGGTGCCCTGTACGTTGGATCCCGTTCCAGGTACCTTCCACAGGGGTGGGAGCATGAATTGCCACCCCAAATAGCTCCAGGGCCGCACACACTTGGATGTAATGACATTGACTGTGAGGACACCATGTGGGTTTGTGCCCCTCACCTTTCCCAGGCAGCAGCACCTGGGCAAGGTGAGACCTCAGAGAGGGATTGCTTTATGAAACACTGTTTTACCCATTAAGCAACGCCTAAGTGGTGAATTCCAGTCGGGAACCTGCCCCTTTCCCTGTGCCCAGCCTCACCCAGAGCACTGGGCGCTGCTCAGCAGGAAGAGGTTCCTGAACACCTGTGGATTAGGAAGCACTTAGGTAGCTGTGGCTTAGGAAGCCCTTCCCCATCAGAGAGCCACGCTGTCAGCTAAACCAACACAGGAGCTCAGCTGGAAAACAAGGACCAAGTCCCACCCACCCTGCCCGGGGTTCCCAGAATTATGTACTCACTTCTTCACGTTGGCCTCCCCGTTGGGAATCCGGCGCAGCTTCTTCTTCTTCAGGATCTTCACAGCTCTCCTGCACAGGGTCTCCGAGTCCAGCATCTCCTTGACTTTGCCATAGGAGCCCTCTCCCAGCAGGTCTCCCATGAGGTACTTGCCGATGAGCTTGGCCCGTTTGCGCCGGGGCTGGTAAATGACCTCGGTGGAGTCGATGCGGTGGATGAACGTGTCCATCCCCACCGACATCAGCTCGCTCTCAGCAAACATTCCCAGCTGCTGGGGCTCCTGCAGATCCATCCTGGATTAAGTTCCTTAACCTGTTCCCCCCCCTGCCCCTCTAAGCGCTCAGGGCTTTAATCCTGTTTGTTAGTTTACCAACACTCCCTTTTTACTCCTTCTTGGAAAAAAAAAATAAAAAAAAAAATAAAATATCCAGAAGATTGTACAAACTTGAATTAAAAAAAAAACCAACCGAAAAAAAAGGGGGGAGGAAAAAAAAAAAAAAAAGAAGAAAACCAAACCTAAGAGCTGCTTCCAGGTCAGTTGGATACCAAAAGATCCCAGCCTGGCTCCAGAATGTTTTTGAAAAAGAACATAAACGTGTGACGGGACACTCTCAGTTTGGGACTCGCTCTGCCTCCGGCCCGGTCCCGCTGCCGAGGGCTCTCCCCAGTCACCCGGCCTTGACTGGGCCCAGTTTGATCCCGCAGCGTTAGGTCATCTCCGGGCCGTCAGGCCAGCCCGTGGAACCAGAGCAGCTCCCAGTCCCTCTCGTGGCTTTCCATCCCTAGGAGCTCATCCTTCCCGGCCGGGCCGAGGGGGCGCGTCCCCGCGGGGGCAGGAGGAGGGTGGGGAGGGCTGCCGCTGCCTCAGCCGTTCGGGAGCTGGAAACAAGTTTCCTCGAAGGCGCTTTCCCAAACAATCCTCGCGTCTTCGCTTTCGCCTGCAAAAGTTTGAGGCCTCCGGTGCCTACCGAGAGCTCCCGGGGGCATCCTTCATCCACCGGGGTTCCGCCTCGCACATGATGTGCCTGTCACCGCCTCTGCTCCGGGGGGTCAGCGGTGCCGGACACACAGCCCCGCCCCGGGGGGCGGCCGGGGGACCCTCTGCGGGCCCGGCACCCTCGGGGGGGGGGGGCGGCGAGGGGACCCCCCGCCCCAAAACCCTCACGGTGCGGTCAGCGGGGCGATGCCCACCGGGCCCGGGCGGCGCCTCCCGCAGCCCCCACAGGTGTCACGGGGGCGGGGAGGGCACACCGGGAGGGACACACCGGGGCGGGCGGCGGACACGGGACACTTTTTAGCGCGACCGGAGCCGGGACGGGACGGGGTTCGGTGACCTCCGGGCCTTCCCGCCCCGGGCACCTCAGGCTGCTCCCGCCGCCCCGGACGGTGACTCGGGGGAGGGGGGCGGGCGGCCGAGTTCCCC
>JAWWEU010000082.1:2119882-2163051 GCA_035583155.1 Acropternis orthonyx
AAAACCTAAACGTGCCTTTCTTTCCCAGCCCGGGACATGGTGCAGGGTGAAGAGCACAGATAAAGACCCTCTCACCAC
This sequence comes from Acropternis orthonyx, assembly GCA_035583155.1. Taxonomy (NCBI): domain Eukaryota; kingdom Metazoa; phylum Chordata; class Aves; order Passeriformes; family Rhinocryptidae; genus Acropternis; species Acropternis orthonyx. The sequence goes on from JAWWEU010000082.1 coordinate 2,119,961, forward strand.
TCACTCCAGAGCCTGTCCCACCCACCCCGAGGGCTCCATGCGGCAGGACACAGGCTGATGCCCTCAGCTCACCCCACCATGGATGGGGGGAACAGCTTCCCGCAGCACCAGCAGCCGGGCGATGCCCTCTGCAGCATCCCTGGCCTCCGCTCCCAGCTCGCCCTGCCGGACATGGAGGTGAGGCCCTGCAGCTCCTGGGGAGGGGGAGGGTGTCCCTGGGAGGGGTCTGGGCAGAGCAGTCCAGCCTAGCAAATCCTGGGAGTCCTGGTGCGTGTTGACAGCAGCGGTTTCCCGGACTTTCCAGGCAGCTGTCCAGGATTGATCGGAGGGGTTGAGGTGCGAGTCTCTGCTGGCTTTGAAGTGGGGAGGGAAGAGCATGTCTGTGATTAAAATAAGGGTCTCTCTGAAAGCTTCTGGGTGCCAGCTCCTTGGGGAAGGACTGAAGAGCGTACCCAGGATTGCAGGCCTTGTTCCTAGCACTGCTCCTCTATCTGAGACATGTGAACCTGTGCCTGGGTCCAGCTGTGCCTGTTTCCAGAGCAGCAGAGGTAAATAAGTTGTATTTGTCCTGCTGCAGCTGCTAAAATCGGACCAGGTCTCTGATGCATTTGTCCAACAGGGCAAAAAGCAAACTCCTCTCCCAAAAATAGCTGACACATTCCTGCAGTTTTCTCTTTCTGTTTCTAACTCTGGAGTGTGTCACTTGTAGGAACAACAGAGGTTCCAGTGAGGCCCAAGTGCCTGTTGCTTCAAGCACAAGGTTTCAGTGCTTTGAGCACATAAAGGACAGATGAAAGGTTGTTGTGGAGCTGAGTAAGGAGATACTGTGTTCTCTCCCTGATTTTATTGGTATGAGCTGAGCTAAAAGCTTCCTGTTAACACTGGAGGCTGTTCAGGGAAGCGGGAAGACAAAAGGCACAGAAGGACATTTTTGGATGTGACCTCTGCCAGCCAATTTTGGGTTACTGGGTTGGTGTTGGCTTCCCACAGAGACTGAATCATAGGATCATGGACTCATTGAGATTGGAAAAGACCTCCAAGATCATCAAGTTCAGCCTGTGCCCCATGCCCACCTTATCACCCAGCCCAGGGCACTGAGTGCCATGTCCAGTCATTCTTGGGACACTTCCAGGGATGGGCATTCAGCTACCTCCCTGGGCAGCCCCTTCCAATGCCTGACCACACTTTCCATGAAGAAATTCCTCCTGATGTCCCACCTGACCTGCCTCTGGCATAGCCTGAGGCCATTTCCCCTTGTCCTGTTGGAGTGTCCTGAATGAGTGAAAGGCCTGGAGAAGGGGATTGACCCTGGTGACCTTCTGGGCGCAGTGTTAGGAAAGTAGTTTCCAAAGCTGGAACTGGAGAGTAGCACTCAATGTCTCCTGCTCAAGAGATGAGGAGCCACCTCTGCCTCTGGAAAGCACTGAGGGAGGGAAGCCACGGGCCTGCCCTTGGATCTGCAGCTGCAGGTAACAGTGCCAGGCCCCTGCTGCTCTAACTGTTGTGCTTTCTCCTTGCAGAATTCCATGCTGGCCGCCGACTCATGGAGTAGCTGCTACTCTGCCCCTTTCCCAACCTCGTCTTTCCCAAGTGGAAACCAGTGAGTGCTGTTCTCCTTAGTCTAATCCCCTCTGCTCTTGCACACCCCGTGATTCAACTGTTTCTTTACTGTTTTCCTTGTTTACTTTATTTCATGATCTGATGGGGAAATAATTGCATCACTCACTGATCTTGTGGCACTTCATACACTGCTGCAGCTTGGAAACAGCAGCAAACAGCTTTTTGTTTTAAAAAACAAGAGGAGACCTTTGATTTCTGGTAAACCTGGAGGCTGCAGTAAAAGGGGAACAGCCTTGCCTTAGCCTGGATTTGTTACACTTAGTGGAATTCTTAAAAACACCCCATGAGCACCGTCTGGCAGAGGAAACACACCAGGCAATCTCTAGCTTTGTACAGACGTGGAGGAAGGTGTTACCTGTGCCAGGTGACAGATTTTGGGCGAAGTTAAAATTCTTTCCCATGTCACTGGAAGTGACTGACACCAACCACCGTGTCATGTCTGTACTGAAAAAAATGTGCTCAGTCCAGGGTTCACCAGGAGCTGTGACTCTGCCCCGGTTCTGACAGATGTTCTGTGCTGACCTCACCCCACAAGGTGTGTGGTGATGGGTGTGGGCTCCCCTGAGAAGCTGTGATGGACTTTGAGGTGAAGCTGCCCCGTGGCCAGCACAGCTCCGTGCTGGGGAGTGTGGTGGATTTCAGTAACCTTTGGGGAGTAAGAGCAGCTCTAGTGGGAAGGACATTAGAAAGGGCTGGCTGGACCCAGAGCAAAATTGTTTCTAGATGACCTGCCCAAAATAGCATTTTCTGAGGGATTTTTGCATAACAATAAACGGTTTTCCTCTTTCCCCCTTTACGATGAAACTCCATCCTGGATCAGAAGGTGGGATATGACAGATGCTTGGACAACATAAACTGGCCTTGTGCCACCACTTAGTGACTTGGATGGGGACTCTGTTGGGGCTGAGGGATGCTGTTTGTGGGGCTGGGAGATGCTGTTTGTGGGGCTGAAGGTTCGGAGGCTGATCCATGGCTGTTCTTTGGTCTCTGTGAATCCAGGGAGTGGCACGGATATACACAGGATGTGTTCCTTATCTAGGTCAGAGGTGGGAGGAACGAAAAATGAAAGAAGCAGAACTCAATATCATGAGCTAATAACTGTGCTTTGGAATTAAACTGGGAATTTAGTTTAACCTCCTTCCTAAAGGGATTTTGGCATCTTCATGGAAAAGCAGATCCCTCCCTGTGAGGGTGTGAGTTCCAGCCAGGCTGTCAGTGAGGATCAGCCCCTCTCCGGGGGGGATGAGCTGTGTTGTGTCCCTGGGGTTGGTTCTGGTGCTGCGGGTGTTCCCAGTCCCCTCTGGTGCAGCAGGAGCTGCCCAGTGGTGCTGTGGGGATGGACAGGGCAGTTCCCGACAGGAGGATCCTGAGAAGCTGCCCCACAGGTGCTGAGGGAGCTGTGCTGTGCCAGCTCCTCCCCACAGGAGAACAGGAGAGGAGTTCCCAGATCCACTCGGGCCCTTTGCTCTCGGCCAGCCGGGGCTGATTGGAAGGGGCTGTGCTTTTTGAGCAGGATTCCTGTAAATTACACGTTGTGAATCCTCCGGAGGGCTATAACAGAATTTCTGTTTTGCTGCATTGAACCACAAGATTAGATTGTGTTTATCTATTGTGTTGGGTTTTTCTCCTGGACCATTTGTTCTGGTTTTGCCCCTCGCTCTCTTCCTGTTCGGTGCCGCTCGTGTGGGCGCTGCCGGGAACATTACAGCCCGATCCTGCAAGGGCATGCCTGTGTCTGACACAAACCTGGGCCTGCTTTGCTGGTTACTTCTGGAAATGAGGCTCATTGTAGTAATTATTTGCTAGGGAATGATTTAGCCAAGGCTGCACCTTTAGTGTCCTGTTCTTCGTACCCTGAGAACTGTAAAAATCACCTTTCAGGTGAGATTTTCCGTATCTGCGCTCCACATTAGGAAAGTCTGAGCTTTTTGTACTTGAAAACTGCACTGGCTCTGTTTCAGGTGGTTTTAGGGTTAGGGGGTTACAGGTAGTAATCCTGAAAGGGGTGGAAACACTGAAAAATGGGATTTTAATGGCTGTTGTAATTGTAGCCCGTTCTGTAACACAGAAAAATGCCGCTGCCATTAGAGATGGTGCACATTTCTCTTCAGAATCCTTGCTGAGAAATCTCATTTGCAAGTGGCTGTGTTTGGACAGGGCTTATTCTCATAGCAACACCTTTATCCTGAAGCAGGTTTTTCCTGTTTCTTTTCAGGAGTTTGCTTTCATGGTAGGTAATTTCTTTAGAAGACCCCAAATGTGGCCTCTTTGGTTCAGGTTTTCTTAACCTGGCTAATGTCAACACTGTATTAAACCTCCCCAAAAGAACCACTGAGATTTAGGGCCCCAAAGAGCTGCAGGTTAGTTCATTTGTAAGGAAATTAATCCCTGCAGAGCTGGGCTTCCCTTGCAGCTGGAGGCTCAACACATTCCTGGCCAAAGGGGATCTGGAACAGCCCAGCTGTGATTTTGGATGAGGTGTCACACAGCTGCAGAAAGGTGTTTCTCAAACCGGCAGCAAAGCTTTCTCCCCTTTTACCAAAACACACAACCCCTTTTTTTGCTGCTTTCATGCCATTTTCCACCTCTGTATGGAGTCTTGCTTGCTGAAGTAGTAAAAGCAGGCTCTGAAAAGCATGGTTTGGTGTCTGGTGGGGAAGGAGAGTGCTGGACTGGTGCTGAGTCAGCTTGTGGCCTCTCAGCTCCCCCTGATCTCCCACTGGCCTGAGATGCGGAGTCTGCGTCTCTGAGTGGAGGACAGGGGATGGAACCTGGCCAAAACACACATGGGAGGTCTCAGTGCAGTGGCAGCGTGGCCCCAGAAGGGCTTTGGATGCATTGGATCATGCATGAGCAGCTGGAATGCAATGGAACTGCAGCAGTGTGTTCCTCTTCGCGGGGGCTGGTGTGATTAAACCAGCACAAATTTCCTTTCTGGAACGGTTTTTGGTTGTCCAGTGACAACCTTTGAAGGAAGCTGCTTCCATAGAGCAGTTTGCCAGGAACTAAACCCTGGAGAGGCTGAGCAGCTGTGGACAGGGCAGTTTGCTGCAGGGCTGTGCTCACACCTTTGCTGTGACAGGGTCACAGGCCTGATTCTTCCACCTAAAGCTCTTTTTTCCCCAGTTTAATTCAAGCAACCTTGTTGGTGGCTCTGTGCCAGCCCTGCAAATGACCTTAAGTTCTGACTCAAGGGAAGGTAAAGCCCAGCTCCAAAGGTATGAAGGGACTTGGTGGCTCTCTGAGGAGGAACTTGGGGCAGTGCCCGGAGCTGCTGTGGGCTCTCACTGCACACTGTAGCAACAAAGTGCATCTCACATGGACAGATTGGAAAACCAACATTAAGGGAAGCAAAATACCAACCAGGGCTGGTCATTCCCCAGCAGGGCAGGCCAGAGAGGTTGGGGCTCTTTTGGGCTTCTCTCTGTTACCTTGACTGACCCTTGTCCAGGCCACCAAGTGCCAGGGAAACAGGAGGGGGTGTTCACTTTTCTGGTAAAAATAGTTTTCCCATTCCCTGGTTAGTTCCTTGACGCTGGCCAAGCTCTGTCCTCGAGCGAGAGACGGCGAGACCGCAGCGGCTTCGACTTGAAAGCCATTGAAACCAGCCCTTTCCTGTGTGGAAATACATCCATTCCCAGAATTTATGCCCAGATTTTCGTTTGCCTGGATGGATTAGGAGGAGCTGAGGGTCAGGCCTGGACTGTGGGAGCTGTGAGGTGCAGGTGTGTTCACACGGGCTCTCTGCAGCAGGTAAAGCTGTGGCAGCACCGAGAAGAGGGGAAAAAGGAACAGAGGAGCAGGGAGCTGTTAGTTTTTCAGGATATTACCTTTAATGATGGAAAACAAGCAGGAAAAATGTATTTAGCAGAAGAGATAACTGTGTTTGCACATAAATCCACGTGTAAATGTTCAGTAGCTGTGTTAATGAGCTGCTGGCTACACATGGCACCTTAATTGCTTAATAGTTCTTTGGCAGCTCCTCGTTCCCAGCTCCTGGGCAGGAGTTCTGTTTAAACTCAGTTTCTGCCTCCCCCAGTGCCTCCTTCAAGTCTCTGGCTGTGGGTTCTGTGACTCTGGAATTAGGGAGAACGTAAAACTCCCCACGAGAGGAAACCAGCCAGTGGGGTGAGCGTTCCGTGGTTCCAGCACGGAGGGTGTTGGGTGGAGATTGCCCAAGGAGCGCAGGGAGCTTACGGGAAGGATTACAAAGCACATTCCTCGCTCCTGCAGGAGAGGGGAAAGGGCTTGTGCCTGTCATAGCAAAACCAGGAGGTGGCGTGGAGCAGAAGCCAGGAGGAAGGGAACTGGCTGCTCTGGTGCAGGTTTTGCCTGTGGCTGCCCAGAGGAAGCGGGTGCTGGGCGCGGGGAGCAGGAGGAAGCTGGCATGGCCCTGCCCAGGGGGAGCTGGCAAGACCCGTGCTTTGTTCCCCTGCTAGTTCAGCAGAGATCTTCTCTTGTAACTCGCATCGGTCCTATCGCCAATTCCTCTCTCTGGGTAACAGTTCTGTCTGGGCTTTCCTGTTCCCAGCCCTTCCATTCTGATCTGCCTTTGGGGTCTGTCCAGTTGTGCCAGGGGGATATTTCCCTGTCAGAACTGGTTTGTGGGGCTGGTTTTTTGGGGGTTTATGGCCCAAACTGGCATTCAGGTGGGATGTTTCCCTGCACCTCAGCGCATCTCCCTGTGTGGTGTGACTGGCAGGTGCCATCACACCCATCACACTCAGCATTGGGACATCCCAGGGGCTTCGTTCTGCTTTGTCATCAGGACTGAAATACTAATTAGTCCTGCAGACTAATTTTACCTATTAAACCCTTCCTGGTTTACATGAATTGCCAAGAATTAAGTTTTTAGTAGAGCTTTCTTACTTTCTTAGTGCTGAGTTTGGGAGGTGGGATAAAACTGGGAGATGTATTGTTTTGCCTAGAACTCTGTTCTGGATAATATCCATATTAATATCCACCTCTTGTATGGGACATCCCAGAGTTGCAGCTTCACCACTGCTGAAGGCTGAGGCAACCTGTGAAGTGCTGAGGACTGACAGGGAGTAACTGCTTCTCCCATTTCCTTACAGGCAATATTTTAACCTCCCTCAGGATTTTTATATGGATTCCATCAGCAGACCACATTTCTTTGATACAAACTATGCAACTGTGGGCCCCGCTGACTTCTTACCAAAAAACGGGGATTTTCCTCAGGTAAGTGCAGAATTTGTGATGCCTTTTGGGGAGGAGGGGGCTCTGAGGTGCTGGAGGTTGATTTTCAGTGTTGTATTATTGAGGGGAAAGAAAGTGATGGGCAGTAAACTTGTCCAGCCCCAAACAGGAGTTGTGTGCAGTTGGGATCAATCCTGTGACAACGGGAGTTTGGAAGATGTCCATGGCTTGGTAGAAGCTCCTCTGTGGTGAAACTGCTTCTGTCTTTGAAAGTGGTGTTTGACATAAACACTGGCAATGCTGGGGAGGTCCTGGCTGCAGGAGGGACCCGCAGTGTGAGTTGAACACATTTCAGATTCTTAATAATTTCTGTTCCAAAATACTCTTTGCTCATGTGTGCTGCACACACTTCCTCACTGTTTACAAGCGGTGGATTCCTGAATAGTGAATATTTAGGGATTACATCAGCTCAGTGCCCAGCATTCTGAGAGGGGAGCCAGGTCAGTTCTTGCAGAGCTGAAGTGTGGGAGGAACAAACAGTGACTCCGGGTCATTCGGCCTCTCTGGGGACCCAGAGGCTCCCTCACCTCGGGGATCTCTCTGAGTGGGAAGGAGCTCTTTGCATGGAGGTTTTGGAATGTTGCACTGGATTTTGTCAGCATCTTATGGTAAGATTAGTCAGTAAATACTAGGAGTAGCTGATAGGACAGAGCTGACTTGGAACAAAGAAGGGACTGGCTATATCCTTTCTAGGAATTTATATAGACATTGGTGCCTGCCTGGGTATGTGTTAATTCCACCTCATGCTGCTTTTGGTTTCTCAGCTAAAGAGAGGCTTTAAACCCTCTTTGAGGCTTCAATTTCTGCAGGTTTGGATATGCAAGTGCTGGGGATTTGTGCCTTTTGAGGTGGCCACCCCTCCAGCTCGCCGTGCTTTTCATCAGGGACCTGTCTGGCACAGCAGGTCTGGGCAGCCACCAGGGGCTGATGAGCAGGGTCTTCTGACTGGATTAAACCAGATAAATAATTGAATCATAATAGCATTGATCTCTGCCTCCTGCAGAATTAATTGTGGGAGGAACGAGACAGAAAGGTGATCTCATCAACTTGTGAGACCATTTACTGGCCTGTGATGGGAAGGGGAGAGAGGTCCCCACCATAGGTCTCACCTCCAGGTCTGGTGGAGTTTGGCTGATGGGTTTAACGGGAAAAGGGCTTAATTATTTCTTTAACTTACATATTTTCTAGTATCTCAGTGGTCAGTCAGCTTCCTGCCCTGCTGCATAACAGAAATTGATCTCAGCCAGCCTTGGACAGCAGATTTTTGGAGATTCTTTGCGCAATGGAGATGTTTTGTGTTGCCTGGGTGAAAAAAGAGCAGGAGGCTCTGAGACAAACCTGGTGTGAATGACCTCAAACGATTTCCAGAGCAAGAAATAATTCTTGTGCCACTCATCCTTTGGGAGAGGAAGCCATAGATGGGAGTGAGGTGGTTTTAGGCAATTGGCTTTCGCTTGGACTCTTCCTGTAGGGGGATTGCACCTATTGCAACATGCCTGCAGGTGATGTGCCCTAAGTCTGTACACAGCAAAGTGTCCTCTGAATCTCGTGCAGCCAAACCAGGTAGTGCCATGTGCATTCCCTCCAGGAACAGAGCATGTTCATGGTGCTTTTCTGTCCTGTTCTGTGGTTTATGTGCAAGCCTGTGCACTGAGCCCAGCCTGGGGCTTTCTGGAGATCCCCACAGATAACAGAGCAGGGATGTGTCACCCTGTGTGCACCAGAACTGAGACACACTGCACCAGGCCTTTGTCGGGGCTCTGTTTTCCAAGCTGAAGTTCCCTGCTGGAGTTGGTCCCTCCAAGGGCTGGGCTGTGTCTGGAGCTGCCCGGAGCACAGGGATGGTGGTTCCCGGTGCTGGTTGTGGTGAAATAGCACCGGTGGGGCTCAGCTGTCTCTGGAAGAGGCTTTTCAGGCTCTGGTGATCCTCCAGCTCTTCAGCACAGAGGCTTGTCAGCCTTGTCAGCCTTCCTGAACACTCAGCTCTGGATTTCTGAGCACCCTGCTCGGAACCAGGTCTCTCCTGGTGCTCTCTCGGATTAGCATGCACTAAGCACTGATGTGGAAGTCGTGGGTAAACCCCAAGGCTCTCTGAGCCCCTGGTCATTGCTCATCCAGAGAAAAGCTTCTGACTTGCTCCCAGGAGCCAGAATTGGAGCCTGGTTCTAGCCCTGGACTGGAGGCAGTGGCATCAGCCTGGAGCCATCCAGGGCATACTGGAATTTTTCCATCCCTTGCTTCTACAGTGTTGTCCACTTTACAGATTTTTCACTGTCCCAGATGCCAAACTGTTAAATATTAACATTCCACCTGGAAGGCTGAAACGTGCCATCCAGAAAGTGTGGGAGCAGCTGGGTGGTTCCATCTTTCCAGGTGGCTGTACAGGAAAGTACCTGTCTTTTCCAAACTTGTCTCTGCCGTGGTAGGAGTGGCAAGTGCCATGGAATGCTGTGCTGGTCCAACCGTCCCAGACGGAGCAGTGGAGCCAAAGGGGAAACATGAGGAATATGCTGCAGGTGCTGGTAAGAGATTCCTGATCCAATCTGTGGTCATTGGGCAGACAAGGTGGATCAGGGGCTTGTGTGAGGACTTGTGCTGCCTCCACACATGGATGCCAGAATCTGGCTTTACTTGGTTACCAGAATCTGGAATTCTGAAGAATACTGAAAAGGGATTTAAAAGGTCTAAAGAGCAAATGATTGATGACTCTGCAGCATTTGTGTAGCAAACCCCTTCTGTTGGTGGCTGTGATGGGAGAATTGTCCATGTGCCATAGGGTTTGGAAAAGGGAAAGGCGTGCACATTTTCCCTTCAGCAATGGCATTTGCTCCCCCCATCTCTCCGTGTTTTGGTTCGGGGGTCCTCAGCTGCACCCGCAGAGTGCAAAGCCTTTGCTGACCTGGGCATGCCACGAGTGGGAGCTGTCACCTTCTCTAATGGCTCTGGGAATTTCTCTTTAGTTGGATCATTCAGCTCAGTGCACGGGGAAAGGTCCTTCACTGCACGGCCAGAACAGCCTCATGTGAACTTGAACTTGTTTCCTCCGCAGTATTTTTGGGTTCTGGCTTGCTCCTGGGTGATTCATCCTTGCCGATCTATTGGCGTTTTTTATATAAACAAGTGGCTTGAGCAGAGGTCCAGAAAATAGTTCTGGGAGGCCACGCTGGGGTCTGATGGCGTTTCTGGTCTTGGGAACTGTTGGCTTCAGCCAAACTCTGACCCCAACCATGTAGTGCCATCTCCTCATGGAAAAGTCTACTGACTGCCCACATGTCCTTGGAAATCAGAGCCCAGAAAGAAGCAGGATTCAGTTTCTGTTGCTTCCCTTCCTGCTGATTATTCCTCCAGTCTCAGGTGCTGCTGACTTAGGATACAGCACTCGTGGGCAGAGGCACTTCTACTGGGTCACTGCTGCCTTGTGTTAGTGATGGTAAGAGTTGTTAATTGCCACAATAAAGCACTGAATCCAGGAGGTTTTAACTTGTTCTCCGGCCTCTGCTGTCCTTCACAGGGGTATGAGCTCTATCTGTCCCCAGAGCCTTATGAAGGCAGAGCACCATGCTCTAGGAGAGCATTCCTGCCATGCAAAATCTGCTCTAGGAGGTATCTGCCAAGTAATACCTGCTGTTCTTGGCCACCACAGATTTTTCTTTAACTTCACTGTTCTGATCAGTCTAGAATTACTGAAAGCACAGACTCTGCCCAGTTCCTCTAAGCCCTTTGTTATCTCTGATGGCCCTGCCTGTTGCTGATAGTCTGTGTTCCCTTTGCTTAATTTTGTGTGACTTGTTGCTCCAGAACAGGACTTTGCTGAACACACAGAAACCTCCTCTGCTGACTTCATCTGCCCTGAGCTACACTGAGAAATAAACCTGGGAGGATGACTGGGAGGGGGAGCAGCTCCAGGGGAGGAGGAGGAGGATCTGGGGACAAGTGTTTGAGGGGCTCTGTAGAACCTCCTTTGGCAGGAACTTGGGTCTCCTTCTTTAAACATGAGTTGTGCTTGGGTTGGAGGAAGGAGGTCAGGCCAGATGGATTTATCCTGTGGGTCAGGAGGAATTGGCTGCTCCCGGGCAGAGTCACCTGCAGTAATGCTGTGAAGGTGCAGTTACAGCCCTGTTTGTGCTGGATGGGGGCTCCTGACCATGCATGTTAATCATAAACCAGCCTTCTCCTCACCACCAGTCCCTTGCAATCGCCTGTTAATCTTCCATGTTAGAACAGGAGAAGAAATTAACCTGCTCTTAAAAAAAGTATTAATTTTTAGAAGTGCTTTGGTGCGGAGAGCTGTGGTGATTTAGGAGAAATCAATGTAACAGTTATTAAATTATATGGAAGATTTGGTTGTGGCTGAAATGAAGAGTTTCCTGGAATAAGAAACATCCTGGAACTTCTGTCGCTGTCCTGGAGTTATGTCTACAGGGAACACAGACATTAAAATGCATTTGCAGGCAGTTACCTGGCTCTGAGACCTTGGAAGAACAAGTGCTCATGTCTTTATCTTTGCACTGTGGGATTGAGGTTTGGGCTGATGTAATAAGACTGTATAAACCCTCTGGGTGAGATGCCTGACGCTTCCTGCAGGCCTGGGGTAAGGAAAGTGAAGGCTGTGGTTGTAACTGCTCACAGTGCACCAAGTGCTTGGGGTGCTCCGATTTAGGTACCCTGAGCTGGTCCCCAGGAGGAGGGGACACATCTGGGACTCAGCTGATGTTATTGCAAAGCAGTGTCTCCTTTTGGTTGGATGAACTGTGCCAGGAGAGTAAAGCTTTCCCTTCTGTGTATAAGAGGAGCTCTTGGGGCTGCCCCAGGTGGAGATACCTGTGGTTAAACGAGAGGAATTTGGCTTTTGAGGTATAATCTGTTGCCAGTTGTGCTTGGCTGTGGATTGCAGGAGCCAGCTGGGATGCCCATGGCCTTCTGGGGAGAGGGTACAAGAACCTGGAGGGCTCAGACATCCCTTCCTCCCTCCACATTCCAGTCTTCGCAGTTTTCATCTGTGTTGCTGCCTCCAAGGAGCAATGTCCACTCTAGGCATGGGGGGATGGAGATCTGCCCTCTGAGGCTCTTGGCAGGGACCATTCCTGCCTCCTCCCTTCCCAAAGCCGACAAAAGCGGGAAAAGCCATTCTGAAATGCTCAGTGCTCTTAAAAGTGCTGGTAATAGAATCCAGTAGCAGACCATGGGGACATGGTTTAAAATAGATGCTTTAATTCAAAGCAGAGTTGCTCTGAGTCAGGGGGTGCTGAAGGTTCCCCAGCACAGCAACTCCCTGGGCTGTGCACTGGGTTTGGCTGGAAAGGGGGAAGTCAGATGCGAGCACTGGAATAATCCTGCTTTCCTGTCCCAGTCTGTGAGCACGCGTATTCCTGGATTAGCTGTGGGGAGCGGGAGTGCCGGGGCATGCCTCTCCCCTGGGACAGGCTGGGAACATTCCAGGTGGTGGTTCCGCAGTGGTTTGTCTCGCCTGCGGTGATTACACCGCTGTGGTCTCGCAGAATCAATGCTGCAGCCCTGGTTATCTGTGTCCTGCGCCCGCTTCCTCTGGCACGGCAGCTCTGCTCTCTGCTTTTTGCCCCGTTTGTTCGCTAACAGAAAGGGAAGAGGAAATAATCCACCTGCTTTTCCAAAGGTTGCACGAATAGCAAGACCTTGATTGTCTCAGGCAGGAGATGGTGGCTTGGTCAAGGTTGCACAGCAAGTCACCAGCGAGTTGCTAATTAAGACATTTCAGAAATTAATTTGGCCTCTTCACTCCCACACGTGTTGTTAAAGCACCTGCCCCACACTCCAGGCACGGCCGGCCCTGAAATGCAACAAATTCAGAGAAAAGCAGCAGAGAAGAACCCTCAGCCTTTCTCCACCTGGACCCACAGCGACCAAACACTCCATTGCCACTGCAGTCCCTGTAGGATGCACTGCTGTGGCAGGTGAAGGCTGGCACCCAGGGAACTGCTGGCACTCAGGGAACTGCTGCTTGCAGCCTCCACAGGGAGGTGGGATGACCCCTGGGAACAGGCAGAGCCTGGCTATGATGCTCCAGCTCTTCTCGGGAGCCCTGTGACCATGCTCGTGTTGTGCCAGGGGAAAGGTGCTTTTCTTTCCCATTTGCTTATGGAAAAACCCTCCTGGACTAGGTGTGTTGCAGGATGGAACGTGGATCCTCACTGTTAAGGGCTGTTGGTGTATCAGTCCCTGTGGAACTGCAGTGCTGCAGAGGGTTCTGCCCTTGGAAAGGAGCCCTGCTGCAGGTTCCTGTCCTGTGGGTGGTTTTCCAGCTCTGGGACCCAGCATGTTTTCCTTGGAGGGACCAGTTCTCCCTCCTCATCCATTGGCATAGAGCAAAATTCCTTCACTCTTCTCTGTTTCCCTGGAGGGTTGGAGAGCACCACGTTTTCTGCTCGCCTCTCTCATGTGCCTGCTGGGCCTTGGCTGGCTGCTGTCACTCCAAAGCTCTGTTTTTAGGGAAGTGCCTCATAACATGGGATTTTCCAGCTGTTCCTGGCACGAGGCCCCAGGAGCACTTCCATTAGCAGTGACAGCACCAGCAGCAGGCGGGACGGCGAGGGCTGCGTTCCCTTGGAGCCGTGCCGTGGGTGTGTGGAAGGAGTGGGAGCAGGGATGGAGGGGCTCGGAGCGGTCAGCACTCCCCTGCCCATTCCCAGCGCTGGGTTTGTGCTGGGCAAACTGGGACTGACCCTGCGGGCAGAGCCCGGCTCTGGGGCTGCCGCTGGCCGTGCCAGGGAATAGCAAACAGGAGCCTCTTGCACCCAAAACAAACACAATTCCGAGGGATTTTCCGCAGGGCAAAGGGTCCTCTGGCTGATTCCCTTCCCCTCCAGCCTCGGGTGTTGTTGGAGCGGACCTTCCTTAGCCTTACATCCCTTTCAGGTGTCCCATTTTTGTGGCTTTTTGTCTTCCCCCGCGAGAAATTTTGCTTATTTCTGTTACCACAAACTGTTAAATTTTAAAGGGGCAGCCTTGGAAAGAGAAGGCAACATCCCTGGGAAGTAACAATGTCCTAGGGAGGAAAGGGAAGAGAAGGGCCACTCCTTTGGATTTTAATGGCACAATTTGGGGTGGGGCAGCCACCGAAGACAAAGAGAGCGCAGGGCTCTGGGTGGGACACCCCAGCGTGGGAACACTCGTGGGCTCTGTCGCTTTGGTCGCTCCGTCCGAGCCCCTCGGTGGGGTGGGCGGCAGGGCAGGACCCCCAGGAGCAGGGTGGGGGGACAGGGCTGGCCTCGGTGGCCGGGGAGGGAGCGGAGGGAGCCCGGAGCGCTCTGGCTCCGCGGGGCCCGGCGGTGTTTACTGAGCTCTGTGGTTGGATTACACCACGTACAGTAATTCTCCTCGCACTGCCAGTAATTTCACTGACTTACCAAGCAGGCATCATTTCCTGAAAGTCAGCCCTGGACTTAGAGGAAGTAAGAGCCCTCTCGTCGTGACTAAACACACTCTGTGCAAATCTCCGGGCGCAGGACAGCGGCTCTGCCGGGGCCCTTTGCCTCCATTTCCCCTCCCGGCTGCTGAATGTTGGTTTTTGAAGCCCCCCGATGAGCCCCGGCCGTGAATGGACCTTTCTCCTCTTTACACTGAGCGCCCTCCCCCTGCTGCCGCCGCCGACAGCCCCCCGAATGCTGCTCTAAAATGTCCCAAATGCACTTCTGGCTAAAGTTCCCGTCTCTCTACAAGGTAATGCCTGATTATTTTTTTTTCCTCCCTGGGGTTTTTCCTTTTTCGCCCCCCTCCTCGGAATTCCTGGTGTGTCTGGGTGCGGGGGCAGCCAGCCCCAGCTGCTCCCCGGGAGGGGGTCCCTGCCCCCCTGGAGTGGCAGCAGAGATTTGGGGGCGATGCCCCTCCAGGCTGGGCACCGGGAATGCATTGATTATCCCCAGGGTGTGATTCGTATTTCGCTGGAGCCGGAGTTGCCGGGCGCTGTGCTGTCAGTCAGAGCTCGGTCACTGAGCGGGGGATTTGGAGGGAAGGAGCAATGTGGGAATTGACCTGCGTGCGATGGCTTTGAGGGGTTTTATTTCCGAGGCAGGTGCAGGGAGTGAGGGGAACATCAGCCAGCCAGAGCTGAGCCCTCCCCACTGCCAGTTTATTGCCCTGAATTTAGAAAAACTTTGGGGTTTGGCAGCTAAAAGGTTTTATAGTGATTGTCTGCAGCTGCTGATTCTGTCACTCCTGGAACATAATTTGCTTAATCTGTGATTTCTGAGGTGCTAAATCTCTCCGTGCTGACAGCGTGGCTGTGGTTGTGGGTGTGTATTTGGGTATATGGGTTTGTTTTGTTTTGTTTTTTTGATTTTTAATAAAACCTGCTCTCACCTTGGTGCTGTGCAGTGCAGTCATCCAGAGCTGCTCTGCAGACACTGTTTCCTCAGTGTGATTGTGACAAAATAAAACATTTCTCTTGATGGCCAAAAGTATTTTTAGGATGCTCATTACTTCTGTATTTAGATTTCACGTGTTCTTTCATTATTTTTAACACTTTGTTTTGGCTGAAGGAGCCAAGCTGTTCCCAGGGGCTTGGAGAAGGGTCGAGTCTTTGAGGCTGGTTTACTCTGATTTTTTTTCCAGATCTTTTCTAGGGAGTGAATTGTTGGGTTTGGTAATCTCAGTTTTGGGATAATGACAGCAATACTGTGTGCCATAATAGCATCAGTTCACCCTCTGCTCCAAAACCCACCCACAGCCGTGTCCTCAGCCCAGGACAGGCCTGGACCTGCTGGGGCCAGTCCAGAGGAGGGCATGGAGATGCAGAATTCCAGGAATAAGATTTATGTAGAGAACCATTGCAGAAAAACATCTGAAGTAAAGATCCTGCCTGGCAGGACAACTTCCATCTGTTGCAGAAATGCAAGAAGTGCTGTTACTGTAAAACTTCATGTTTCCAATGAGAAATCCTTAAAATTCTGATTTATCAGTCTGAAACAGGGACAAAATAACTTGTTTCAAACCCTGACACCTGAGGATCCTGACCATGAGCTCTTGGTTGAGGTGGTGATCGTTCCTTTTCCCTGAGGACACCAAGGCAGCTGCTTCAGTTTGCACCAGATAAACCAGTGGAGTGATTAATCCAGGCATGGTTTGTACTGGTTGTGGTTTTCTGTGGCCTTTTGTTAAGCAATTACTCTGGGTTTGATAGAAGCAGGGCCAATTTACTGCTGTGGTGGTGGAAGTTCTTTGGGTGGGGAATCTGGCAGGTGATTAACTTTAGTGCTGTTTAGATAATGCTATTAGTTAAGACAAATGGGAGAGACTGAAATTTCATGACTAATGCCTTGTAATACTGGGAGAGGATGGGATCACTGCATCACTTCCAGGACTAGCATTGTCCTCCCTCTGCCTTGGGGGCTGGTTTCCTCTCCCCAGTTCAACCCAGTGCCCCGAGCAATGGTGGGGCTGCAGCCTTCCCTGGACGTGGAAGGCACTGGGTTTGGGAAGGTGGGGGACACTTACTGGGATGTCTGGGGTGGTGTCACGGGGCTTTCCCAGGTCCTGCTGCTATTCCAGCCCAGCCCTGGCCTGTCCTTGGGACCTTGGCATGCAGTGGCCACTGTGGGCTGCCCCACAGCTTCCTGCTGCCATAACACGATGTGCAGATATTTCCCCCTGACCCAGCCTCTGCCAGTGCCATTTGCAGGTGAACAAACCCTGCTCAGAAGTGTCTCACCATGGCTCAGTGATGGGACCAGGTGGGGATCCTGTGCAGGGCACTCGCTCTGGCCAAGGCCACGTTCACCCAGGTGTTGTTCTGCTGTCTCAAAAAAACCCCAGAAACAGAGTCCAGAGATCCCTTAATTCCGAGGGGATAAATCTGGATGCCTCTTCACTCTCCAGACACCTTGGTTTCTGGTAATCCTAAAATAGCCACAGAAATACCAAGAGCAAGAGCTGCACAGGAAGCGCTGCCCGTTGGGCACACGGCAGCACCCGCTGCTGGCAGGAGGTGCCACCCTGCTCTGCCAGAGGCATGGGCAGCCCTTGCTCCTAGAGTTTCTGGGTCCCCTGGTTGGTATTTGAGGAATCCAAGCCCCCCACATCACATCTGCCATTCCTTTAGTGCCTCTGTGAGCCGCTGCCAGCGCCTGCACAGAGTGGCTTCTTGGGGCCAAACGAGACATCCCTGGGAAAAGGTGATTTAAACACTGAAGCCCATAACTTTTGATAGCAATTAGGGGGTGTCTGACCCAGCTCTTGGCCTGAAGCCCTTAGGAACAGCACAGCCAGGCTCAGCTGCTTGTGGGTTTATGTCAGGCAGGGCTAAGTGACTCTTAAAACTCTTTGGCTGCCTTTCTGCCTGTAGTGGGAAATTGGCCCTTGACTGGAAATGAGCAGCAATTCCTTCTGTACCAGCCCCTGGCTCTGCTGGCAGAGGGTTATCACACTGCTCTGGTGGGACTGTGCTGACAGAGCTGACCCCTGTGAGGAACCACAGACCCAGCTGGTGTTGGCAGAGTCTGTGGGGCACCAAGGCAGAGCTACTGGTCTGTCTGTCCTTCACTCTGGGACAGAGGCTCATCTCCAGGCGGACATGAGCGCTCGAGCTTCGTGCTGGAAGTATGCTGATCTTCAACAAACAGCAAAGTTCTTCTGCTTTGACAAAGTTTGAAAGTGGAATTTGGTATGGGAGGAGGGCTGAGGTGATTGGATGGAGCCAGGGAAGGGGCAGGGATCTGTGCCACAGCCAAGGATGTAGAGCAAGAAATGCTTATTGGCTCCTGGTTCTTGCCACCTGAAATATGGAAGTCAGACCAGAGGTTGATGTTGGGGAGGTGTTTGAAGGCTCTTTCTGAGCCAAAGCCCGTGTGAGACAAAGCAACATCACTGGGCTGGCACCAAATAAAACAATTGCAAGCCCCCTCAGCCCAAGCACCAGAAAAAGAGCAAGGGCAGAGCCTGGTCCCCATCACTGGAGCTTGTTCCTTGTCTGGGCTTCCCTTGGGAAGAGGATGGGTAGATCTGCCCAGATTTACCTAAATGCACATCCAGGTGACACCAGCGCTCCTTCCCCTGCTCCTGGGAGCCTTGTGTGTGTGCAGAACCTGCCAGGAGGAGAGGAATGTTTCCTACAGGCTCCAGCCAGTGCTGTGTTGGAAACTGCAGTGAAACAGCCACGTTGTGATCAGGTGTAGGTGGTTCTCTGTGGGCCTCTGCACATGAATGAAATCCTTGAGTCCTTTGGGGGTCAGGCTGAGGCCTTTGCACCCCTCAGCAGCCTCTTTAATCAAGCACAGTGTGGGGGTAACCGATGCATCTCTCCCGCTCCTCTGTGTGCAGGGATGTGCACAGCCCTGCCCTTGTACCCACACTCCTGGCCGTGGGTTTTCCTGATTTTTCAAGAGACAGATTTTCAAACTGCACCTCAGAGCGTGTCCTCAGCAACAGGTTAATCTCTGAGATTTGTGGAGCGTGAAGCAACGGAGCTGCTCATTTAGTAGCAAGAAATTAGAACTTGCTGCCTGAGTGAGGAAGCTCTCTGGTCTCATCCTCCCTTCTCTAACCATGGTCGTGTCTCCATTTCAGGATTCTTCATACCTCGATGAGCTCTCCAACAACTCCCTCTTCTCATCCCCTGCGGATTCCCTCTCGGACATTGCGGATTCCAAGGACTTCCTGCCTGCTGACAGCCTGAACCACGTGCCAACACTATGGGATGTGAACACGCCTCAGAACCCCATCGAGGTAGGGGCTGCTCCTCCCTCATCCTCCCCAGAAGACAGGAGACACCTCAAGGCTTCATCCTGTGGGGGTTTCACCAAGGAATTAAGAAACCAACCCGATTCCTCCAGGGTGAAGTTGAGGTGTGATGATGCTATTCTGCTGTTACTGACTTCACTGGAGGAGGGAAGGGATGAAGGGGTGACACACATTTAGTCTCCTGGAAGCAGAAGGGAATCCAGGCACTCTCAGAGGGATTCATGTACTCTTTCAGAGTGCAGTGCAGGCACTAGCTCTTTCTCCTGGCAGCTGTGACAGGTAGGTACATCCTGAGGAGGATGTATCCCTAAAGCATTCAGCAGATCCAGTGTGACCTGGACAGGGCGCTCAGGAGTGCTGAAGGGATGGGCCCCATGAAAACCACACTGGTTTGGATCCCTAACTGACCCCCACAGCAGCAGCACCTTTTGCTTGTTCTCCAGGGCAAACATTTCAGTAGCAATGACTGAAAAGCCATCCTAACTTAAGACTCACCATTTGTGTTTACTCTGTGAATCCAAGTCCCTGCAAGCTTTTACATCCTGCAGCTTTCCAGGGCGTGGGATCTCCTGGCAGTCCCACAGCAGCATGTGGTCCTGGGCGTTTTCAGCATCTCTCTGCCATCTGCTCTGCCTCAGCTGGGGGACCAACGTGGTCACCACGGGCAGCCACCGGCTTTGGGAGCCACATCATCCATATCTGCTGGATCTGGGTCTCAGCTCTCACCAAGCTGTGCTGTAGATTGCCTTTGTAGGTCACTCTCTTAGGAAGAATGAGGGAAAACATCCAATTAGGATACCCCAGGAGGCAACCTGGGGTGCCTGTGCTCTAGTCATTGCTGCATTTTGAGACTCTCCTGTGCTCAGGGGCTGCATTCCACAGCCACTGTCTCTGGCTGTGTTTCCATGAGGCAATCACACACAGTCTGCAAACCTAGGACCAGTCTGAACTTGCAGTTTGAGACAGCAGGAAGGGAGCTGAGCTATTTAAACCCATGAAATGGCTGGAGACATCACAGACTTGTAAACTGGATGGTTAAAAATGCTGGAAAGCACATACATGCCCCGGGACGGAGAAGCCACGTGCTGCATTGCTCCCAGTCTCCTGTTACTGTTGGTTTTATATGTAGTAGCCTAAATCCCTACAGAAACAGTTCTGTGGTGGCCTGATTCCAAACATGTGAACTCTGGTTGAGACACTGGATGCCTAGAAAAGCCTGGAGTTCTGTGTCTGCAGTGCACAGCAAAAACTTACTGGGGAAAGCTGTTCTAAATCCAGCCTGAAGAAAACAAGGGAGAAATAAATATTGTGTAAGTGTGAGACTGACTGCTGTGAGCACAGCAGTGTCTCCAGCCTTGGCCCTGTCCCTGCCTCTGTCCCGTGCTGTTCCTCACGTCCTGCTCCTTGTGTCCTGTGGAGCACTTGGGCTCAGATAAGGCCAATTAGCTCCTCGGAATTCCATTTATAAACGACCTCCTTTGGAAAGGAATTTCTAGCTATTTTAAACTTTGTCTTATCTGCGTTTTCTGAAGACAGAGATGGTTTGGGCGGGGTTGTTGCTTTTTGGGTGGCTTTTTAACTGAGTGACATTTCCTGAGGAGGTGTCAGTGAGGTGCATCCTGGGAGGTGGCACTGTGGACCGGGACACTGGGTGAAAGGATTGTCAGATTGATTCATCACGGGCAGCTGCACATTGGTGCAGGATATCAGCAATTTAGATAATCTCTCCCTGCCCCTCCCCACATCATCACAACACTGTAGTTTTCCATAAATTTGGAGGAATTTTGGCTTTTCAGCAGCCAGAGCAGTCACTAAGCTACAGTACAAATGGAATATCAGTCATGTTACACCCGGACGATTCATCCCGATCCGTGTGATCCAGGACATCACTCAGCTGTGGCTGTGCAGCCAGCTCTGACCCACAGCCCTGAGCTGGGTTACCAGGACTGTAGTTTTTCCAGAATTTCTGTCTCAGAGATACAGGCAGAGCAGGAACATCAATCTCTCACGGTTCTGATGTGTGGGACATCCCAAGGGCCAAGTTGGATGCCTCCTGTGGGAGACCCACGTGTGGATCCCAAGTACAGGAACAACTTTGTGCCTTGTCCTCTTCAAAAATAAATATTGCCAGCTCCCTGAGAGCCCCTGGGCTGAGGTGTCCAATGGTGAGCCTTCAGTGGGGTGTTATGATTGAGGAGGAAAGGGCTGGATGCAGAGCTGTACCCGTGGGGAGAGTTATCCCGAGGAAATGAGCTGCATCCAGCATGTTGGCTCTTTTTTATCATTCAGGAATGGGCAGTTAGGGAAGAGCTGCCACCCTGTGAAATATTTGCAGGAGCAGCAGACAAAACAGTTTGATTTGTAATGGAGTTGGGAAATACCATTTAAAAATAGTCCCTGTCATCCATTGTGTTTTCTCTCATCCGTCTCACACATTCCCAGTGTTTTTAAGGCTGGGAAGCACAGCCTTGCCTCGGAAGCCTGTGGCTGGAATTTTGGAGCTGCTGATGCAGTTTTTCATAGCTTGTTCACAGCACTTCACCCTTCTCCCAGCTCAGTACCCAGGGAAGGGATTTACACAGAGGGGGGGTTGACCTGGAAGCCACATGGGACTGATTCTGTTCCCAGGGAAGTCATGGTGAGATGGGGCAAAATAGAGAATAATGCAGAGAGGAAAATAATAGAGTAAGACCGAGGCTGTGATTGTGCAATTGTGACTCTCTCCTGCTTCCAGCCCTGTGTTCTCACAGGTCTGTGTACCTCTTCTCTGGATGTCCTTAACACAGAGGGAGGAGAAAAACAAACAGGGAGATGCAGGAGGGTAGAGAAAGGCAGGAATTGTACAGGTGCACGATCCGTCTCCCACTGCAGCTCCTGGTCCTACCTGCTCTGGCCCTAACAGTACCTGTGTGGGTAGTTTTCAAGTGCTCTGAGCAACCAAGGTTCCTGTTGCTTCCTCTGCAATTCCCTGGAATTCCCAGGTGGAATGCTGAGTGCCAAGGCTGGATTGGGATAGTGGAGGTGTGTACTTTGGGAATTGTGTGATGCAAAACTAGCCCTGCATTCACCTCCCACTGCTGGAGCTGCAGGAACATGTCCTGCCCCTTCCAGCAGCTCCAGGCTTTTCTCCTGCCTGAGACCAAACTCTGAGCTCGGATTTGTAGGTGGGGGTGTTTCACCTGCTCTCCAGATTTGCTGGCACTAAAAACAGCTCTTCTGTCCAGCTTCCTTCTGGTAATTCTGACTCAGGCTTCCAGGAATGGAGGGTGGGTTTTTTCTTTCTTCTTCTTTTTATTTTTTTTAATTTTATTTAAAAATAGGAGTGTTTATGCCTAAGATCTTCCCATCTTTCTTTGCTGCTGGTGGAGCACGAGGCTCTGTGAGCCTGGCACTCTGCACAGGCTGTGAACTTGGAGCAGTGCTGCTCCTGGAGTTGCTGATTGCTTTGGATGCCACGAGCTGCTGGCCTGACCTTCCTCGCTGTCACTGTCGGGAAATTCCAGCATGAATTTTTTTGTGTGGGAGCAGACAAAAGGATCTCCTTGCCTTCCCAGCTCAGAGTGTCTTGGGAGCTCTCTCTCCTCTCTGGCTGTGGTGCAGTGGCCTGGATGGTCCAGGGATCTTTGTTGGTGTATTCCCATGCTTGCTGGGGTCGGAGGGCTGAGGGTTTGGAGCACTTTCTCACCTGCACCCTTTGTGTTCCAGCTGTTCTCACCCAGCACACCATTCCCTGGCCTGAATAGCTCCCATGACCACGTTTCTGCTGTCACCAACACCCCTCTCCTCATCAGCTACCAGGTGAGAGCCATGGTTGGCCTCAGTGGCATGGGACACCAAGCTCCTGGTGACAACCCAGTGTGGGGGGGAGCACTTCTGACCATTTTCCCTTCAGAGGGAATGACACAAGGAAACACGAGTCCCTGCCTTTCCCAGAAGTGTGTTGTATTGCCTGGGGTGGAACTTCATTGTGTTAAGGGACACTTTGGGCTCTCAGGACTTTGCTCTGTGCGGCTGGTCCAGGTGCCTCACTCAGGGCAGGTGAGAGCACAGCTGGGCAGGGGCCATGGGAACCCACAGCCCATGCCAAAACTGCTACAAAAATCTTTCCCCAATTTGGTGAGGACTAGGCAACTCTTACAGCCCCTGGGGTGGTTTTCCTTAGTCTGTAAATGAGGTGGAATGTGTCTGGAGGGTTTGGGGGATGGTTTCAGTGGCAGGTTGTGGCAGGGCACAGCAGTGCAGGTGCCCGTAGCTCAGTGAGAATATTAATGTTAGGTCAATGCTGCTTCTCTTCAGTCTCAGGCTCCTGCAGAGGAGGAGGATGAAGGTGAGGAGGAAGAAACGGAAGAGTTGGGTCAAACGGAGACCTATGCAGAATACATCCCTTCAAAGTGTGAGTGTTGCCATGGGAAGTTCTGGTCCATTGTGGACCAGTCTGATTCACTGGTCCCTTAATTTCCCATGAGCAGTATCTGGTGTTTGCCGTGGCACCTCCTAGGCTTGTGATTTTATGGGAAAACTCTACAGCGCCCTGGGCTGTGGCCAGTTGATGAGCTCTGAAGTCTCCCTGGGAGTAAAGACCTCGACTTACTGTGTTCTCTGGTCATTTAGCCAAGATTGGGAAGCACCACCCTGACCTGGTGGTTGAGACAAGCACTCTGTCCAGCGTCCCCCCCCCTGACATCACCTACAGCCTGTCCCTGCCGTGCTCCGTGGCTGACAAAGGCTCCCTCTCTGCACTACAGCTGGAAGCAATCATCTATGCCTGCCAGGTACCTGCCTGCACCTTGCCCATGTCTTACACCTCAAGGAAAACTGCCTCTGGTAGGGACAGGTGTTCATGTGTTTTAAAAGAACTGTAATTCAGGTGATGAAACCCCTTTGGCATTTTAAATGCCTTTAGAAGGATTATTTGAAAGTGGGGCTTCTGTGGGGTCTGTTTCCCAAAGAGGCAAGAGCCCCAGACTTTTGTTATGGAGGGCTGTACATTCTGGGGGCCTTTTCCATGAACTGGCACTTGTGAGCTTTGCCATGACCCCTGATCCTTCCTACCATCATTTGTCTGAGCAGGACATGCACGTGCATAGCTGGGATGTGTTTAAGGGTTAAGCGGTGCTGACATCAAAGCTGTTAGCAAAGGCAAATGTAGTTTAATTTCCAGTTCTTGATTTTGCAGCAACATGAAGTTTTATTGCCCAATGGGCAGCGAGCTGGGTTCCTCATTGGGGACGGTGCCGGAGTCGGAAAGGGCAGGACCGTTGCAGGCATCATCTTTGAAAATTATCTCAAAGGGAGGAAAAAAGCTCTGTGGTAAGTTGTTGGGTTTTTTTCCCTCTTTTCCCGTAAGACCTTGGAGTTAGTTTGGATCTAGAAGTAAGGAATTCCTTAGTGCTGATGTTGGCTTTAGAGTTGAGTCACGCTGTGGCCTTGGGTAAGTCGTTTCCACCTCTTACTGCCTGGTTGCTGCCTGTGAAATGGGAATATTTCGCCTGCAGCGGGGATGGAGAATGAGTCACTGTGAAATAGCAGGTTTTGGGCTCCCTGGGGTGCGACGACCAGTCTGGCCCCGCTCTCTTTGGGTGTTTGTGGGCTTCCCGAGTGCAGAGCCAGGAATGGGGCTTTGCTGCAGATCACACACAGCCTGTGCCAGGGGGCAGACGGGCGTCAGCTGTCAGATCTCACCTTGGGGTGTGTGGGCAGTGGAGATGTGACAGCTCTGCACAGCTCCTCTGCTTTAGTCAGAGCTGTTAATCACTGTGTGCCCCGACTGCCTGGGGACATACCCAGCTCTGACTCCTCAAGCAGATACCCAGCCCTGCCTCCTCGGGGGACAAAACCAACCCCAACTGCTTGGGGAGATAACCAGCCCCAGGAGGAGATAACCCACCCCACTTCTCACTTCACAGGTTCAGCGTCTCCAATGATCTCAAGTACGATGCCGAGAGAGACCTGAAGGACATCGAGGCCTCCCACATTCCTGTGCATGCTCTGAACAAGGTAGGAGATGAGCTGCACTGCTGCTGTGGAAATCAGCCCGTGGGAACAATTGGAGCTCTGCCTGAGCACGTGGAGCAGTGTCACCTCTGCCCTCACGGGCTGAGGCTCAGGCAGCAGCAGACACTGAGCTGCCTGTGTTCCCTCCTCCCAGCCCACTTCCCACCTGGGGCTCCAGCTATTTTTATACCCTGTGGAGCTGCACAGGGAGCACAGAGCTGTTCCCTGCAGGGAGTGGCAACTGTCTTCAGGCAAGTGCAAGTACAGAAAGAATGGAACCTTCTTCACCATTCCTGAGGAATCCTATGGAGGGAACAGCTCTGTGAGATGTGCTCTGCTCTCCTGAGCCAGCCTTTCCCAGTGCTGGTTCATGGAACCACTTCTCAGAGCATGTAGGGAGCACAGAGATGCCCAAGCTGGTGCCTGGCAAACCCACAGAGCACACGGGCATTGCCCCCAGATGAGCAGATTAGAGGATTTTCAGGCCTTCTGCAGTTACTCAGTGATGAGGCTGAAATACTTCTCAAAAGCACCATCAGCAGCTGTGTGATGATTATTCTCAGGGCTCTTTGTGGCCTGTCCAGTGTTTCTCAGTTCACTGAAACCCTCTCCTCTGGTTTTAATGGTTTTGAACAACCAGCTCTTGCAACGTCCATAGAAACCACAGGTGTTTGACACCTCTGAATGCCCTCCACTAAGACACTGAAAGGGATTTTGTTTTCAGCCCCAAAAGACTTTAAATAGAACTTTCTTAACCTTGGGACAAGGGGTTTTTCCTCTACCTTGGATTTCATTACAGGTGGGACCCACAGCAGTTAGACAGGCAACAGTCTCACCTGGTCAAAGAGAAAATTATTTTCTAGAAGGAATTAGACAGGAGGGTTGAAATCAACGAAACACTCCAAACTGTTGCTTAAAAAAATGAAGCACTTTTTTGTGCCAGAAAATCAACGTCCTCCCGTGGTCCCCACAGTTCACTGCAGGCGGCCAGATGTGCTGACACATTGGCTGGGGCACTTCACCAGACATTTACAGTCCCTGTCATCACTGTGTCTCAGTGCCAATAGAAATGCTGAAGACATCAGCTACTAACAGCTTTTTGCCTGTTCTGAGCTCAGACTGGGGTTTGTTTTCAGATCAGGAGCGTGTGTCCGGCACGGCCATGGCGTTCAGCAGCATTGGCTCTGGGCAGGGCTGGGTGTGAAGTGCTGGGGACAGCAGTCACGAATGTGTGTGTGCTCTGGTTCTTCCTTCCTGCAGATTAAATACGGTGACACAGCTACCTCAGAAGGAGTCCTCTTTGCCACCTACTCGGCGCTGATCGGCGAAAGCCAGGCCGGGGGACAGCACAGGACGCGCTTAAAACAGATTTTGGACTGGTGCAGGGAAAACTTTGATGGAGTTGTATCCTTGAAAACAAAAACAGTCAAAAACTGGAGAGAGAAACTGCGGCTTGTGATTGTGCTTCACCAGGGAACAAAGAGCTTCGGGCCATCTGAAGTCACAGGGAGCAGCTGTGGGAGCAGCCCGGTGCCTGTGGGAGATATTTTAGTGCTGTGAGCACATGAATCCCCCACACTCAGATCTCCTCCTCCTCCTCCTCCTCCCCCTCCTCCCCCCAGGATGCAGTTGAGGGAGGAGGGGAAGAAGCAGCTGGGATTAACCTTTTCAGCATTCCTCTCCCTCAGCATTACAAGACAAGATACACCTTGGAGGTGAAGGGAGAGGTAGGGGGAGGTGACTTATGGTCTGAGGATCACAGGGCTGGGCAAACCCAGCAGATTCCATGTGTGGGAATGAGGGGCTCCGTCCTGGGGACTGGGTGTTTGGTTGGTTGAAGGACACTGGGCTGTATTTTCTGTCTGCTCCCATCCTCGGGATGAAAACATGTCCTTTCTCCTTAACTGACATTTCCCTCCAGATTGTGTTTGATGAATGCCACAAAGCCAAAAATGCCAGCTCTACCAAAATGGGCAAAGCAGTGCTGGACCTGCAGAACAAGCTGCCTCAAGCAAGGGTTGTCTATGCCAGTGCCACAGGTGAGCTGCTCTGCTCACAGTGAGGGTGTGAAGACTGGCAGGTCCCCTCTGACCTGAAGGACACCCCGAGGTGTGAGTGTGTGTGCTGAGAGCACGAGGTCGTGCAAGGAGGGGCCAGTGGTGCTGCAGGGCTAGAGTGGAGCTCAGAGTGCTGAGATCTGCCCCAGGCCCCATCACTGGCATTACTTGTGACTTTTTGGCAGGTCAGACTAATTTATCTCCAGTTTAACTTGTTCCTGGCCAGCTGTCCCAGCTGTGTGGTAACACTTGCCTGCTCAGTGTAGGGAAGGCAATGTTTGGAAAGGTCTCCTAAGGCACAATGGCAAATGACAACCTCTTCAAAGTTCTCTTCACTTGAGTTGCAACTATTCCCAAGTGCTGTGGGTTTGCTCACAGTGAATTCTGTCCGAACAGGTGCCTCGGAGCCAAAAAACATGATTTACATGAGCCGCCTGGGGATCTGGGGGGAGGGAACCCCGTTCCGAGCCTTCGATGAGTTCCTGCATGCCATTGAGAAGAGGTGAGTCCTGTCCAGCCCTGTGCAGGTGGAAGTGTGGGCAGTGTGAGCCAGGAGAGGGGCTGAGTCTGCAGAGTCACCTGCCCAGTGCTGCCCTGGGGCAGATGGGGGGTCCCACAGCTGGGGGGTCACTGCTGAGTGCCACAATTGCTGTCCTCCCCCAGGGGAGTTGGTGCCATGGAGATCGTGGCGATGGACATGAAGGTCAGTGGGATGTACATTGCCCGGCAGCTCAGCTTCACCGGAGTGACCTTCAGGATCGAGGAGATCCCACTGGACGAGCAGTACAAGGCTGTCTACGACAAGGCAGCCAAGCTGGTGAGCTCCCGTTGCACTGGGAGGCTGAGGTTCACCCATGCTCTGTGCACAGTTTGTGGGAGGATTTGAGGACCCTAAATTTGGCCATGACCTCAAACATAAGAATGAAAAAGGGTACGCAATGCTCAGCTGATGTAAAAAAACCCCAAACATATACTTTTTTGCTTCTATTTGAAAGTTCCATATTTGCAAACCAGAGCTGCATCGTGCTGATGCAGAGAATGACCAGAGTGCTCATTCAGCCCAACGCAGCGACATAAACTCTGGCCCTAAGTTAGATTGTCAGCCCTCAGACTGTTCTGATCACCTCCTGCATGGAAGGAATGACAATGGAAACGAGGATATTAACTCATGCCTCTCGGTATCATCTTCAGTGGGCAGAGGCCTTGATGGTGTTCCAGCAGGCAGCTGACTACATCGGGCTGGAGTCTCGGAAGTCGCTGTGGGGTCAGTTCTGGTCGGCTCACCAGCGCTTCTTCAAGTACCTCTGCATCGCTGCCAAGGTGCGGCGCCTCGTGGAGCTGGCCCTGGAGGAGCTGGCCAGGGACAAGGTACTGCAGCAGCACCCGCCAGTCTCACCTGATGTGTGATTTCAGTAGCCTCGTCTCCTGAGGCGTTACCCTCTGTTGAT
The DNA here is from genome assembly GCA_035583155.1 of Acropternis orthonyx. Lineage (NCBI taxonomy): Eukaryota > Metazoa > Chordata > Aves > Passeriformes > Rhinocryptidae > Acropternis > Acropternis orthonyx. The sequence continues at coordinate 2,148,006 of JAWWEU010000082.1, forward strand.
GTGGGGTGGATGTGGGTAGGCTAGTCTGGCAGGGGATTTTGAGTCATGTTCAAAGCCAGGTTGGATGGGGCTTGGAGCAACCTGGTCTAGTGCAAGGTGTCCCTGCCTGGGGCTGGATGAGCTTTAAGGTCCTTTCCAACCCAAGCCATCCAGGGATTCTGGAGGAGATACCAGACCCCTCACCTCGAGCACATCTCTGTCCTTTCATCCACCTGGGTGCCCCTTGGAAAGTTGAGGCAGAAGATCCCTAGCATGGGTCTGTGCTCAGAGTCACCCTCTGTGGGGTCAGCACAGGGGTGCTGAAAGATTTGAGATGGTCCCTCATCAGGAGCCCTGCTATGGGCCCAACATGCATTTATTTGGGACAGCATTTAAGGGGAGGTACCTGGGCCTGGGAAATACCTCTTGATCCTGCAGCTGTGTCCCCTGCCCTGACACCTGCCTGTGCCATCCCTCGTGTCCCCACAGTGCATTGTCATCGGCCTGCAGTCCACGGGGGAAGCTCGCACCAGGGAGGTCCTGGATGAGAATGACGGGCACCTCAACCGTTTTGTCTCTGCTGCAGAGTGAGTTAAAAATCCCTGTTTTCCTTTGGGGGTGTGTGGGAGGCCATGGGAGTGGGAGGAAAGCTCCTGCATGGAGCAGTGGCTGTTTTTGAAATGCAGTTTGATATCACCTCCCCCTGGGCTGTGGAGAGGACACACAGAGGGGTCCATGGGGTGCTGTATCTGCAGTGGGACTGTATGAGCTACCTCCTGGATTTTGAAGTCTCCTGTGGTCCAGACTTGCAGGAACAGCCTGCTCCCACTCTATACACATAGAAGAATTGGCAGGTGTAGGAGAGCCAGGAATGAAGCTCCGAGGTAGTTTGTGTGGGTCTGGTTCTGGAAGAGAGGGGTGTTGACACAAAAGGAATGAGCAAGAGAATCTCCTGTGATGGAGGAGGCTGTGATGATGCTGTGAGGTGGCATCACTGGAACAGGGCAAGGGAGGAGTGGTCTGAGGAGTTCAGATCCACCAGTGCTGGCTTTGAGGCAGGACCAGTGTCCTGGCTGTGTGGCTGTCCCACCTAACAGGAGAGATGGCTGTGCCAGAAGTGAGCCAGCAGCAGGGCTCCTGCTGCCCGTTCAGCAGAGAGTGAGGGTCCTGCTCTCCCTCCTGCCTGCAGATTCCAAAACACCAGCCCATCCCTAAACATGGCTGAATCTGCATGGCAGGTGACAAAAACCTGGGACATGGGGTTGGGTTATGTTGTCTTTGTAGTGCAGGGCTGTTTTCTTCTGAAGTGACTTTTGATGGGAGCAGTGAGAGGTGCCAGAGACTGCGTGTCTGGATTAGACTGAGCTTTCCTCCCTTGGTGGTGGGATTTGGGTTGGTCTGTGTCACTCTTCTGTCTCAGCTGACTCCTCAAAACCAGAGTTTGGTGACAGCACACAGGGCAGGTCTGGCAGCTGCTTGGGTGATTCGGTCTCTTGGATTGGTTCCTGGTCCCTGGAGCCTGGCTGAGCGGTGGGGGAGGAGGGGTCTGCCGGGGGTCCCGCACTGTGTGACTGTCCCCGGTCCCAAAGGCAGGAGCTCTGTGTTCCTCAGCCCTGGCAGGATCACTGAGTGTCTCCTGACATCTGCTCAGCCTCCAAATGTGTGTTCTGGTGTTCCAGCACTTTGGGGGATTTCTGGAGGGGAGTGTGCTGGGAAGGAGTGGTTGGTTAAAGATGCCGAGAAATGGGGTTAAAAATAAACATTGTTCTGTGAGTGGATTCCAGCCCAGGGCTCTGTCTGCAGGGAGACAGGGAGGGCAAGTGCCGGGAAATGAGCGGAATTTCACGGCAGGGAGGCTCCAGAGTGTTCTTTTGGGCAGGGTCACAGGACAAGGGGACATTCTTGGTGCCACAGAACTGCAGTCACAGAGCTCTGTCCCTCGGGAGAGCAGTGTGGTCCCTGTCCCCCTCAGCCCCTCACACTAAGGGTCCTAGAGATCCCTCCTCAGTTCCCAAGGCTCCCTTTTCTCACCCAGGGGAGTTGTCATGCACATCCTCTCGCCTGTCACTTGCAACATTTGCGTTTTGGGGTTTTTTTGGGTTCCTTTCAGGCAGAGCTTGTGCAGCACTGCCTTCTCATTGCACTAAAGGTTCATCCACAGTCACCATTGAAATGTTTGCTCTTTGATTTGCAGAAGAACCCAGAGAAACCTTTGGGTTTCACCTTTTCTGATTTTTTTTTTTCCCATTCACCTGAAACCACTATGGATCCGTGTTCTGCCACTTGGTTTTGTGGGAAGCAGGCCCACAGCCAGGGAATCAGAGGACTTGGTGCAGCACATCTGTTGGATGGCCTGACAGTGGTCTGTGCTCTCAGGGCATGGAGAGGGGCTGAGACACTGGGACTTACTGGATTTTTGATGTAACAGCTTCCCAGTGGAGTGTTTCCCATTTAAAACTCTCTCTTGGTTGCTGTATAAAGGTCCTGCAGCCATGACACGCTCAGGCTCCACGAGGTGCCCCATACCTGGGGCTGGCTGAGCCCGTGCTGGCATTTGTGGGCCAGGATTGACCTCTCTTCCGTGGAATGCGGGGCTATCCCAAACACACATTGGTACGTGGTAACCGGCACATTTTTCTGGTAGCTGGAATAAATTTTGCATCTTACTTTCAGAGGCGTCTTTCTATCACTAATTCAGAAGCACTTTCCTTCAACCAAAAGAAAGAGAGAAAAAGGAACTGGCATTAAAAGAAAACGTAAGAGCCCCTTCACTCCCAGCCCAGCCCCTGCCTCCTGCCCTGCTGCTCCCCCCCAGCCACTCACTTGTTCTCTGCCTCTTGCCCTTCTCCCCATTCCAGGCTTTTTGCTGCTCTCCTTGGTTTCTGTTTGCCCTCCTGAACATCTCCCGTCACTCCCTCATCCTGAGGATGGCAGTTCTGGGTTATCCACCCTTTTCCTGCCTCTGCCCCACTGCCCTGGCCTAGTGTAGGGCCTGCCCTCTGACCCTGCCCCGTGGCTGTGCCCCCTCCCCTCGGCCTGGACCGGGGGCAGATGGCACAAGGCCTGGTGGGTGTCCATGACCCCTTATTTAGGGCACTGCATGTGTCCTGGGGGGAAAAAATCACTCCCCTGCTGAATTATTGGCTGTGGCCACAGGTAAGAAGAGTTTTGGGATTTATCCTTCAGTGGGATATGGGAAAGGGGGAGGAGGGGGCAGCAGTACCAGCAGGTTGTGGAGCTGGTCCATGAGCCCTCTCACGTGGCAGAGGCACCTCTTGCTGTTCTTGGAAGCAAACGGTGTCCCAAAATACTGGTACCTTCCCATGTCCTGCACACTCCTCTGAAGGCAGTCCCCTGGGATTACTTCTCTGAGGAGCTGGCACTGCTCAGAGCTGGCCGTGTGTCCATCCTGACCCTTCAGCCCTGTTCAGGAGTGCCTTGTCCTTCCTTTCTCTCTCTTCCTTTCTCTTTCCTGCTCTCCCTCCCTCCCTAACAACCCCTTGACCCCTGAGGCTCTGTTTTCTCGAGGCCAGCCTGTCATTTGGGGCAGTCTCAGCTATTTTGGGGTTCCTTCTCCTCTCTCTGAGCTGGCCCTTGCTGTCCTGTGTCACTGCCTCCCTGGGGCCGGTGCGGTGACCCGCTCTCTCTCTGTGCAGGGCGGCCGAGGGGCCGCTGCCCCAAGGCTCTGCGGGGCCTGTGTGACCCGGGGGTCATCAAGATCAGCGATGACAGCAGCACCGAGTCTGACATGGGGCTCGACAGCGACTTCAACTCCTCCCCGGAGTCCCTGCACGAGACGGACGACGTCATCTACGTGGAGCAAACATACAATGGCTGCGCCGTGGAGGGTGAGTGGGGCAGCTGGGACAGGGGGCAGCTGGGACAGGGGGCAGCTGGGACAGGGGGGAGCTGGGACAGGGGGCAGCTGGGACGGGGGGCAGCTGGGACAGGGGCCAGCTGGGTTCTGCAGGGAATGGCAGCCCCTGTGGGCTTGGGACAGCCTTGTGGTCTTGGCTGGGTTTTATCCTGATGGTCACACTCAGGCTTGTGAGGTGGATCCACCTTTAGCTGCTGTGATCAGCAGGCCAGAGGGAGTTGCCCTCTGTGCTCCTTCCCCCACTGAAATGGGCAAGCCCAGAGGGGATTCATTCTGTGCTCAGCAGCATTTACTGCAGGTCAGGGTCTCTTTACCCATTAGTAGTGCCTGCAGACATGCTCTGAACAAATTCTTCCCCCACCCTGATTTCCAAGTAACTCAACTTTACCTTTTACATTGCAGGTGATTTCCACATGCTGCCTTCCCAGAAAGAGCTGCAGGGCCTGAGAGAGCTGGAGATGGTGGAGAAGATGAAACAGGACCTCCTGGCAAAAGTGCAAGCACTGGGCAAAGAGCTACCTCTCAACACTTTGGATGAACTGATTGATTACTTTGGGGGCCCAGAGAACGTGGCTGAGGTACTCCCCACTGCCAGGACTGTGTTTTTGTGGCAGGGTGACAGGGAAAGGGGCCAGCAAAGAATCATAGAATCATGGAATGGTTTAGGTTGGGAAGGACCTTAAAGGTCATCCCGTTCCATCCTCCTGCCTTGGGCAGGGACACCTTCCACTGTCCCAGGTTGCTCCAAGCCCTGTCCAACCTCGCCTTGGACACTTCCAGGGATGGGGCAGCCACAGCTTCTCTGGCCAGAGGGTTTCCTCTCTCTGGCACTGTGGAAAAGCTGTTGAGAATGGCCTGGCTGGGCCGTGTGGGTCTCCCCCCTCTCAGAGCCCCTCTCCTGTGTGCAGATGACGGGTCGGAAGGGCCGGGTGGTCCGCAGGCCCAATGGCTCCATTGAGTTCGAGTCCCGCGCAGAGCAAGGGCTCTCCATAGACCACGTCAACCTGAAGGAGAAGGAGCGTTTCATGAAGGGGGAGAAGGTGAGTCAGGGTCGAGCTGAGGGCAGCTCCAGACACCTGCAGGTCAGCAAGGGCACTGAGAGGAGGAGGGAAGGGAGGGTGCCTGTGCATCCCTGTGCCCCACCAGTCACAGGCCAGCAGCTTGCTGTTGGTTTGACCTGCTGGAAGGTGACAGGGATTCCCCGATCCCTTTGTGGGCTGGGGTTGCTGTTATGCTTGGGGTTGTTTCCTGAAGCAGTTTCACACATGCCCAGGAACCTCACTCGGTTCTCACTTGTCTCTCCTCTAGCTCGTAGCGATAATCTCAGAGGCCTCCAGCTCAGGGATCTCCCTCCAAGCAGACAGACGGGTGAAGAACCAGAAGCGCCGGGTCCACATGACCCTGGAGCTGCCCTGGAGCGCAGACCGGGCCATCCAGCAGTTCGGTGAGGGCTGGGTGTCCCTGGGCATGTCCCCTGCCCCTGAGCCAGGCTGTGGAGCCCAGGCACCCTGCCAGGGGCAGGTGTGGTGACCACCTCAGCCAGGCTTGTGCCACAGCTGTGCAGGTGCATTTAGGAGATGTCTCTGTGGGAAAAGGGCAGAGGCACAGCCACAGTCGCACCCTGGTGCTTCTGAGACCTGGCAGAGCTGGGCTTATAGTCCTGAGCTCTGGGACAGAGGGGGGCTCTGCAGGGGGAGCAGGTTGGGTGTTACTTGGCTTTTCTGGTTACATTCCTGCTCCAGACAGGCCATCCCAAGCTTCCCTTCCACCCCTGTTCTCATGTCCCCATAGGTCGAACGCACCGATCGAACCAGGTCTCTGCTCCAGAGTATGTGTTCCTGATCTCAGAGCTGGCAGGGGAGAGGAGGTTTGCATCCATCGTGGCAAAACGCCTGGAGAGCCTGGTGAGTGCCTGCAGCAGGGATCAGCTCTTGGCTCCGATTCCCTCTGAGGAGATTCCATGTTGGGGCTCCTACTGGCATGCCCAGTGTAACTGGGGGATTGTGTTGCCCCTGACTGAAGGCATTTTAGCATCCTGGGATTTGGGAAAGGAAGTGAGGAAGAATACGTAACCAGGGCATTGGGAGGAATTTGAGGGAAGCAGAACCCTGTTCCAGATGCTGGAATTCCCCCACTATTACCAGAGCTGATGAAATAACTTAATAGAATAATTAGTTTGTCCCTGTTTCGTTTTTTTCACTTCTGATAAATCCCCAAATGCTTTGGTAAAGTCTCGGTATTCCTGAGGAACACTGCCTCCTCTTGACGCATTCCCATCCTGGCCTCTTCCTTTGGCCTTTGGCCATCCTTCCCTGGCATTTTGCAACAGCTCAAAGTCACATTTTCTCCCATCTGCCTTCCCAGGGTGCCTTAACTCACGGGGACCGACGAGCCACCGAGACCCGGGACCTCAGCAAGTACAACTTCGAGAACAAGGTGACAGGGCTGCTCTGGGGCAGTGGGGCTGGAGGAGCTGGGAGAGCCTGGGGAGGGATGCAGAGCCAGGAAGATCATTGCTGGCATCTGCAGGCAGGGCCCGGCCTAGCACCCAGCTCCCAGCTGCTCCCAGCTCCTGGAGCCATGGTTGCGTGGAGGACTCTGGTGTGGGTTCCTCCCACGTGTGACTCCTGTCTCCTCCCACAGTATGGGGCCAAAGCCCTGGACAGGGTCCTGTCCACGATCCTCAGCCACACGGAGAACAGAGTTCCTGTGCCCAAGAGCTACGAGAGACGGGAGGCTGACTTTTTCCGTGGTAAGGAGACTACCAGCTCTGGGGCTTCTCCTGGCCCTGTTAGTCTCAGGTTTGGGACACTGGACTGACTGCTGAGGGGAGGCTTAACCCAAAAACACACACAGTGTCTTCTGCCATTGCAGAAATGAAGCAGGGGCTCATCTCCATGGGGATCTGCTGCAGTCAGATGAAGTATGGCACTGTGTCGGTGGAGAAGGGTATGTGTTGAGCTGCTCCTGCCCAAAGTAGGGGTGTCATGGCCCACCCTGCCTTGTGGGGTGTGCTGAGTAGCTGGGCAGGATGTTTGCCTTGAGGGGAAGGTCCTGTGGGAGCAGCCTGTGCTGCAGATCCCATGACCATGAGACTGGCCCCAGCCCACAGGAACAGTCCTTGGTCTGGGCTGCTGTTGCAAGGATCATTGTGGGGCTGGTTGGGGGGGCTCTTTTGGAGGGGGCTGGTGGGTTCTGTGCCCAGCTGCACCATGTTCCCTGACCCACTGTGCTCTTGCAGACTGCTCCATCACCAAATTCCTGAACCGCATCCTGGGCCTGGAGGTGGACAAGCAGAACATGCTCTTCCAGTATTTTTCTGACACCTTTGACTATCTGATTGAGAAGGACAAGAAGGAGGGCAAATACGACATGGGCATCCTTGGTATGGAGAAGGCGGGGTGGCCAGAGCTCTGCCTCCTGCACCCCAGGGGTTCCCTGTTCCTCTCTGTGCTCACTCAGGGTGGTTCCCCACTCCCGTGTTCCCACCCAGCACAGATCCTGAGACCCAAGGAGGTGGTTTGGGTGGGTTTTCCTTACAACAGCCTCTTCTCCTTCCACAGATTTAGCGCCAGGAGTGGATGAGATCTATGAGGAGAGCAAGGAGGTCTTCCTGACCCCGGGGCACCCGCAGGACGGGCAGGTTGTGTTCTACAAGGTGGGCATCCGTCTCTGCCTGGCTCCAAGGTTGTGCTGAGGGTGGGATTTGTGAGTCAGACTCTGAGGCACTTGTCCTGCCCCTGGAGTTACAAATCCCTCTGTGTGTCCCTGTTCAGATCAGCGTCGACAGAGGCTTAAAGTGGGAAGAAGCTTATGAGAAGTCACTCACACTGACAGGAACCAATGAAGGGTTCTACCTCTCCTACAAGGTACATCCCTGGGGTCTGCCAGGGTGGCATCTCAGTGGTGACTCCAGTGGGAGATCTGCTGTGGCTCTATGGGGTCCATGTCTGACCTCTTCTGAGAGCTGGAAGATGCCTCCAAGAACCTCCATCCTGGAAGGAAGGGATTAGTTTAGAGAAACCTGGGCTTGGGGAGAGAGGCTGTGACTGTAACCGACAGCTGTACCCCACAGATGCGAGGCAGCAAATACACCTGTCTGCTGGCAGAGCAGAGCCGTGGGAAGAACTTCATCCTCTACAAGCCAAATATTGGGAAGCAAAGCCAGCCCGAGAGCCTGGACAGTCTGCAGAAGAAGTACCGGCGGGTAGGTGGGAGCTGCAGCCTCTGCTGTGGGCAGGGGGAGGTTGGAAGGACACTCACTGTAACCCCATCACAGCTCCTCAGGACCCTGTTGTGGCTGGGCAGGGGTGGTGGTAGCACCGGGGTGTCCTGATTCCCAGTCCTGGATTTCACGTCTCTGCTGTGTGTTGGGCAGTGGAAAATCCCTAATGCCGAGTATTCTGGTGCAGGTGATGCCTGAGGAAGCCAAGGAGCACTGGGAGAGCAGCTACCACTTCTCCTTGAAGAACTGTAACCACGCCGTGTGGTAAGGCAGCTCCAGCCCCAGCCTGTCACAGAACCCCAGGATGGTTGGGGTTGGAAGGGACCTTAATAAAGCCCATCCAGTTCCATGGCAGGGATGGGCAGGGACACCTTCCACTAGCCCAGGTTGCTCCAAGCCCTGTCCCAGCCTGGCCTTGGACACTTCCAGGGATGGGGCAGCCACAGCTTTTCTGGACAACCTGTACCAGGGCCTCACCACCCTAACAGAGAGGAATTTCTTCCCATTACCCCATCTGAATCTTCCCTCTTTCAGCTTAAAGCCATTAAGCCCGTCCTCCCTCCCCAGGCAGAGCCTGTGCTGGGGTGGTCCCTGGCTGTGGCAGTGGGGGAAGCCGAGGGATGGGGGGAAACCTGCTCTGCTCTGGGACCCCCTGCTAATCCTGGTGGGTTTCTCCCACGGTAACCAAAGGAACAAGAGCTGCAAGCTGATCCAGGAGGGGAAGGAATGCTTCCAGGGCATGCGCCTGCGGCACTACTACATGTTGTGCGGGGCCCTGCTGCGGGTGTGGAGCAGGATCGCCGGCATCATGGCCAGCATCACCAGCAGCAGCTACCTGCAGATCGTCCGCCTCAAGACCAAGGAGAAGAAGAAACAAGTTGGTGGGTGAAGTGCTGGGGAGGGGAAGGGGAGTGGGACAAAGGGGTCCAGCCTGGAAGCACCCCCTGCTGAGGTGACCATGTGGGAAGGAGGGGAGCTGGGATGACCCTGACATGTTTGGGCAGAGGGTGTGAGCCAGGCCTGTCCCCTCCATGCCCCCATGAACACCCCCGGTGCTGCTGCCCTTCCCTCTGTCCCCACAGTGCCCCGTCCCTTCCCAGTGTGCTGTGGGGACTGATGCCTGTTCCTCCCCCAGGGATAAAGATCCCCGAGAGCTGCGTCCACAAGGTGCGGGAGGAGCTGAAGCAGATGGATGAGGACGTGAAGCGGAAGCACAGCCGGCTGCTCCAGGCCCAGGAGCAGGGCCCGCCCTTCTCCCTGCCACTGCACATCCTGCCAAGGCCCAGGCTCCACCTGCCCTCCCTGTGCCAGGACGAGATCCTGGACTTGACCTACAGCCCTCCCAGCAACAGCATTCCTGACGTGGTGATGAACCCGGAGCCCGGAGTGCTCTGCTTCCCCTCGGAGCCCACCCTGCAGCCCCACCAGCAGCACCAGTTGCCCTTTGGCTTTGGCCACATTCCCAGCCTGGAGGGTGGTGTGGCCCCCGGCCCCTCACGGCACGAGCCCCCAGCCCTGCCCCCCCCACCGCCCCTGCAGCAGCCACAGGAGGATTTTCTCCAGCAAGATGGGAATATCAATTTCAGAGAGATCCTGGAGGACATGCTGAGGACGCTCCCCCAGGAGCGCCAGAGTGTCATCCAGTTCAGTGGGCCCTTCCCAGACTTCTGAGTGCCAGCCGGGAATGCCGGCGGAGCTCGGCCGCTGTGGGTCTGCGTCCTCTGGTGCAGAGGTGAGAACTGAGGAGCCCTGAATTTTCTACTGGTTTGGACTGACCCTTTTCTGGTTCTGAGGGAAGAATCAGCCTGCAGTTCCTTAAAGCAGAGTTTATTTATATATAATATTCAGTCAGACATATACAGGCTTGGATGGAACGTGCCCAGGGGGAGCTGAGCAGGTCCCGCTGGGCCGAGCGAGGGGCTCTGCTGCGTCAAGTCCTGCTCACAGGTCAGTGCCTGTGTGGGACTGAGGGGAGACCTCCCCTCCTCTGCCCACCCCCCATAGACTACTGAGAGTCCAAGCCAGGCTGGGCATTCCCCAGCCCTCCAGCCCCATGCTCTGCAGGGCCATGGCTGGGCTCCAGAACCACCCGGTGACTGCTGCTGGTCCCTTAGGGAAGGGTGGGAGCCCAGACCCCCAGTCTGGGATGCCCCAGCCCTGCTGTGGACCCTGAGCCTGCACTGGAGGGGTGGGATGAAGGGGAAGGGAATGTTGTCCCAGCAGAGTTGGGTGCTGCTGAGCTCAGGTGTCTTCAGGTAGGGCTGAGCAGGTGTAGCGAGAGACCCAAAACTGCTTGCACTGCACTGCCCTGCCCTTCCCGGGAAAGGACCTTGGGCCGCCTGAGCTCTGTGGGAGAGGCTGGAACTGGATGCACCCCCCTCTCTGGTGACAGAGCTTGGGTCAGTCAGAGCTCAGCCAGGCCAGGACCAGTGGGATTCCCTGGAGCACACGGGCCATGTGTCCCCTGTCCTGCACTTTAACCTCGCCGGGTCGCTGTGACCAGCCGTGCTTTGGCCAGTTTCCTGCTGTCACGTGTTGTCCCTTCACCTGGCTGTCCTGCTGGTCCTGCACTGTCCTTGGCTGGGCCACAGACCCTGGCTCAAGGGTCTGGAACTGGGCAGCCCAGCCCTGGCCACTGCTGACCTCCAGAACAGCCACTTCCAGGCCCTGAAAGGGAAGAGCTCCCTTGTGAGTGCTGGGTGTGCAGTGTGAGAGTCACTGTTCAGGGATGTGCACTGTGAGAATCACTGCCCGGCGTGTGCAGCGTCACTGTTCAAGGTGTGCAATGTCAGTGTCACTGCTCAGGGTGTGCAGTTTGGCTTCTCCTGCTGCAACCTCCCACTCAGATACCAAAGAGCAAAGGCTGTTTCGCAAGCACTGCCCCACACACCTCCTTGCCCCACAGCTGGACCAGCTGCCTCCTCCCTAGGGGAGAGGTGGCCCTTAAGCACCTCTGGCACTGCTCCAGCAGCACCTCCCCTGGGCAGGTCCTCTGCCAGCCTCCAGCCTTCCCTTTGCTGGGTTTTCTTTCTCTGCTGTCACTCATTGAGGTGTTTCCTAAAAGTGGCACCGGGATGTTTCCAGGGGAAGGACCTGGGACCTTCTCTGGCTGGTCTGGCCTTTCCTCAGAGAGCATCTGGGGAAGGGGTCCAGCCAGGAAGGCCTGGGCTGGGGTCCCCCATGCCCTGGCAGGTCAGTGTTGAGGGGATGAGGTTGGTGCCTGGCAGCCTCCCCTCCTCTGCGCAGAGTGCTGGGACCTGCCGTGTGCCCCCAGGGCTTGGGGTCTGGTCTGGTGCCTTTTGGTGTTGGAAATTGCTCTGGGGATCTGTGTCCGGAGCCTTGTGCTCTGGCTGAGGCAGAGCTGCCTTCCCTGACACCCCGAGGTCACAGACCTGCCCCCATGCCACATGCGTGGGCTCAGTTTGAGGTTACTCTGGTCCCTGTCCTTACCCTCCTTCCCATCTCCCACAGGGCTGGAGTCAGTCCCTGCTGTCAGGGGCACATTTCACTGCACCCAAGGAAACCTCCTTTACCTCAAAGTGATCACCAAAGATAGGGGGGAGCCCCCCGTGCCCCTCCCCCAGGGCCCTGCTGCTGCCCCGGGGGGCTCCTGCTCTCCCCCAGCTCTGCTCCTCTCGACCCCAGCAACCTCCCCCAGGCCCGGGCAGAGCCAGGCTCCCCCTCCCCACACCCTCCCCTATTTAAAGCCCGTCCCAGCCCTTGCCAGTTCGGGGCTGAATTCTCAGCAAGGAGGGAAAAGGACGCTAGGAAAACCCAGCTCAGAGAGGCTTAAACTCAGGAATAGCGAGGGGGAGTTCCCCGCTGGGCACCCTCTGCTGTCACCGGAGCCTTACCTGGTGGCTTTGACCTTAACTTTAAAATATATGCAATCCTCCCTCCCTGGTCTCTGGGAAGACAGAGAGCACCTTCAAGGAATCCCTTCCCTGCCCCAATCCTGTGTTTTGTCAGGGTTAATAATATGTAACGTTATCTTTTAACTAAATTATTCTGCCGTTGTCCTACTGATTGTATTTTTAATGAGTCCCTGTTTTCTTCCCTGACACCTTTTTGTTGGCACTTTTTAATCTGCTTGTTGTTTGCCTTTGGTTTCTATGTGTATTTATAATTAATGGAGTTGTACATATGTAAAGAGATTTTTTTAGAATATGTGCCTTGGACTAATAATTCCTGAATTTTCTACTTGCCTCAGAAAGATAATTTTTCATTCATGCTCAGTAAAAATGGAACGGAAGCCACATGTGAGATTTCTGTAAGTCACAGCTCTGTCTGTCTGTCCATCTCTCTGTCCAACCTGGCCCAGGATCCCAGTGGGACTTGGATCAGGAATCCCTGGGCCAGAGTCCTGCTGGCAGCTGGACTTTGTATCTCCTGTGTCAGCTTGGTGGCATTGAGGGCTGTTGTCCCAAGCCTCCCCCTCTCCCTGGGAGAAGCCGCTGCCCTTGGGGAGGAGGATCCTTGCTGGATCCAGCTGGGGCACTGGCCTTGGATGAGGCGGCTCTCGCCCAGCTTTGCTGGGAAAACACAGATAAAGGAGCCTCTGTTGGGGTGTGTTGCTCCAGCAGGAGCTGCTGTGGTGCCGGGCACTGCCGGCCCATTATCCAGCGGGAGGTGGGACAGGATGAGCCCCACCGAGTGATCCAGGCCAGGGCTCGGGGCGGGGCAGCTCCCAAAATCAGAGCAGGATCCTCCCGGCATCCCTGAGTTGCTGGGCTGCAGGCACAGGGAGGGGGCACACTTGGGGAACCCCAGCAAAGATCCCGGGGCTCTTCCCACTCCCTCCCATCCCTGTTGAGGATGAGGCTCCCTGCAGGGACTGCAGATGTGGAGATCCAGCACCCCGTAGGCCCTGAGGAGGAGCTGCTCAGTGTTCCTGCATGGCACTGTCAGAGCCTGAGCTGTCCCTGCCCTGGGCTGGGGACACTGACCCCAAAGGGCTCTGCCAGCCATGGCTGTGCCTCTGCCAGCACCAACGCACTGTCCCAAGCAGCAGGAGGAGGAGGATGGGCCTGCTTGGTGGTCAGACCTGTCCCTGGCTGCGGGAGGTATTTCACCATGTTCCAACATGATTAGGTTCTGTTTTGCAGCAATTGCTCCTGGTCTGGGCTTGCACCTCTGCTGGACCCACCCCCTCTGCTGCCCTGCCCAGAGGGCTCTTGGGGACAGGAAGGATCCCAGAGGGGACAGACACCTTCCCCTGCTCTGCCTTTTCCCAGGGGGCCCCTCGGGAGCGTGGCTCACCCTGGATTTGCGAGCACTTCCTCCTCAGCACTGAGGATTATCCCCGCTGAGCTCAGGAGCCGCGTAAAGCTCTTGGCTCCCAGCAAGAGCTCGGTGTTCTCAGGGGGAGCAGCACAGCAGCCCTGGCCCCATCCCTTCCCCATCCCTCACCCAGACACCACGGGCTCATTCCTAAGGCCTTTTATTGCAAGGGGACTCCAGTTGCTGTGCGGGGGCTCCGGCTGCTCCCGCCCGCAGCGGCCCCGGGGCCTCCCTCCAGCGGTGCACGCCGGGGGTCGGGGCTGCCCCACCAGGAGCTGGCTTGGAGGCAGCCCGTCATGGGGCTGGAGGAGGCTCTGGGGCAGCAGGGCTGGGGGACAGCAGAGCAGAGCTACAGGTAGGCAGGCAGGTCCTTCTCAATCACCTGCGGGGAACAGAGAGCGTTGTGATGCTCTGAGAACATCCCTCCCTCCTCATCCCCCTCCTCCCTGCCCGGGAGCAGCTGCTCCCCAGCACTCACGTAGGGATCCTCCATCGGGCTGTACCTCTTCACCACTTGGCCCTCCCGGTTAATGAGGAACTGCGGGAGTGAAGCAACACCCCGTGAGCGAGTCCAGGGGTCAGCTGAGCTCCCGGGGAGCTGATGGGGGGTGGTTGGCTGCTGTAGCCCCCACAAACCCGCTCCCTCCTCAGCTGATTCCTGCACCCTGGGTGGGGGGTAGGGGCTCCCAAAAGTCTCCAGGCACAGGAGCCTCTTGGGACGCTCCTGCCCCAACATCCAGGGTAACAGCACAGAGCAGGGCCCGAGTGTGAGGCTCCTCCCCTTCCCTCCCCTCCCCTCCCTTCCCTTTCTCGGAGACCCCTCACAACTCCCCAGAGCCCAGCACAGCTCAGAGAAGGCAGCTGTGCCCTACCTTGGTGAAGTTCCATTTTATTCCACTAGGAGAGAAGAAACAGGAGTGAGTTTTGGGCAGGAAAACCTTTCCTCGGGCTGCCCAGCCCCAGCCAGGCCCCGGGCCGAGCCCTCCCTGCCGCCCGGGGGTCCTCGGGGCCCCCCTCCCACACTCACTTCCCCAGGGTGCCCCTCCCTTTGGGCTGCTCCTTCATCCACTTCCAGAGCGGGTGGGCATCGTCCCCGTTCACATCGATCTTGCTGTACATGTCGAACTTCACCCCGTAGTTCTCAGCAAATGCCTTGATCTGAGCGTTGTCCCCGGGCTCCTGCGGGGCGACACCGGCGCCGTGAGGGTCTCCAGCGCCCCCCGGGGAGCCCCCGACCCCCTTCCCCAACCCACCTGCTTCCCAAACTGGTTGCAGGGAAAGCCCAGGACGCGTAAACCCCTCTCAGCGTATCGGGCGTGCAGGTCAACAAGCTGAGTGTAGTTTACCGCGGTTTTCCCTCACTTGGAGGCGACGTTGGCGATGATACAGACGCATCCCCTGCGGAGGGGGCGGGTGAGGGGGGAGAGACCCCCCAGCCCCGCGGGGCGCGCCCGGCGGCGCCCCGGGGATTGTGCAAGAGCCCGGCCCTTCCCTCCTTACCGGTAACTCTCCAGGGACACGTCGTTGCCGTCGATGTCGAGGGCGTGGAAGTCGTAGATGGCCCTGGCCGAGCGCCAGTCCCCGGCCTGGGCGCACTGCGGGGCGGGGGGCGGTCAGCGGGGAGCCCCCCGCGGGAGCCGCGCCCGCCGGGCCCCGCAACCCCCGCACCGGGCCCCGCAACCCCC
>JAWWEU010000082.1:2163103-2173611 GCA_035583155.1 Acropternis orthonyx
ACCGGGCCCCGCACCCCCCGCACCGGGCCCCGCACCCCCCGCAACCCCCGCACCGGGCCCCGCACCCCCCGCACCGGGCCCCGCAACCCCCGCAACCCCCGCACCGGGCCCCGCACCCCCCGCACACTCACCATGCCCCGCACACTCACCATGCTGCGCACCGGGCCCCGCAGCGCTGTCGCCGCTGTCGCCGCTGTCGCCGCTGTCGCCGCCCCGCGCAGCGCGGCCCGCACCGCCCGGCCCCACCGCATCGCCCCGCCCCCTCCCGCCCCGCGCAGCCAATCAGCGCTCAGGAAGGCCGGGCCGCGCGGGTGATTGATGGCCAGCTGAACCAATAGGAGCGCGCGGCGGCCGCGGGAGGGGTTGGTGGGTGTTTACCGGCGGGGCGGGGGGGCAGGGGGGGATCAGAGGGCGGGGGGTGTGGCGGGCCGCGATCCGGTTTCCCCCCCGGGCTGCAGGGCGCGGAGATCTGCGGGCCCGCCGCTGGAGAGACCCCGGTTCCCCCCCGGTTCCCCCCCGCTCCCCCGGAGGCGGACTACACCTCCCAGGAGGCTTCGCGCGCGAGGCCCCCGCGGCCCGCCCCAGGCGCCGCCTGAGTGCGCTCGGGGCGGGCAAAGGCGCGGGGCAGCCCCGGCGCGGGGGCCTCGGCGGGCAGCATGGACGATGAGGAGGAGACGTACCGGCTGTGGAAGATCCGCAAGACCATCATGCAGGTCCGGGGGGGCACCGGGGGGCACCGGGGGGCACCGGGGGCTGGGGGGAGCCCCGGCAGAACCGCCCCGCCCCCGGCCCGCGGCGCTGACCCCGCCGCCCCCCCCAGCTGTGCCACGACCGCGGGTACCTGGTGACCCAGGACGAGCTGGACCAGACGCTGGAGGAGTTCAAGGCGCAGTTCGGGGACAAGCCCAGCGAGGGCCGCCCCCGCCGCACCGACCTGACCGTGCTGGTGGCTCACAACGACGACCCCACCGACCAGATGTTCGTGTTCTTCCCCGGTGAGCGGCGCCGGCGGGGCCGGGGGGGCTGGCGGAGCCCCCCGGGGTGCGGGGAGAGGGCTGGGGAGCTCTCGGGGAGCTCTCGGTGACCTCCCGGTGCCCCCGGGCCTGGCTGCTTCCCCCCAGAGGAGCCCAAGGTGGGGATCAAGACGATCAAGATGTACTGCCAGCGCATGCAGGAGGAGAACATCACCCGGGCGCTGATCGTGGTGCAGCAGGGAATGACCCCCTCGGCCAAGCAGGTGCGTGGGCACAGGGCCCTGCCCCACGCACGGGGTTCTGGGGGGCGCTGGAGGTTTGCCCTGGCTCTTTCTCCCCGATGTTTCAGGTAATTAAAAGCCCGGCGTTCCCTTACAGAGAAAAGCTTTCGTCAAAGCCTGGCGTGCCTTCACGCAGGCTCTTTCTTAGTGTCAAAATGTCTTTAATCAGGTCAGCTTGTCCTGGTGGCAGCAGCACAGCCGAGGGCCCATGAGCACTTGGGAAGCGGGGGAAGGAAAAGGGAACATTTCCCAGGGGCCGGGAGATCCACGTGCTCATTCCCAGCCTGGCTGTGTCCCTGTGAGCACAGGGTGACCCCAGAGGGGTGGCTCTGGGCACTGCCAGGGCTGTCCCAGCTGCCTCTGACAGGCCTTTCCCTCCAGTCCCTGGTTGACATGGCTCCCAAATACATCCTGGAGCAGTTCCTGCAGCAGGAGCTTCTGATCAACATCACGGAGCACGAGGTGAGCAGGGCTGGGGGTCGGTCTCCAGCTGTGTGGGGAGCTGGTCACTCTCCCTGGCTCATCTCAGCCTCTCCCGTGCTTGCAGCTGGTCCCAGAGCACGTTGTCATGACCAAGGAGGAAGTAACAGAGCTGCTGGCCCGATAGTATCCTTTGGTGGCCCCCTGAGTGGCCCTTTGGTTGCCTGTGCATGTCCCTCCCTCCTGCTGGGGTGTGATGGAACTGAACTGGGGGCTGAACCCTCCCTGTCCTGCCCGGGTCCATTTCCCTGTCCCACAAGCTGCCAGTGTGCTGCTGTCCAGTGTCCAGAGCTTCTCCTTGACTCCCAGCACAGCAAACTGAGGGAGAACCAGCTCCCCAGGATCCAGGCTGGGGACCCCGTGGCCCGGTACTTCGGGATAAAGCGTGGCCAGGTGAGAGGAACAGCAGTTCCCTGTGCCAGGGCAGGGAGGGGATGATCCTTGGTGGTGTTTTGGAGCTCTGGGAGCAGGAAAGGAGCCTCCTTGTCCTGAGCTCCACGTTGGCCCTGCAGGTGGTGAAGATCATCAGGCCGAGCGAGACGGCGGGACGGTACATCACGTACAGGCTGGTGCAGTGACCCCAGTGTGGGTAAGGCTGAGGGCACCCCCTGCCCTGGGGGGGCTCTGGGCACTGCTGGGGGCTGGGTGGGGTGTTCCAGGGGCAATGTCAGGTGGCTGCTTCCAGGGGAGTCCCTCAGACCTTTGAATGGCTTGTGGAGGGAGCCGTTAGGGCAGAGCAGAGTGAGGCTCCTCTGTCACCTGCTCACGGAGTCACGAGATTCTGAGTTGGAAGGGACCTACAAGGGTCACAGAGTCCCACTCTGATGTGAGCGGCCCGTACAGGATCAAACCCACAGCCTTGGCATTGTCAGCACCCTGCTCTGACCAGCTGAGCCCGTCTCAGGGTCCTGTGCCCTCTGTTCAGGCCGTGCCCATCGAGGTTTGGGGCATTCAGTGGGGTCTGGAATGGGGCTGACTGAGGGAGTGGGACGTGATTCACATCCCCAGTTCTCTCTCTTCAAGGTGTGAGGAGTTGTGTGGCACCTCCCAGTCTCCCCTCCCACCAGCAGTTTGCAGGCACTCGGAGCTTCCTGCCCTTCCAGCGATGGCCAAGGAAATCCTCTTCCCGCGTTGCCTCCCTGCAGTCCTGTCATTGGGCCTCATTCCCTGTTTTCCAGCTTGGCCTTTGCTGTGACCCCCCAGTCCCATCCAGGACTCAGCCATGGAGTCCTGAAGTGAGGGAGGGAGTGAGTGGGAAAGGCCTTTGCTTCCCTGTTTTATGGGCTCTTGTTTGTAATAAAGGTTTGTACTCTCAGTGCTGTGGGTGTTTCTCAGCATCTCTCCGGGCAAGGCTTTGAGGCCTTGTGAGCTCCCATATTTTTCATTGTGTTTGGAGTCTCTTCCTGCTGGGAATCTGCTGGTCTCTGCATCGTGGCTGTGCCCTGCAGAGCTCTCACCTGCTGCCCTGGGCTGTTTGAACACTCCAGTTCAGACTTAGGTTGTTCCTTCCCTGATCTCCTGCCCTCTGGCCTTGGATTGGGACCTTGGTATTTGGATAGTGCGCTGGAGAGTTGCTCGACACCCCCAGTCACGCTTGTTTTAATCCCTCCCAGCTCTCTGGGAAGGGTTTTAAACATCAGTTTTACTGCCAGAAACACCTGTATTGCAAGTGCTTGGCCTCCTCCAGCCGGGGGAGTCTGATCTCCAGCACAAACACGGGTGGGAACACAAGGATTTTATTCGTCTCTTGGAAGCATGTCAACGTGAACACAGCGAGAGCAGCAGCACAGGCACGTCAGGACAAACACAGACACGGCCAGGAGGGGGCTGTGGCCCTGGGGAGCTCAAGCACAGCCTTTGCCCTTCCCTCACTCGCACTCACCCCCATCACCCTCACCATGCCCACCCACCCTCACACACACACACACACGGTACCGCCCTGGCAGCAGCGCTCCCAGACCCCCCTGCTGCCCTGGAGATGGCCTGCTGGAGAAACTCCAGCCGCCCTGTGGGAGAGCTGTGGGGCAGGACAGCTCCTGGGGGGGGTTGTCTCCAGCTCTTCCCTGGCTCAGTTCCAAACCAGTTACCTGTGAGTTAACCTGGGTTTATGTACCTTTGCTGAGATGTGTCTCCGTCGGCCCCAGAGGGCTCACACCTCCTGTCCATCGCCGGGTCCTGCAGTACAGAGGTGCCTGAGACCCACCCAGCACCACCAGGTCTGGGTCCCACAAGGAGGGGAACGGAAGGAGATGGCTCTCAGCTCCTTCCAGGCTAAAAATCTGTCCCTCCGTGCCTCAGTGCAGAAAAAGTCTCGTAGCTTTAAAAAAAACAAAACCACCCACTTTGGCTTTAGTCCCTTTGCCAGCAGAGGTAGTGGAGTCGTGTTAAAGGGTTGATTCATCTCTTTACAAAAAAACGAAGCGCAAGATTATACTGGCTGGGGCTGGGGGTGGGTTTGGGCTGTGGTGGCCTTGAGGAGGAGGAGGAGGAGGAGGAGGAGGCGCCTCTCTGTGGGGACCCGCTCCACACCCAGCTCCAAGAGCAGAGGGTTAGTCCTGGACTTGCAGCGCAGCTTTTTGGAGGCCAAACGACTGTAAAACCAACCCCCTGAGAGTGCTCAGGACCCTGCAGCCAGGCCAGCCTGCCCCCTGTGGCTGCTCTTTGCGTGGCTCCTGCCAAGGAGAGAGAGACCTGTGGCTCCAAATGCCCATTAATCCATGTACCCATCCATCCAAACGCCCATCAGTCCAAGCAGCAGTGCAGATGCCATCAGCCGAGCCAGGACCATGCGGCGCCAGGAGAGCCCTGGTGGCTTTGGGGCAGGAATCCCTCCCGGGCTCGGGGTGCCAGGTGCAGTCAGGTGCCAGCAGGGGATGTCCCCAGAGCCTGGCAGATGGCACAGCACAGCCCCAAAGCCGAGCCCGGCTCTGGGGGAGGTGGTGCAGGGGCTTTAACCAGGCCATGCCGTCTCCAGCGCTGCTCCAGCTGTGTCCCTGTCCTAGGGAGCTGCCTCTGTTTCCATCTGTCCTTGTGGTGCCCCTCTCCTGCCCACTCTTGGGGAGCTTTCCTGCATCACCCCCCAGCAGCCTCAGCTCCCTTCCAGCCTCAGCCATCAAGGACGACCAGGTCCTGTGACTCATCCCACCTCCATCTCTGCAGCACAGGTGCAGCATTCAGGGATTCAGGAGCACAGCAAAAATAAAACACCTGGCACGGGCACAGAACAGCCCTGGGTTCCTTCCTTCACAGTCCTGAACAACAGGCACACAAGGAGGGTCTGCTGGGCCTCAGCTCCCTCCCAGAGAAGGTGCCGACCGGGCGGAGCCAGGTCCTGGCAGGCCAGGAGCCGAGGGGCTCGGGGGGTTTTGTGCGAGAGCTCCAGCCAGGAACCAGCCAGGACTCGCCTGGAGCTGACGCACCAAACCCCCCCGGCCACTGCAGCTCTGAGCATCCCTCCCACCCCTCCACATCCCAGTTCCCCGTGCCTGGGCAGCCTCTGGGATTTGCCCCCTTGCCCCTCCCGGCACCCACAGTGGTTCTGTCCGGTGGCTCAGAAGAGCCGGGGCTGCAGCTCGTGGGCCCTGGCACCCTCGGGGGCGCCGGGCTGGCCCGTGGTGTCCCTGGGGGCAGGGGGGCCGCGGCTCTCGGGGGTCTCCTCCGTGTCGCTCTGCTCGTCCCCGGGGCTGCAGCCGTGGGGACCGGAGCCCTCCGTGTCCGACTGGCCCGCGCTGCAGCTCCGGCTCCGCAGCCCCTCGCTGCCCTCATCACAGAACGGAGTGTCGTCCGTGCTGGTCTCGCTGCCCTGTTTGCTCAGGAGGGTCCGGGGCTCCCTGCCGTCCTCCAGCTCCGAGTCGGAGTCCACGGAGCGGTCGCCGGACTCTGTGGGACAGAAGAGCCCTGTCCACGCTCCAGCCCAACACTGCAGTGTTGGCAGGAGTTTCGTGCAGCGAGCCTGGGGTTCCCCGGGGCAGGGGAAGGGTCTGTGTGCCCCCCGTGCCTCCCGAGGGACCCACACCCAACAGGAGCCCCCAGTGCCCTTCATTGACCTGCGAGTGAGTCGGCGCTGAAAGCCAAATTCTCCTTCTCCGAAGGCAGCTCCAGGTAGGGGAGAGTGCCGGGGGGAGCTGTGGACTGGAAGCCTGTGTGAGCCTGGGAGGGGCAGGAGGAGAGGAGTTCTCATTCTCTGGCTCCAGAAAACATCATGGAATGGCCCCCGAGGGTCCCCCTTCCCTGGAGATTCCTACCTCCCCTGTGGCGCCTGAGCCGCGTCTGCCGGGCTCGGTCAGCGCCGCCACCTCCTTGTGCTCAAAGATGATGGGGTAGAAGATGATGAGGGCCTCGATGATACGAGCTTGGTGGGGATAATCCACCAGTGAGGACAAGGAAATGGTGGCATCTGTGGGCCTGGGGCGCATCAGTGTTGGCCCAAAGACAATGCCCAGGTTGCCTGAGGTCATCTTGTTGTCCTGTTCCACTTCCATGATCCTGGGGAGGAGGAGGAGGATAGCAAGGAGGAAGAGGGGCAGGGGTGGGGGAGGTGCTGGGCTGGAGCACATGAGCCTCACAAGAGGGAGAGAAGCAGCTGCAGCCGTGGACCTTCCTCCCTGCTCCGGTGGGGAGGCTTCACTGACCTCTCCACCCCAGGGAAGAAAGGGAAGGTGCCCAGCACCCACACAGGCTCTCACCTCCGCAGGTGCTGCAGGAGGTACTGCAGCGTGGCCATGTTCTCGCAGGGAAGCTCCTTCAGCAGCTCCCTCAGCTTCAGCACCAGGTTCAGCACCACCCTGTCGGTGTCGGCTCCTCTGTCCACCAGCTCGGGGCCGCCCTTCCCGCCCCGGCCTTTGGCCTCCCCACCCTGCAGGCTCTCCTTGGCCAGCCCCATCAGCTCGTTGTACAGCCGGAAGGGCATCAGAGGCTCCGGCAGCTGCAGAGAGAAGAGGGGAGATGGTCCCAGTCCTGGGAGCAGCTCCCACCTCTGTAAGACCTGGACCTGTCCTGAGCAGCTTGAGATGGGGGTGCCTTTCAGTGAGGAAACATCCCTGGAAATGCTCAAGGCCAGGTTGGAGGGAGAACTCTGGCGTAGTGGAAGGGGGGTGGAATGAGCAGAGCTTTAACATCCCTTCCATTCCAGGATTCCGTGAGTTTGTGACTCCCAGTGCTGCAAACCCTCTACCCAGAGGCAATGTTTATTTATCCATCTCCTGGCCAAGGAGCACTTGTGAAGTTCAAGCCAAAAGCAGTGTTTGATCCACCCGTGGGTGCTCCCTGCGGGGTCGAGGTGCAGGGATTCCCTTTTTTTCCTGGAAAAGCCCTGGCTGGGGTGGACACAGCAGCAGGCTGCCCAGCGGACAGAAGGTGTCCAGGAAGCGGACAGGGGTTGTTCTGGGTGGGGAAGGCAGGATGTGAAGGGCACAGCCTGAGGTGGAGGCGGGCGGGGGAAACTCTGCTTTGAAGTCTGTGTGAAGCAGCCGGGGCTGGTGTTGACTGCTGGGTGTTCCACATGGCTGGTGATGTTTTCAGAGTGACTTAAACGGATGTTTTGGGGACAGGCTGCCTCACAGCAGAGGTGGTTCCCTCCATCCAGCTCTTTACAGAGGGACTTTAACCCATTTCTCTGCAGCAAGGGGTTGGGTTTGGGCTCAGGACTGAGTTCACCCTCTTGTTCCACTCTGCTTTTCTTTGGAGAAACCTCAGA
Organism: Acropternis orthonyx; assembly: GCA_035583155.1. Classification (NCBI taxonomy): domain Eukaryota; kingdom Metazoa; phylum Chordata; class Aves; order Passeriformes; family Rhinocryptidae; genus Acropternis; species Acropternis orthonyx. The sequence continues at coordinate 2,170,534 of JAWWEU010000082.1, forward strand.
AGCAACTCAGAACCCTTCACTCCTAGTATGCAAGAGCTCAGGGACGTGCCCCCCCACCCTGTGATGTAACACAGAGGAGCCATCAGAGAGGTCACACCAGAGAAAGGCAGCATGAACAGGGTTAATCCACGGCTGCCTGTGGAACAGAAGCAGCTTCCGCTCCTCCTGCCTTGCGGTGGCTGTTGGAGGATGTGGGTGATGCTGTTTGCACTGACAGTTTGAGTACACAGAGGGGGGTGCCTGGGGCGGCACTGCCGTGGGTGACCCACGGGGCAGAGACCCCACCGAGCCCACCCAGAGTGACCTGGGGGGCAGAGACCCCACTGAGCCCACCCAGAGTGACCTGGGGGGCAGAGACCCCACCGAGCCCACCCAGAGTGACCTGGGGGGCAGAGACCCCACCGAGCCCACCCAGAGAGACCTGGGGGGCAGAGACCCCACTGAGCCCACCCAGAGTGACCTGGGGGGCAGAGACCCCACTGAGCCCACCCAGAGTGACCTGGGGGGCAGAGCCCAGCCCCCGGGGATGTGACTCAGCCTGTGCGGGGTGACCTTTGCTGGGTCCCTTCCCCTTTTTGGGTACCCAGTTCCCCAAGTGGAAGGGACGGATGGTTTGGTGCTTCTGCACGTTGCTGTTCTGCGGCTGTGACCGCTGTGACGCAGTGTGGGGTGAGCTGGGGGGGTCACTGTGGCCCCAGTTCCACAGCCAACCCAGTCCCTGCTGGGACAGGCCCCTCCCCACCCACCCACCCAGTTACTGAGCCTGGTCCATGCAGAATTCCTCCTGCCAGGTTGGTTCCCCTGGCCACCTCCCCTCTGTCCTGCCACGGGAGGTACCACCAGCACCTTACCTGTCTCAGGTAGAGCTTCAGGACATTGCTGATGTCATGGGGGGAGGCCTGGGACAGCTCCACCAGATCCTTCCCATTCTCAAAGGCCTGGCAGAGCTTCTCCACGCGGGTCTTGACGCCGTTAACTCGATAGATGCCCTGTGAAAGAGAGAAAAGTGGAGCTGAGGTGAGGGGAGATGTTCCTCTTCATGTTTACATGGGACAGTGAGCTGTGTGCTCCCATCCTCTCCTTTTGGGGTGGGACATCCCTCCGGGAAGCCATTCTGGGACATCTCCTTCCAGCTCAGTCATTCCTGCTTCATAGGAAAGCAGGAGGCAGGAAAGCTGACTTTCCACAGGCAGAGTTTGGGGTATCTGGGCCAAGTTCATCCCCAGGACTCCCTGGCTCCCTGCCCTGCAGAAATCTGAAATTGAGCCTGTTGGTTTTCCAGAGGATCCTTCCAAGGGCTGGGACAGCTGAGGAGGAGGAGAAGAGAGGAGAGTGTGACTCACCTTGGTTTTCAGAGCCCGCTTCTCGATCTCTGAAATGCACTTCTTGACGATGAAGGGGATCCCATCCGGGCTGTCCTGAGATGCCTTTGTGAAGTCCTGCCCAAAGAGCTGCAGCTTCCCTTGGAGCTTCTTGTGCCCACACTGGATGGCCAAGGTCTCCAGGCACTTCTTGTGGCAGGCCAGGTAGCACTAGAAGAGAGAGGGGAAGACAGGAAGGTAGGAGGGGAGCTAAAGAGAAACACCAGGCATCGCTCAGAGCATGCTGTGAGACAGCACTGCAGGACTGATGGAAAGCACATGGAATCCTCCTCGCAGGAGGAATGACTTCCTGAACATACTCAGAGCTTCACCACCAGCTCTCTTCCCACTTCTCCCAACTCACCTCCTCACACTCAGCTCCCTGGAAGTACACGTAGCTGTTGCACTCCCGACACTTGGAAGGGGCACGGAGCTTCCTCAGCCGATGGGTCTGGGCAGCCTTGGATAATCCAACATTCCGGAAGGGCCCTGTGGGAGCTGTCAGCTCCGGGGTGATCCCGTTGATGCCTGAGGGCAGAGCAAAAGGAAATGTGAGGTCAGGCACAGCTTGAGCAAGACAGTCACTGTCCCCAGTCCGAGCAGGGCTCATTCCTTGGGAAAGGCAGTGCTACCAGGAACACTGTCAGGAATCCCCAGTAATCATTGGGTTTGCCTCCAAAACTACTGGATTAGGGAAAAGTGGCCCATAGGGAGCTCTGCCGGGAGGGAATGCAGCAGCAGCAGCAGCAGCAGTAGCAGCAGCACTGTCACCTCCCACACTGTCACCTCCCACACTGTCACCTACTCTGCTCAAAGGGGGCGGTGGTCTCATCCTTCTCCTCCAGCTCCTCACTGGAGGACATGGTGCCATTGGATGAGAGCCGCTGGAGTTTGTGGCTGAATTCGCCTGTCCAAGGAAAACCCACAAACTGGTGAATTACTGGCAAAGCTGTTTCTCTTCTAAGAACTCATCCCACCCCACCCATCCCATGCCATTGGAGACTGGGAGCAGTGCAGTCATTTACCAACTGTGTTCTCACAGGGCAGGTAAAACAGGGATTGATCCTGCCTAACTGGGATGCTCTGAGTTCAGAGTACTGGGAGGGTCTCCTGTTTCCTTATGTACCTGCACTGGAATCCAGGCTGCTGTCACCATCAGCAACAGAGGTTGGCCAGGATTTATGGACCTGGTGTCCCCTCCCACCTGCAGAGAGAACACACAGTACATTGGGATTGCTGTCTGTGTTCAGAAAGGAGCAGTGGGAGAACAGAGTAGATGCTGGGAGAAACTGGGATGACTGGGGGAAGCTGCTGGTGAAGGGGCTGGTGGGGTTCGGTGCCTCCAGCAAGGAAAAGGGGGTGGGAAGATGGATAATGGTCTGTTAGGGAGAAAAGCGCCATAGATCTGATTTAGTGTCCTTCAGGGAATTCAGCTTGGAAGGCTCCCAGCCTGTCCCGCTGCTCCCAGGCTCACCTCTCCGCTCGGACACCCCGGCCCCGCTCGGTGCCTCCTTGGCTGCTGCCCCCCCTTCAGGGCCGGCCCCAGCCCCCTCGGTACTCGTGGAGAACTCGCTGGCATTGAAGCTGCCCTTCCGTGTCCGAGAAAAGGGGGACCTGGAGGGGAAAAGGGAATATGGATGGGAAGGAAGGAAGGAAGGAAGGAAGGAAGGAAGGAAGGAAGGAAGGAAGGAAGGACGGAAGGAAGGAAGGAAGGAAG
>JAWWEU010000082.1:2173711-2253798 GCA_035583155.1 Acropternis orthonyx
GGAAGGAAGGAAGGAAGGAAGGAAGGAAGGAAGGAAGGAAGGAAGGAAGGAAGGAAGGAAGGAAGGAAGGAAGGACACTTGGAAACCTTATCCATGGCTGCTATCCACCAGTCTTGGGATGCACAATTATCTCTTAAATACTCGACAGCCCATCTCATCCACTGAAGGATATGAGGGGAACTCCAAGCTAGTCCAACCCCACCATTGCCAGCAGGAGAATGGTGAAATTCAATTCAGGAATGCTGAAAGCACCCCAGTTCCTGCACGGACAGCCACAGCAGCAGGAGGTAACGCTGAGCTGGAGCGTTAGCCAGGGCTGGTTGCCCTTGCCTGCCTTACCAGGCGTTGTGGGACACGTAGGGCTCGAAGTCGTACTGGACGTCGGGCTCGTCCCCGCGCTGCAGCTGCCGCACGTGGGACGCGTACTGCTGGCCCGGGTCGTACAGCTTGCTGCTCTCACACAGCGTCTGGAAGTGCACAGGCAGCGGCGCCGTCTGCATGTGCATGATCTGGTAGAAGGAGATGGTGGCCTAAAAGTGACATGGAGAGAGACTGGCGTGAGCTGAGGCGCAGGAGGAGAGGGAAAAGATGTGCCAGGTTAGGTGGGGAATCGGGAGCATAGAGGAGCACTTGTTCTGCAGCCTGGAGCCTTTTTCTGAGCACGAGGGAGAGGGGAGTGTTGCACCCACCCAGACCCCTGACAAATAAGGTCAACACAGCCAGCTCTGCTGGGAGGCAGCTCCAAAACCTCCAGAGCAGAACACATTCCCCTCCTGCCCTGGGGACACCCCAACCCAGCCCCACTCACCATCTTGATGACCTGGTCGCTCTGTTTGATCACTTCATGGATCTGCCGCAGGGAGTTCACCTTGGTGTCCTCCAGCTCCTGCTTCTGCGTGTTCGCATCGGCCACGCAGGTACGATACGTGGCCATGGCCTCTTCTGCCTGGGATTTGGGAGAGCAAGGGGAAACAGCTCAGAGGTGAGGAGCACAAGGAGAACAGCCCCTTGGACCCTGTTTCTCCAGGCATTCCCATGCCATGCTCAGGGATCCAAGGGAGCTCAGTTCACTCCACATGGCTCAGGGCTGCTCCTGTGCAGCAACGGCAGGAGTAAGGAGGCTCGTCCAGAGCTGCCACCTCCCTACCTTGTTCTTGGCTTCCTCTTCCAGCCGCCTCTTCTTGTCCAGGGTTTTGGTGGTGATGCTGCTGGTTGTGTTCTGTTGCTCCTCCTCTGCTTTCACTGCCATGTACTTGGCCTTGTCGTGCTCCTCGCTGCGCTGCATGTACGTCTGCTTGGCCTTGCGCAGGTTCACCTCTGCCTCTTGCTGCCAGGGTGAGCCATGACCCAAGTGAGGATGGAACCAGCAAAGGGGTCACCAGCTCCTGCTGGCTCCCCGGGGTCCCCCAGCACAGCAGAGGCACCTGAACATCCAATGCTACCAGAGAGGGGCAGGGGGTCCAGCATGCTTAGAGGGGGATGTGTTATGGGGTGGTCCAGACTGGCATTGGGATCACAAACCTAGTCACTCACCAGTTTCCTCTGTGCTCGGTGCCACTGCTCCTTGATCTCCTTCCTCCGCTTCTCGTGTTCGAGGCGTCTCACTGTCAGAGGCTGGATTGGGAGGGAGGAACAGCCCGGTGATGCCCTGAGCTGAGCCCTCCTGCGCTGCCCTTGCCAAGGCTTTGCAAGGAGAAGTGCCCTGTGCTGGTCACTATCCCTCCCAGCACGGCCAAGTCACAGGCACTGGTTTGTGCCAGAGATGAAAATCTGCAACCTGAGAAGTGTCAGATGCAGGTTCCCTCTGGACTGAGCTAAGGAACAGCGAGCTCTGCAATGCCAGGACCCCAGCCCCAGAGAGGACCTTTCAATCCCTCACCTGGAGGAAGGTCTGGTGCTGCAGGGTGCTGGCTGCCTGCAGAACCGACGTCCCATGCTCCATGTCCTGCTCCAGGGCCAGCAGGTAGATGGACAGGAAAGGCATGTTGGTCTGGTAAATGGGAAAACACATCGCCCTGAGCCCCAGCACCCGGCCTGAGCCCAAGGAGACATGTCCTCTGGGGAGGGAAGAGCCAGAGGTGTGGTGAGGCTGGTGGCTGCTGGTAAAAGCCACATCCTGAACTTTTCCAGGCAGAGCCTTGGAGAGCTGCCTGCGTGCTCTTCTGGGCTCTGGAGCTGAGGTATTTGGGATGGGCTCTCCAGGGCTGCTGGCTCTCAATCCAGACCAGTGCCAGGGGCTTTAGGGACATGGGGACTTACCTCCTGGCTCATGTTTTGCTTGCAGCTGTTTGCCATTTTCTGGAGCCCTTTGGCAAACTCCATCTCTGAAAGAAAAAGGTTGGATGTGAAAAGACACATGAGACACTAGGATTTCCCCCGTGAAACCGAATCTCCTTTTGAAAAATAAATCAGGAACTTGAGGAGTGAAGTTCTCGCTTCCCTGGAAGTGCTGGCCTTCCCCCCAGCTTCCTTGACTTGTCCAGGGCTCAGTCCTGCTCCAGAGAGGACCCACCCGCCATTCCCCTGCTCACCCAGCATGGTCCTTTTCTCCAGGTATCCGATCAGGTCCTTCATGTACTTGGAGACGGTTTTGGCGTACTGGAGTGCAGCTTCCACCCCGCCCTCACAGCGCTGCAGCATCACATCCACTTCCTCGGCTGGAGGACAGGCTGCAGTGGGAGACTCCATGAGCTTCCAGAGCAAACCACCCCATCTCTGTGCCAGAGTCCTGCTGATCCCGGTGTGCCACCAGCTCTGCTGCCTTTTCCCAGCCGAGGAGCCAACGTGTGGCTCAGGGTCACAGGGATGATGGGGAGGGCACCAGTTCCTGCTCAGCCAGGCACCCCCAGCCCAAACCCTGCACCCAGACTCATCCTGCTTACCCGTGTCATAGCTCTCCATGCCTGAAGGCACACCTTCTCCTCCAGACCCCGGGATCCCCCCGTAGAGGCTCTCCATGCTCTTTGAGGATTTGGAAAGAAAAAGGACTGGTCAGTCAAGCAGATGGAGGGGATGCTGGTATCCGGAGCTGCCAGAGCCTTTCAGCCATTGCTGGAAGTTGGCTGTGCCCAGGCGGTGCCTGGGAGCTCACAGGAATGTCTCTGCAGAAACAGCCCTGCTCTGGGCTCACACCAGAGCTGAGGGGAGCAGCCAGAGCCCTTTGCCATCCCAGGCCCCAGTGCTCACCTGGTTCTGGTCGCTGGGTGGGATGGAGAGGATGGTGCTGCTGTCCACCTCCCCCATGAGGAACTCGGACACCCTGTGGGGAGAGCAGCATGGCTGGGCTCAGCACGGGGACAGTGACATGGACTGTCACCCAGGGGCACCCACGGACCATCGCCAGGGGCAGCTGCTCAGAATCCCTTACGTGCTGCTGAAGGACACGGCGATGGTCTCCACGGCCTTCTCGAACTCCCGCTTGTCCGTCTCATTGTTGGATTCATAGTGGAAACCTGGAGATGAGGGAATGTGGGAGCCCTGTCACTGCAAGCACCTGTCCCTGTCCCAGCAGGAGGAAGGACCTGCTGGCTCATGTTGGTATCACAGGGGGCTGTGGGACTGCGGGGGGGGTGGGCTGGCATGAGCTGAGGGAGCAGTGGGGAGGATCATCCCTATGGATGATGGATTTTTCCAGCACAGCACAGTGTCCCCCTGCTTTCTCCCAGGTCTGACTTCCCTGACAGCACCCCTTGGCTCATGTTTCTGTTTATTCCCATTACTCAGGGCTGCTGGAAAAGCACTGCTGGACCTGTTCCACTGCCCTCCCTGCCTCACAGCTCCTTCAGACCCTGCTCCAAGCAGGATGGACTCCTCTGGGAGGGCTCTTGCCCATGGCCAAAGGAGGAACCAGCAGCAGCAGCAGCAGGAACCAGCACAGACGGTGCTTGGCAGACACCCACAGCACGGGACAGCAGCAGCAGCAGCCAGGGCTCCTGGGCAGACCCTGGGTCTGCTTCTTGGGGTGGACTGAGCCCCCTGCTGCAGTGAGGGGCTGGGGTCTTCTCCCAGGCCACTCCCTCCCGTCCCCATGTGGGGCCACCCCACGGCAGCCCTCTTGCCACCCGCCATGAGGCTTCCTGTCCCCCCACGGTTGCTGTTGGGTGTCCAGGAAGCAGCGGGTGACGCAGAAGGTTGTGCTGTGCCTGTGGTCAGTGCAGTCACCCCCTCCCTGTGGATGACGGAGGAGGGAGGCGGTGCTCAGCCTGGATCAGGCCTCCCAGACCCCACTCTGTAAACACGAGGGGCTGCCAGGAGCAGGATCTGACTATTTCAGTGTTTTTCCTGTGGCCGTGCCTGGAAACCCCCAGGCAGGATCTGTCATTTCTGACACTGTATCATCCTTAAAGCTGAACCACGGCAAGAGGAAGCTGGTGCTTTTGCCCTCTTCACCAGTCTGTGAGGCAGCTCTGCTCCCAGCAAACCCCCCATGGGCTCCCCAGCCCCGCACCCTGATGTGGGGCAGGAGGGGAGTGGGACAGCGCTTCCGACCCCACTGTCTCACCCTTGACTTTGGAGATGAGGGTCCCGGCGGCTGTCAGGGTCTCCAGGGTGTTGAGCAGTGGGTACGTGCAGATGACCTGCCGTAGGATGCGCAGGGTTTCGCCCAGGCACTCGTGGGCCAGCGGCCGCTGGGGCTCCCTGGGGTCTGCAAGAGAGGGGGGATGAGATGCTGCCCTGTGTCCCTGCCCTGTGTCCCTGTTCTGTGTTCCTGTCCCACAGCCCTGTCCTACTTACCTCCCAGCCACATGCCAGGTAGAGTCCTGCCATCTCTCAAACCATGCAGCCCATCCCCTTGGCCTTGTGGCTTCCCGGGACTGGCATGGCCTGTCCAGCAACTCCCCACAGCCATGGCTGTACGTCTCCTGCTCAGCCTGGTGGCCAGGGGCAATCTAACCTTTGAGGCACATTTTCCACAGCAGTAACTTTTTCCCTTGAAAGTAGTTTGGGAATTTCCTCCTCGTTTCCTTCCCTCCCTCCTCCCGGATGGACGCTCCCAGCTGTGAGGGATGCAGCAGGTCTGTCCTGCTGCCCTGTGCCTAACCCATCCAGGCTCTCTGCATCCCACAGGTCCTCTCCCAGGACTGTTCCCTCTGTGGGCTCCAGCTGCCAGCCTGGGGGTCTGTCTGGGTCTCCCCAGCATAGGGCCAGGGCTGGGCAGTGGCAGCCTGGTTAGGAGATGAGGAGCCTCCCGCACAGAAGTGCTGGGATGGGGGATTGGCACACACTACCCATCCAGGCAAAGCCCTCTGCCCATCCCAGCTCCCCAGCTTGGGGTTGGAAAGAGGTTTCTGCAAAACCAGGACTGAGAACAGGGGTTTGTGTGCCCCCCGGGCCATGGGATTGATGCATTCCCTGTGCCCCCTCTGACAGGCACAGCTGTTTGTGGGCCTGCAGACCACCCAGCCCCATGCTGCCTTGGTGGGTTGGGGGTCTGGGGGGCTGTGCCCAGCACCCCGTGGGGCTCAGGGGGCCCTGGCAGGCGGCTGGCACTGCTGCACTGTAAACAGGAAAACGGGCGGATGAAAATAGCTCGTGGCAGGAAGCCGTGTTATCCTGGCTGCGAGCTCCAGCAGCCACCCACCACCCACCCACCACCTTTGCCACAGCTTCACAGCCCCCTGGGGGCCCTGGTGGCCTCTGGCCTGAGCAGAGACATCCAGTACATGGGGGGGCTGTCTGTGGGGTGCCCTGCAGTGCTGTGGCACGGGTGTTTGGCACTGGGTGGGCACCGCAGGGTGGCAGGAGCTGCAGCCCTGCCAAACTCACCGTCACGCAGCACCACGTCCCGCAGCTTCTCCAGGGCATCGGCGAAGCGGGCGACGTGTGCCAGCAGCTGGGAGATGTCCTCGGGGTCGATGAAGGGACCCTCCCCGCCCTCAATGGGGCTGTAGGACGTGGGGGTCTTGTGGCCCTTGGGCACGGCACGGGGGGCCGTGGGCAGGGGGAAGCCGGCGGCGCTGGCATGGCGGCTGAGGCTGGTGGGGCGCTTCAGGGTGCCCACGGTGCTGGGGCTGGTGCTGAGCTTGGCGCTGGCCGGGGGCAGGTCCCCCAGGCTGGAGCCCGGTGCCTCCAGGCAATCCTTGCGGGAGAGGTCCTGGGGGGCAGGGATGAGCGTGAGGGCATAGCCAGCATGGTGGGGACCCTGGCTTGGTCAGGGAGAGGGCAGCACCACAGGACTTGCCACGCCACCGGCTTGGGGGGCTGGGATGGTGTCTTGAGGGGCTGGTGACAGACCCTGCAGCTGCACCGTGCCTCAGTTTCCCCAGTTAGGGATCCCCTTTGGGGACCTTGGAGACAGTCTTGGGACCCCACAGAGCAAAGACAGAGCAGACAAGGTCTGGGCACTTGCCTGGTCACCCCCCACCAGCCCCCAGCAAGTCTCTCTGGGTCCGTGTTCATAATGGGGGGCACACAGTGACCATGCAGATGACACTGCTTGTCCACCCCAGCACCCACCGTGCTGGGACTGCCCGTCTCAGGCCGCCGGGGACCCCAGCACAGCCCAACAGCAGCAGGATCTGGCCCACACATCCCTTCCTCTTTTTCATCCAGCCCCATGCTGGGGGAGGGGGCAGGGACAGGGACACCTCCCAGCCCACTCTTGGAGGTTTCGCAGGTATTTTACAGCCGGAGGAGGCCCCCAGTTTTTAGGGGTAGTATTGCCCCGAGGGAGGGGTTGGCACCAGCACTGTCCAGGGCCCTGCATGGCTTGGGGAACACACACACAGCAAGGGTCCTTGAGTGTGGAGAGGGGACCCCGCAGCCCCCCAGCCCCTTCAAGAGCTCCCATCGGTGACCCCCCAGGACCCCTGGTGCGCCACGAGTGCGCGGGGTCTCAGCATCCCTGTCCGGGCGCTGCCGGAAGTCTCTTTGGCAAACACGGAGCGCCGAGAGCACGAGGCTTCTGTGGGCGAGTGGAAACGGGGGAACTCAGCCCCACGGAGGGAGGGCCAGACCACCACGGGGCTGCAAAGGGCCCCACCCCAAAAAGCGTGGAGCCAGCGCGGCCCTGTCTCCATCCCCCCGGGGTGCAGCGGCCCCGGCGCCCCCCGTCCCTCCCCTCGGTGCCCCGGCCGTACCGTCAGTCGCACGGCGGGCGCTCGGGGCAGCGAGTCCAGGGAGCGCTGGGGCGGGTGGGCTCTGCCCGCCGCCGCCGCGGGGCTGTAGCTGTTCCTGCCCGCCGCCCGGCCCAGCATCCCGCCAGCCGCCACCCATAGGCCCCTCTCCGGAGGGGGGATCGGGACGGGGATGGGGACCCCTTGCTAAGGAGCCGCGGGTGGGCTCCGGGGCCCCGACGGCCGCATCTTGCCAGCCGCGTCTGGCCCCACGCCCCGGGACCGGGGCGCAGGGGCGGGGCGGGCAGTGTGGGGTGCGACGGGGAGCCCCGGCCGCCGGCCGGCCCCACGGAGGCGAGGCGCTTCCTCCCGGCTCCCCCGCCACCGTGGGGGGGTCCACAAGTCAATAAATAAATACATGGCAGAGCACGGCATCCGGGCTGCTTGCGTCCCGTGTCCCCCCGCTCCCGCTCCAGTCCTCAGGGAGGTTTGGGGGCCTCTCTGCACCCCTCCAACCCACAGGCCCACATTTCTTCCCTGTCCCTTCCTGCCCTCCCGCCTTCTTTGGCGGCTGCGCTGTGCCCTTCGTCAGAGGCGAAATTCTGCCCCCCCTGCCCAGTACTGAGGGTCCTTCCTCGCCTCCTTTCTCCTCCTCGCAGACGCCTGGACGTATGCAGGTCCCTTTGCCACCCTGTAGCTCTTCCCAGCAGCTCTGTGGGTGCTGTTCCCCCCACAACCCCCATGGCCCCATGGCTCCCGCCCTGCCAGGGATACGGCGGGGACACTCACCGGCAGGGTCTGTGGGACGGGGCTTCCCGCCCGGCTCTTCTTGGAGATGGAGGGGGTTTTCATCAGCTCACGCTTCTTCCGGGAGAACATGATTCCCGGGGGGCCGAGCTGCTGCCCTCAGCCCCTGGTTTTGCCCGGCGGCCGTGCCGGCTGCTCACGGCACCGGCCACATTCGTGGGGCGCAGTGTCAGGAGGGCGCGTGTGACGCCGCCTCGTTTCCTCATCGGCTTCGCAGCCTGACCTGAAACAGGAAAAGCCCAACGCGCACCCAGGCGCGAGGCCGGGGGCAGAGGCACCCTGGGGTCACAGAGGGCACGGGGACCCCAATTGCCCCATGGGCTCATTGCGGGGTCAAGGAGAGCCCGGCCGCTCCGTGGGGTGATGGGGGCGCAGGAGGACCCCAGCACTCCTGGGGGTGGTGGCCTCGTAGGGGACTTCGGGGAAGTTTCAGTGCTGCAGCCCAGGACTTACAGAAGGGAGAGGGGCTCAGCCCACTCTGCGGGACCGGTGCTGGCCCTCCTCTCTGGGGGGTTTATCCTGTTTGGGGGTGTCCTCCTGTCCAGGAAGGACAAGCCCCATCCCGCTGGAGGCACCGGGTGTGGGGGTGAGTGGGTCGGTGGGACTCTGTGCTCCCACTCGGGGGATGCTCCCGGCTCTGCCCCTCCGTGGGCTCGGTGGCAGTGCCGGGACCGTTCCCTCGGGGTCACTGCCCTGCCCCTCGCCCCCGTGATTCACCCACCCGCGGGGTAACGGGAGCCCACAAGGGGGAAACGGGGGAGGGCAGCGAGTAAACCCCGGGAAACGGACAGGATGGGACGGGCCCCCTCCGGGTGCTGCGTGTGGACCCCCGGACGCCGCCCACGGGCTGCTTGGGTGGGCTGCCGGTCCCTGGGCGGGGCGGGCCGGGAAAAGCGGAGAGTCTTCCCGGCTCCGCAGGGCCGGGCCGGTCTGTCTCGCGTGGGCCATCTGCCGGCCCCGGGGGGACACGGGCACGGGGGGAGGTCGGGGCGAAGGAATGGGGGCTGGGTCGGGGATGGGTGGCTGAAGGTGCCGGGGGATGCGGGGGCGGGGGAACGCGTAGGTGTGTCCCGCGTGTGCGCGTGACCGTGGGTGCGCGCAGGCAGGTGAATGCGTGAGTGTGAGTGTGCGCGCACACGGGAGCGCCCGTGGGTCTGGGGGGCTCGTGTGTGTGTGCGTGTGTGTGTGTGCCCAACGCGTGCCCGGGGGTCGGGGTGCGCACACCCGTGTACGCGCGTGTGTGGGGCGATGCACACGCGTGTGCCCGTGGGTCGGTGTGTGCGTGTGCCCGTGGGTCGGTGCGTGGGTGTGCCCAAGGGTGGGTGTGTCGTTGTGCCCGTGGCGTCTCCAGCACCGGCCTCGGATTCCCCCGGGCGCCCGGTGCCTCCCGGTGTTCCCCCGGTGCCCCCCGGGTCCCCCTGTCGGGGTGTGCGACCCCTCCACGATCCGGCCACTCCTGCCCTTATTTGGGCATTTCGGCCCCGTCCAATCAGCTCGGGGGGGCCGGGCCCGGCACCGCCCCCGCCCCGCCCGACCCCGCTCCGGTACCGGCCCCGCTCCCCGCTCCGGTACCGGCTCCGCTCCCCGCCATGAGCAGCTCCCAGTTCAACAAGGGCCCGTCCTACGGCCTCTCTGCCGAGGTCAAGAACAGGGTGAGCCGCGGCGGGGACCGGGGGGTACCGGGATCACCGGATGGGGGCAAAGATGGAGGCTGGGGGTTACCGGGGCCAGCAGGCGCTGCGGCTGCCGGTGCTCCTGGAGGTCTGGGAGAGCCGAGCATCCCGCTGCCGCTGGGGGTCCCGGTTGCATCCCGGGGTTCTGGAGAACCGGAGGGTCCTGGTGCACCCCTGGCATGCGGAGCTAGAGGGTGCCCGGTGCCACCGGGAACGGAGAGCGGAGAAGTCGGGAGATCCCGGGAGGATGGAAAGCCGGGGAGTCCCGGGAGAATGCGGAACTGGGTGTACGGGGGTCTCTGAGGGGTGGGGATGCCTGCAGGGTCCCGGGGATGTGTCTTGGGGGGACCGGGGCTGGGAGGAGTCGCTATTGCCTCTCCGCCCCCGGCAAACCCCCTGTCACCCTTCCCGTCACACCCAGGGCTGAGGCGATGCCCCCGTCCCGCCGTGGCTCCGGACTAGTTCCACGGCGCTTCTTCACTTTCTGTTTCCCCGCAGTTCCGCATCCCCCCGCGGCCTTCGCTGGTAATGGGGCTGGTGGCCCTGGTGACTCTTCCCGGGGCTGGAAGGGGAAGGGGGGGAATGAGAGCCTCCAGACAGTCTGTTTGCGCCCCGAGGAGGGAACTGGGTGCCACGGGGTGCAGGCAGCTGCCAGCATCCTCCTGCCCCCTTCACAGCTCACAGGGGTCCTGCAGGGCCAGCGTTTGGTGGCACTGGCCGTGGCCACGGTGCTGGGCTGTGCCCAGCCACTGGTAAGCAGAGATTGAGCCGTGGTCAGCCCAGGGCAGGCGGTCGGTGGCCCTGTGTGGCTGTATCCCACCTGGTGACACGGGAGCTGCCTGGATGGGGCTAGGGCAGGCAGAAGAAGGGACGAGTGGTGGTGGGCATGTGGCTGCAGGGATGTTGTGGCTGCAGCCGGGTGCTCCTTGCCCAGCCTCGCAGGGGATTTACGTTTTGAAAGGGAGCTGACGGGCCCCGGCCTGCCTGGGGCTGGGCTGGCCTGGCACTGAGCGGGTGACACGTGCTGGAGCCTCGCTGCCGTGTGCTCTTGGCTCTTCGGGTTGATTCAGCAAGCTGTGAGCCAGTCTGACTGCCTCAGTGTGTCTGCTAGAGGTGACATCACTGACTGGGAACCAGTTAAACCAGTGGCATGCTTCTAGTCTGTGCAATCCCTTGCAGACTGGGCTGTGGTGGGATCTTTCTGGGGCTGGTCACCTCTACCCCCTCCTGTGCCCTGGGAAACCCTCACACTGAAATTGGGGAGGGAAGAGGAACCAGATTTGGCTGCCCATGCTCCAGAAAATCATCTGGTGGGACTGTGGGATCCCCCATTTGGGACACACATGGTGTCACAAGTGTGATCCAGTGTCCTGCATCAGTCAAGTTCCCCTTTGGGGCCAGAGTGTCTCCCCACCACACAGCAGGGCTGGACTGTGCCCATCCCAGAGTCTCCCTGTGTTCAGGATCCCTGGCGACTCAAGGCAGCAGCACATAACGGGACCAGGAGGGGATGGGATGGACGAAAGGTCGGTGGCTGCCCTGTGGCCACTTCTGGGTGCTGGCTGAGCATTGGAGGGATGAGGCTGGGGCAGGACAGCACTCGGGGCTCTCAGGCTCTTCCCACCCCAGGTCGGGATACCTTTCTCTTGCCTCGCGGGTCAGGGCCGAGGCGACACTGCTGCTGCTGGAGATGCTGCCGGCCCTGGCAGCTGGTCTCCATTTGGGAGGAGGCGTCCACATTCCTGGCATAGCCGCGGTGACCGAGGAATCTGCGGCAGCGTGTTGGGCTTTGCCGGAAGGGAGAGCATCTCGTGGCCCGGAACCTGGGGCTCGGAGCTGGGCTCCTGCTGGCTCCAGGGGACAGGGAGGGCCAGACCCGTGGTGGGGCACTTCCCCCTCATCATCATTGTGTAACGGTTCAGAAGCTGCTGTGTCTGATGGCAGCATTGTCCCCATTCTGATCCCGAGGAGGGGGGAACTGTTCCCACGAGAGGTTTGGGATGCATACCAGGGCTATGCCTCAGCTGCCCTCTCCCACCCCCTCCAGCTTGCCCAGAAGTATGACCCACAGAAGGAAGCTGAGCTGCGGACGTGGATTGAAAGTGTCACAGGGCAGCAGATTGGGCCTGATTTCCAGAAGGGGCTGAAGGACGGGGTGATCCTCTGCGAGTGAGTCCCAGATTGGGTGGGGATGGGGAACACCAGCTCTCCAGGGGACCCCTGCCAGCCTTTGGGGTGGAAAGGGTGGGTTGGATCTGCCAGAGATCCAGGTGGGACATGCCATAGTAACCCCCAAAGTACCTCTCTCTGGGGGGAGCCCCGAGGACCAACAGGGACCTGGGGGAGGAGAATTCCCTCACATGGGGGGGACCTGGGCTGGACCTTCCTGAAAGGACCCCATGCCCTGCAGCCCCTCAGGGGTCTGCCTGCCACAGTCTCACACCGCCCTCCATCCCTCTAGGCTCATGAACAAACTGCAGCCCAACTCAGTGAGGAAGATCAACCGCTCAGCTCAGAACTGGCACCAGGTAGGTGCAGCCCTGCTGACACCTGCCCGCTGTTCCTCTGCCATCACCCACTGGGGCTCACCCCTCTCCCCCTCCTGCAGCTCGAGAACCTCTCCAACTTCATCAAGGCCATGGCCAGCTACGGCATGAACCCCGTGGACCTCTTTGAAGCCAATGACCTTTTTGAGAGCGGGAACTTGACGCAGGTGCAGGTGTCACTGCTGGCGCTGGCAGGAATGGTGAGCACAGGGGAATGAACAGGTTGGGAAAGGGCACAATCCCGCAGGGACCCCCATTTTGGGGTGGTGCCCATGGGACCCTGTGGCTCCTCCTGCTTAGGGAGAGGGTGGGGGAGCCTGGGACCCCCGTCCTTCCTCACCACCACTCCTGGCAGGCCAAGACGAAGGGGCTGCAGAGCGGCGTGGACATTGGCGTGAAGTACTCAGAGAAGCAGCAGAGGAATTTTGACGAGGCCAAGATGAAGGCTGGGCAGTGTGTGATTGGGCTGCAGGTGGGTTGCCCTGTGGGGTCCTGAGGGTGGGAAAGGGATGTCCAGTTCTGTCAAATCCTCAGCACTGTCATGACTGAGCACAGCTGGAGGGACCCAAGGCTCGAGGTGCCTCAGGTGTCTTTCGGATCTGGGATCATCGCAGCTCCGTGTCCAGCACTCAATGGCCATGAGTGTGGGGTGGGTTGGGGAATGCTGGCTGTACCTCCCCAGGCTGGGGGTGATGGGGAGAGGGAGAACAGGCATGAGTGGGGCAACACATGCTCCTCACTGGACCCCTTTGCCAGATGGGCACAAACAAGTGTGCCAGCCAGTCCGGCATGACAGCCTACGGCACCCGGAGGCACCTCTACGACCCCAAGAACCAGATCCTCCCACCCATGGACCACTCCACCATCAGCCTCCAGATGGGCACCAACAAGTGTGCCAGCCAGGTGAGCCCCTGTGCCGGGCTGGGAGGGTGCAGGGGGGACCACAGCTGAGCCTTGCTCCATCCTATCCTTCCTTCCAGGTGGGCATGACAGCTCCCGGCACCAGGAGACACATCTACGATGCCAAGATGGGCACAGAGAAGTGCGACAACTCCTCCATGTCACTGCAGATGGGCTCCAACCAGGGCGCCAACCAGAGCGGGCAGGTCTTTGGCCTTGGCCGCCAGATTTATGACCCCAAGTACTGCCCACAGGGCAGCCAGGGTGAGGTGGCCAATGCTGCTGGTGACCAGGGTGGGGACCCCCCTGGGTACCACTACTACCGTGAGGAGGAGGAGAGCTACTGAGCAGGACAGCACCAGCCCCCTCCACACCATCTCGTGTACAGACCCACTGCCAGCCACATTCCAGCCTCAAACTTTCATCATTTCCTCTTTTTAAACTCTTTTTTAACTTTGGAAATTAATCTATTTTTCTGAGCAAGGAAATAAAGACCCTGTTTCTAGAGAGGAGCCTGGCCAGTTCTCATGGGAGCCCTGAAGTCCCAGGGCAGCAGGAAGGTGGTGGATGCTCCAGTACCTGGGATTGGACAGTGTCACCTCTCACACACCCAGCGCCCACCATGTGCCCCTGGACACCCCCGGATCCCTCAGCAAGGAGTGGGGGGCAGCTGCCCATGCTGCCCCCGGTGCTGCTGCTCATCCCGTGCTGGCAGGACCTGGCTCAGCCCCATGGAGGAGAGGGGCTGGGGTTGGCAGAACATGGGTGGGGGAGACTTCCACGTGTGGAGGGAGACCGGGGCCCTGGGGGACCTTGGCATTGTGAGTGTGAGTGTGTGTGTGTGTGAATGTGTGCACACATGTGTGATCTCTAGATGCTGGAAGTGCCTTTTTTGAAGAACTCATGGAGACCAAGATTCCAAGACCACGGCGTTGGCTGCAGGGCTGGGCCGGGAGCTGGCACACCCGGCACACCCGGCATCGCTGTAGCAATCCAGTCGCCCAGGCTGGAGCCAAGGCTGACTCCGACGGCTGTATCCTGCACCGCGGCAAGGCTCGAGTGCAGCCGGTGCCCCTTGACGTTTCCCCTCCCCTGCGGTTTTTAAGGCAGATGCTCTTAGACTGAAACGTTTCATGTAAAAAAACCCCTTCCAACATAAGCAGGAGCCGGACTCTGGTGCGGACGCCTTGCCAGGGCTCAGGCGGGTCCCCCCGTGCTTGGGGAGTGGGAGCTGCTGCAGACCTGGGTGAGACCCCCGGAATCACGGGATAGCGGGGAGGGAGGCTGCGTGTCCCGGTGGTCGAGCGGGAGCCGGGAACCGGCTGTGGGCTTAGCATATGTGGGGTTAACAGATATGGGACTGCCGGTACCGACGTGCCGCGCTTTTCTGGGCAGGGAGCCACTTTTTTTGGGGCGGGGGGGCGGGGGAAATGCTGCATCTCGGAGGGTCGCGCTGCCCGGTGGGGCTCCCAAAGGCGGGGAGAGGGAAGGGGAGAGGGAAGGGGAGAGGGGCGGGGAGAGGCGCAGGGCGGGCCTCCCGCTCCTCGCACCGCCCCGGGCCCCCCCGCGCAGCAGCGGCCCCTTTAAGAGCCGGTTCCCATGACGTCACGCCCGCGGCTACTTTGTAGCGCAGGGAGGGCGGGGCCTGCGCGCGCCCGGCGGAGCCGCGGGGGTCTCTTAAAGGGGCCGCGCGGCGGCAGCAGGTAACGGGGGTCCCGGGCCGGGGGCTGCGGGGAGAGAGGGAAGGGCTGTGTCCCGGCGGCTGCTCTCGGCCGGGTTCGGCCGCGCAGCGACCCCCCGGGGCTGTCCGCCCCCCCCCCCCTCCATCCCTCCGAGGCTGACCCCGTGTCCTCATCGTACCCCCGAGCTGTCCCCATCTCCCCCCTGGGCTGTCCTCATCGTCCCCTCGAGCTGTTTCTG
Organism: Acropternis orthonyx; assembly: GCA_035583155.1. NCBI lineage: Eukaryota > Metazoa > Chordata > Aves > Passeriformes > Rhinocryptidae > Acropternis > Acropternis orthonyx. The sequence continues at coordinate 2,188,613 of JAWWEU010000082.1, forward strand.
TGACCCCCCCTGAGCTGTCCGCGTCTTCCCCCGGGCTACCCTAGGGTTTCCCCGGCCCTTCCACCTGCCGGGGACTGCGCACCCCGCCCCAGAGCGGAGCTTCGTGCGGCCGAACGGCGTCGGGGGGTGCTGGACCCGGGGGGGGTGCCGGGCGCCGGGGGTCCGCCGAGCTCCCGCTGGCAGCGATGCGGCGTGTTTGTCCTCGTGGGATGAGTGAGCAGATTCTCACCCGAGTCCGCCTGGGAGGATCCCGGGATTCTATGGTTGTGCTGTCCCGAAAACAGCCTCCGCCCCCGCTGGGCTGGGGCTTCCCCGGCCCGGCAGCTTCGCAGCACCCCCCGGTTCCAGCGACCCCCAAACACCTCTGTCTCCCCGTGTCCTCCTCACCCCGGCAGCCGTCGCTGTCCCCTCGTGTCACCCCATCTGCCCCGGTGCACCCCCGGAGAAATCCTGGCCCCGACCCCCACTCATGTCCGGACCCGCAGGCCGATTACGCGGATTTCCCAGCCGGGATCCTAATCCCGCTGCCCGGTGCCCGCTTATCCCGGCTGCCCCCGGCTTAGCTCCGGACGCGGGCGGGGGGCGGCGGGCGCGGGGCTACGGGTGAGTCCGCGGCATCCCTGGCCCCGGGAGAGAAAGAGCGGCAAGGAGGGGGCCCGTGGTGTCCCAGGCTGGCGGTGACCAGGGAGCCGCCTCGAATCTCGGTTGTCCCGGGGCGTGGGTGTGTGTACCGGGCGGAACGCTGCGGGTTGGGTCGTGCCGCCGGCCGCCACCGGGCTCGGCACGGAGCCCCCTTGGCAGCCCTTTGTTGCCCGGCCCGGGAGCTGCTGGCCTCTCTCCAGGGATGAGTGAATTCCCAGGAGCTGGCTCAGACGGAGCTGGTGCTGAGAAGGGACGGAACTGAAGCTCTGGGGTCCCAGCACAGCTCAGGAGGCACCCCCTGGACCTGAGTGTCGGAGATCGTGCCTCGAGCCCGCTGCACCAGCGCAATTACCCTCCTGGGGTGCTGAGGCTCTCCTAGGAACACCCATCCACATCCCTCCCATGGGAAAACGGGCACGGGCAGGTCCCTGCCTCTCCTGGGCTGCCCAGGTCGCTGAGGCTTGGAGCTGCTCCTGGGGCTTCCCGGCTGCTCCCTGTGCCCGGCATGGGCTGCGAATCCTGCTCGTGGCTCCTGGTCAGAGCTCGTGCCCAATTCTGCTGCTTTTGGTTTAAGAAAGAATGGGATTTGAGGCCTTAGCTCCGGAAAGGAGCTTTACTGCAGGAATGCCATGCAGCTCCTGTCAGCCCCGGGAGCTCAGCCCTGTGCCCGGCACTTTGCCTGAGTTGTGATAAGCCCCGAGCCAGAGGGAAGTGAGAGCCCCACCATCGCCCTTGGGGCTGAACCCCCTGCTCTCAACAGCAGCCGGAGCTGAGTGGGGTGCAGGGCCCCCCGCCATGGCCAGCTGGGGCACCCAACTGGGGCTGCTGCTCTGGAAGAACTTCACCTACCGCCGGCGGCAGCGGGTGAGTGGACGGCTGGGGCATCAGGCACCCGGAGCTGCTGGGTCCTGGCACAGGGGCAGGCAGAGCCCTGGGCACTGATGGGGACAGGGACTCCCGCCCCCAACAGTGGGCCTCCCCCAGATCCAGCTGGCCATCGAGATCCTGTGGCCCCTCTTCCTCTTCCTCATCTTGATCTCGGTGCGACGATCCCACCCACCCTTCAAGCAGCATGAGTGTGAGTGTCCCCCACTGGACCAGCCTCTGGGTTGGCAAGGCCCATTCCCCGTGCCTGCTGGGACCCTTCTCTGTGCCCCTGTACGGGAGCCCTGTGGGGTGGCACCAGGGGAGACAAGCACAGGAGGTGGTCACAGTGTGGGGGCTCTCTGGCATCTCCCTGCTCAGGTGTGTGGGGGGAGTCCCGGGACTCCCACACCGCCCCTCTGGACCTGAGTCGCTCTCCCGCAGGCCACTTCCCCAACAAGGCGCTGCCCTCGGCGGGGACCCTGTCCTGGCTCCAGGGCATCATCTGCAACATGAACAACCCTTGCTTCCGGCACCCCACGGCGGGAGAGACCCCCGGCGTGGTGGGCAACTTCGACGGCTCCATGTGAGCGAGGGGGCCGGAGGGCTGCGGGACAGAGCGGGGCTGGGCCGGGGTCTCACTGCCCACCCCATGTCTCACAGCGTCTCCCGCCTCCTGCTCGAAGCCCGGCAGCTCCTGCTCCGCTCCGACGGGCAGCGGCTCCTGCGCAGCTTCGCCCGGCTCCTGCCCGCCTTGCGCCGTCTCCGGGAGAGCGTGAATCAGCGGAGGGGTGAGTACCGGGAGCGGGGGGTGCCGGGGGGGAGACCCCTTGGCTGACCCCTGCCCCCCCCTAGCCCTGCCGGTGAGGGAATACCTGAGAGAGGACGAGACCTTCTCGCAGTTCCTGCGGACCAACACGTCCCTGGCCCCGGCCCTGGTGGATGAGCTAATGAGGGCTCAGCTCAGCCCCCGCATCGTGAGTGTCGGCGCGGTGCCCTCTCCCGGTGCGCGCTCCCGGTGCCCGCGGTGCCGGTGACTGCGTCATGACCGCCCTCTCCCTCCAGTTCTCCCTGGAGGGCATTCGCCTCCCACTGAAAGCCCTGGTCTGCAACGCCTCGGAGCTGGGAGGCTTCCTGGCGAGTGGCGACGCTGCTTCCACCCAGCGCCTGCAGCGAGGGCTCTGTGCCCTGCCAGGCCCGCAGCTCCGTGCCATGGAGGGCTCCTTCTTCTCCCAGCTGGACTTCTCACGGCTCCTGGCGGTGAGCTCCCAGCCCGGCCGGGTGCTGGGTGCTGGAAGGCACCGGGGCAGAGACCCCCGCCCCATCTGAAGGGGCGGTCACTCCCTTCCCGTGTCCCCTTACAGGAACAGCTGAGTTCAGAGCTGGGAGGAATTGCTGGCACCGTGGAAGCCCTGGGCAACTTCCTGCGGGATGCAGCATCCCTGATGGAGGAGGTACCCTCCCACTCCTCTGCCCCTTGCCCATCCCCACGCTGACCCCTGGTGCCCCCGTCCCCTGCCGCTCCCCATCCCGCTCTCCCCAGGTCTCCTCCATGACCAGCCTGGCCGAGCTGCGGAGGGAGCTCGAGGCTCTGAGGGCCCCCAACACCAGCAGCCCCGGTGCGGGGGCATTCACAGCCCTGTCGCGCATTGCCTGCGGGCACCCCGAGGGCGGGGGGCTCAAGATCCCCTCCCTCAACTGGTACGAGGACAACGACGTCAAAGCCTTCCTGGACCGCAACAGCTCGGAGCGGAAATCCGTGGCCTCCGGCAGCAGCAGCAGTGAGCAAGGGGGCTCGGTCAGGGTTTGGGGCGGGCGACGGGGACGGGGAGGGGAGGGGAGGGCCGGTGGTGATGGCTCGGCTCTGCACCCGCCAGGTCCCTTCTGCCGGGAGCTGCTCCGCAGCCTGGAGTCCAACCCCTTCTCACAGATCTTCTGGCGGGGCATCAAGCCCCTCTTCGTGGGGAAGATCCTGTACACGCCACCCGGCCCTGGCCCCGACAGCGTTATGGCCGAGGTGAGTGGGGGCTGTGAGGGGCCTCAGTGAGAACTGGGGTGTCTCAACCCGAGCCTGCCTCATCCCTCTCACACAGGTGAATCGGACCTTCCGGGAGCTGGCGGTGCTGGGGGATGTGGGGGGTGCCTGGCAGGAGCTGGGACCCCGAATCTATGCCATCCTCAACAGCAGCCTGGAGATGCAGGTGCTCCAGGTGTGTGACCCCAGACCCCTCCCATTGGGGACCAAGCTGCCGTGGGGTGCAAGATGGGGCTTCTGGCCCAGAATGGGGTGGGATGCAACTGGAGCAGGGTGGGATGTGGCTGGGAATGGAGTGGATCAGCTCGGAACAGGGTGGGATGCAGCTGGAGCAGGGTGGGCTGCACAGCCCTTGGTACCCTGGTGCTTTTCAGGACCTGCTGCTGGCCCCGAGCACAGCCCAGCTCTTGGACGGGTTCCTCAATGGCACCTCCTGGAAGCTGCCAGAGCTGGCCACATTCCTGGCGGGGCCGGCGGCTGGGCCGGGGCTCACCTGGCACCAGGTGTATGCTGATGTGGACACGGTCCTGAGCACCCTGTCGCAGTTCATGGAGGTGAGTGTCCCTCTGCTGTGGACAGACTGCCCCCTGCATCTGCTGATCCCTGTCTGTCCTGCCTGTTCCCCCTGTCCCTGCTGGGTCCTCTGTGTCCCCCCTGTACCTGCTGAGCCCTGCCTGTTCCCCCCATGCCTGCTGAGCCCTGTCTCTCCTACGTGTTCCCCCGTGCCTGCTGAGCTGTGCCTTCCCTCCCACAGTGCGTCTGCCTGGACAAGATCGAGGCAGTGGCCACCGAAGAGCAGCTGGTGGCCAGGGCCCTGGAGCTGCTGGAGGAGCAGCAGTTTTGGGCAGCTGTGGTCTTCCAGCCTCCCATCAATGCCACGGCCCCCACGCTTCCCCCCCATGTCCACTACAAGATCCGCATGGACATTGACGATGTCACGAGGACCAACAAGATCAAGGACAGGTTGGGGGATGCCCACCTCTGCCCTGCTGGTCTCTATGGCATTCCAAGCAGCCTGCATCCATGGTGGGGGGTCCCTGCTACCAGCACTGTGCTCTGCCCCCAGGTTTTGGGACCCAGGCCCCGCAGCCGACCCCTTCAGCGACCTGCGCTACATCTGGGGGGGCTTTGTCTACGTGCAGGACCTGGTGGATCAGGCGGTGGTGCGGGTGCAGACTGGGGCTGCCCCACGGACAGGGGTCTATGTCCAGCAAATGCCCTACCCCTGCTACGTGGATGATGTGTGAGTGGGTGGGGGGCAGCCCTGGCCTCCTGGCACCCTTGAGTGCTCCCAGTGCTGCAGGGAACATGTCCAAGCATTCTACAGCATCACTGCCCTGGGGAGGTGGCACAGGGCTGGTCATGCCCTGCTGTCCCTGGCGTGGTGGTGGCCCAAGGGTGTCGGGCAGGGGGTGGAAGGGCTGGTGGCCTCTCCCCAGGTTCCTGCGGGTCCTGAACCGCTCGCTGCCCCTCTTCATGACACTGGCCTGGATCTACTCGGTGGCCATGATCATCAAGGGGGTGGTGCATGAGAAGGAGACGCGTCTCAAGGAGACCATGAAGACCATGGGGCTAAGCAGTGGGATCCTCTGGCTCAGCTGGTTTCTCAGCAGCTTCATCCCCTTCCTCCTCAGTTCTGCCCTCCTTGTCCTCATCCTCAAGGCAGGTTGCAGGTCTCAGGGGACTGTGTGGCTGGCACAGTGAGCACTGGGGCTGGGAGCCAGCACAGGGGGCTCTGCAGGATCCAACCTGCCTCCATCCACAGCTGGGAAACATCCTGCCCTACAGCGACCCAGCTGTCATCTTCCTCTTCCTTGGCACCTTCTCAGTGGCCACCATCAGCCAGTGCTTTCTCATCAGCACCTTCTTCCCCCGTGCCAACCTGGCCTCAGCATGTGGTGGCATCATCTACTTCTCTCTGTACCTGCCCTACGTGCTGTGCGTTGCCTGGCGTGACTACATCACCTTCCCTCTCCGTGTGTTCGTGGTGAGCAGCTGGGGCTGCCCCTCCCTGGTGCCCTGGGTGGGGGGCTTTGGGCTGTACCCCCTGGGCCAGTCTTTGCCCACTCTGCTGCTCTCGCCACCCCCAGAGCCTGCTATCCCCTGTGGCCTTCGGCTTTGGCTGTGATTACTTCTCCCTCTATGAAGAGCAGGGGGTGGGCATCCAGTGGCACAACCTGGGTGCCAGCCCTGTGCCAGGAGACCCCTACAACTTTGCTGCAGCCATGGGGCTGCTGTTGCTGGATGCTGGCCTCTATGGTTTGGCCACCTGGTACCTTGAGGGCGTCTTCCCAGGTGAGCACAGCCCCCCTGGCCCCTTGCAGACCCTCAGATCTGGCCCTGCTCAGCCCCATCTGCTGCAGGTCAGTACGGGATCCCCAAGCCCTGGAATTTCCCCTTCATGAAGAGCTACTGGTTTGGAGAGTTGTCCTCAGCTGGGCACACCCTGTACCCCACCAGCCCCCTCTCTGCACCCCAAGGTGAGTCCCTGCCCACCCCAGAGCCCTGTAGCTGAGGGCAGTGGCCATGGAGCTGGGCTGGAACCCTCCAGTGGAAGGTCATGCACCCCATGGTGAGGGATCCTGCCCCCAGTGAGAGATCCTACCAGTGACATGACCCCATGGTGGCTTCCAGTGCTGGTGGAGGAGCCACCTGCCCAGCTCCAGCCTGGTGTCTCCATCCGCAACCTGGTGAAGGTTTATGGCAGCAGTGGCCGTGCAGCTGTCAATGGGCTGAGCCTGGACTTCTATGAGGGGCAGATCACATCCTTCCTGGGCCACAATGGTGCTGGGAAGACCACTACCATGTGAGCCATGGTGGGGCTGGATCTCCAGCTGGATGCCCATATAGGACAGGGCACCCCAGCCCCAAGCCCTGCTGTTCCAGCACTCCATGACCACCTTTCCCCACCACTCCCCCATCCAGGTCCATCCTGACTGGCCTCCTGCCTCCGACCTCAGGCACTGCCTATATTTTGGGCTTGGACATCCGCTCTGATATCGACAGCATCCGCAAATCCATGGGGATGTGTCCCCAGCACAATGTGCTCTTTGACATGTAGGCAGGGGCAGGGATGTGGGGGAAGTGACGCTGGGCTGTTCCCCTCAATCCCTGACCCCTCGGTCCCGGCGTCCCTCACCCCTGCCCTCCTCACCCTGCCCCTCCAGTCTGACAGTGGAGGAGCATGTCTGGTTCTACGGGCGGCTGAAGGGGCTCTCGGAGCAGCAGGTGCAGGAGGAGATGGAGCAGCTGCTGCAGGACACGGGACTGCCCCACAAGCGCCGGGAGCAGACCAGGAACCTCTCGGGTGCGTGCGGGGGACAGGATGGGTTCCCAAGTGGGGGTTGGTGGCCCAGGCCCCCCCAACACTGTCCCTCTGCAGGTGGGATGCAGCGGAAGCTCTCGGTGGCCATTGCCTTCGTGGGTGGCTCCCGGGTGGTCATCCTGGATGAGCCCACGGCTGGAGTCGACCCCTTCTCCCGCCGCAGCATCTGGGAGCTGCTGCTCAAGTACCGCAAAGGTCAGGGCTGGGGCGGTGAGTTGGGCAGTTCCCACTTTCCCCATTGCTCCCTTTGAGCCCCCCAGTCTTGGGTGAGCAAGGGGATGTGCTGGTGGGAAAAACTCACAACAGGGGGACCGGCAGGAGGGTCCGGGGTCAAGCCCACTCCCTGCTCCCAGGCCGCACCATCATCCTGTCTACCCACTACATGGACGAGGCGGAGCTGCTTGGGGACCGCACTGCCATCATCTCACAGGGCCGGCTCTGCTGCTGCGGGTCCCCCCTCTTCCTCAAGGCCAGGCTGGGCACCGGGTACCACCTCACCCTGGTGAAGCGGGAGCAGAGTGGGACAGGGGGTACCACCAGCACTGCCCGCAGCATCACCAAAAAGGTGGGTCCCTCAGCAGTGATGAGCTTCTGCCAGGGGCAGCCAGTGCCTCCATCCTGGGGACTGGGAGGCACTGGGGGCCAGGTCCTGGTGCCGGGTGCCAGGCTCTGGCTGTCATTTCCCACAGGACGGCAGTGACTCAGAGCGCAGCAGTGACACAGGCCTGGGCAGCGAGAGGGGCAGCGAGGCCAGTGCTGTGGGTGAGGGTCCTGTCCCCCTGCAGCTGTCCTCTCGCTGCTGCCCATACTTCCCCCACCAGCCAAGGCTGGTGGGACAGAAGAGGGTTTCCATCCCCTTCAGCTCTCCCAGGGACCCTCAGGCTGGGATGCCAGGGAAATGCCAGCTGTGGCCAACTGCACCAGCCAGCAGCTCCCACCCCAGATTTCAAGCCCTCCCTGTTCCCCCAGATGTGGCCCAGCTGTCCGCGCTGATCCAGAAGGTGGTGCCGGGCTCTCGGTTGGTGGAGGACATTGGGCACGAGGTGCTCTTTGTCCTGCCCTACAGCGGGGCCAGGGACGGGGCCTTTGGGGAGCTGTTCCATGAGCTGGATGCACGCCTGGGGGAACTGGGAGTCTCCAGCTATGGCATTTCCGACACCACCCTGGAAGAGGTACCCAGGGGGGCTGTGGCTGGCTGTGCCCATGGCTCTGGTGGTGCCCACTCCCTGCCCATGATTGAGGGCTTTTCCTCACTGGGCTGCGGGAGCTGGTGTCGTGTTTAACACCAGCCCTCCCCACGCCCCCAGATCTTCCTGAAGGTGGCTGAGGACACGGCGCTGGACATTGACACTGCAGGTAAAACCCCTCAGTCCTGGCTGGAGCTGAGCTCTGGGGTGTGGGAGGGGCTGGGAAGATGCTCAACAGCCCGGAGCAGTGGGATAGGGGTGTCTTCAGCACCCTATTTGTCCCTCTCAGGGTCAGGGTGCCCACTGGGAACACCTGTGGGTGCAGGGGGGTATCACAGCCTGTGACATTGGTTCCACCCTGGCATCTCATCCCCCTTTTGTCAGGCACCAGGAGAGGAGCATCCCACAGCGAGGGGGGAGAAGCAGATGTGGCCGATGGGGAGCTGGGTAAGGAGTGGGGAGCTGGGACCCCCAAGATGCCACTGGGTGTTCCTCACCTCCATCCCCTGGGCTGGGGCCGTGGCACATGTCCATCCAGGCAGGTATCCATCCAGGTAGACATCCCTTCAGGCAGGGGGATGTTCAGGGACCTTCATGCATCATTGCTACCTCCCAGTATTGGGGTGGGTTTGGGGGAGCCCAGCTGTGTGCAGGAGCTGGGATGGGACATGAAGTCCCAGGGAGCATGTTCAGCCCCCTTCTACTGGAGATAGAGCTTGTGTGGCGGCAGCCACAGGAGTCTGGAAGGCTGCAATGGTTTGGGTACCAGCTCTGCCAGGGGTGGATACTGACCCTGGCTGGGTAGGCACTGCATGACTATAACCCCTCTCTCCTCTCGTTTACATTGAGCCAAAGGAGTCCGTCGAGGTAGGAGCTGGGGCCTGGAGGGGCTGGGGAGTTCCTGCATGCAGCATCCCATCCCTGCTGAGGGTGGGGGGATGTCCCTGCCAGCACCCACCCCGTCCCCCGGCGCCCCGCCTGGCATGAGCCCCTTGCCAGACCCGTCTCTGCCCTGGCAGCGGAGGAGCCCCGGGAGACGGACCTGCTGCGGGGGGCGGCAGGGCATGCCTGCGGCAGGGTGAGGGGCTGGGCGCTCACCTGCCGCCAGCTCCGCGCTCTCTTCACCAAGAGGATGCTCCACGCTCGGCGCAGCACCCGCGGCTTCTTCGCACAGGTAGGACCCGGGGGACCGGGATGGAGCCGTGGGGAGGGGATGGGGCAGGGGCTGCGGAGCCGACCGCGACCCCGACCCCCGCAGATCGTCCTCCCCGCCGTTTTCGTCTGCATCGCGCTGCTCTTCAGCCTCATCGTGCCGCCCTTCGGGAAATACCCGCCGCTGCAGCTCCAACCCTGGATGTACGGGCAGCAGTTCACCTTCTTCAGGTGTGTGCCCAGCCCTCTGCCCGCCGTGCCCCCCGGCCCCCACTGCCGCCCGCTCACTTCTGTGTCTCCTGGCAGCAACGACGCCCCGGAGGACCCCGACACTGCCCGGCTGCTGGACGCGCTCCTGGCTGAGCCCGGCTTTGGCACCAAGTGCATGAAGGAGGCGGGCGAGGCGTGAGTGCCCGCGGGACGGGGCCCGGAGGGGCTGGAGGGGGCGGCTGGGGCTTGACCCCACCTCGGTGTCCACCTCCCCATGGAGTAGCCCTGCCGGCTGGTGCGATGCCATGGGACTCATAACCATCCCTGTGGTGGGACCCGATGGCTCTGGCTCACACCAGGCTGGTAACGGACGGTCTCTCTCCTTGCATGCCCAGGACAGGGCTGTGCCCACCAGCTTCCCATCCCGATGGTTTCTCGGCCCCCTCAGCCCCCTCATCCCTGCTGGAAGTGCTGTGGAGCAGGAACTGGACGCAGGCTGAGCCATCCCCCCCGTGTCAGTGCAGTGGCCCAGGGGCACACAGGATGCTGCCTGAGTGTCCCGAGGGAGCCGGGGGGCTCCCACCACCCCAGGTAACCACCAACCCAGCAGGGGCAGCCCCAGGTCTCCTATGCAGCTGGCTGTGGGGGCAGGTGACGCTCTGGGGAGGCCACAGGGCCGAGTGTCTGTCCAGCCCATCTGTCCATCCCTCAGGTGCAGAGGGGCACGGGGGACATTCTGCAGAACCTAACGGGCAGGAACATCTCTGACTACCTGGTGAAGACCTACCCCCAAATCATCCGACAAGAGTGAGTGCTGGTGCTGGGAACATCCAGGGATACTGCAGGGACACACCCTGGGAAAGGTGGTAGTGCTTTGTCACAGCCTGCCACCACAGTGGGGTGGGACAGCAGGGAGGGACACTGTGAACCAAGCCACAGGGGAAGGGGACAGTGCTGAGAAGTGTGGACAGGCACTGCCCTCACATCCCCTTGTGGGGTTTCTCTCCCCTCTGTCCCTCCCCTATTTCTTTCAGGCTGAGGAACAAGAAGTGGGTGAACGAGCAGAGGTGAGCTGAGCAGGGGCTGGGGGCTGGCACAGTTGGGACCGGGGTGAGGCAGGAGATCCCTGTCAGTGTTGGGGAGATCCTGAGCCCCTGGGCAGAGCTGTCATCGGGGCAGCCTCAGCCCTTCAGTGTGTGCTCCTCACCGTGGTGTCTGGGCAGGTGGCGGGTTGAGTGTGGGCAAGGATGGCAGTGGGAAATGTGTGGCATAGAATTACAGAACTGTAGAATCTCCTGGGGTGGAAGGGACACATGCGGATCCTTGAGACCAGCTCCTGTCAGTGGGAGTCTCTCCAGCAGGTTTGGGAGCCCCGTTTCCCCCACAGGTACGGCGGGTTCTCCCTGGGTGCCGGCGGCTCCCAGGCCCTGCCGTCGGCAGCAGAGGTGGATCAGGCAGTGCTGGAGCTCCGGGCACTGCTCAATGTCACCCCGGTAGGGCTGGGCTCAACCCCCCCAAGCTTGGCTCCCTTGGTGCTGGGAGTCCACTCCTCACCCTGTGTTCCCACACCTAGGGCAGACACTTGGATCGGTTCCTGGCCAACCTCAGCCGCTTCATTGAGGGTTTGGATGCCCGCAGGAACATCAAGGTGCAACCAGGACTGGGGGTCCTGTGGGTGTGAGAGCTGGGGGACAGTGGGGATGTAGGACCTGGGTCCCCTCCAGGGGTGGAGCAGTCCAAGAAGGACCAAGAGTGGCACTTGGGGAGTGGGTGGCACAGCCAGTGGGGATCGGGGTGCCATGGACACAACCAGGGGCAGTGCCAGGCCGGGTGGGAGGCTCTCAACTGCCCGCCCCCCATGTGCTGCAGGTCTGGTTCAACAACAAGGGCTGGCACGCCATGGTCTCCTTCCTGAACGTGGCCAGCAATGGGCTGCTGCGTGCCCGGCTGCCCCCCGGCACCGACCCCACGCGCTTCGGCATCACGACCACCAACCACCCCCTCAACCTCACCAAGGAGCAGCTCTCCGAGGCCGCCCTGTGAGTGCTGGGGATGGGGAACCTGCAGAGCCTCCAGCCCCCACTGAGCCCTCCCCTCCATGGCAGGATGGCCACCTCCGTGGATGTTCTGGTCTCCATCTGCGTGATCTTCGCCATGTCCTTCGTCCCGGCCAGCTTTGTCGTCTTCCTCATTGAGGAGCGGGTCAGCAAGGCCAAGCACCTGCAGTTTGTCAGCGGGATGAAGCCCATCACCTACTGGCTGGGCAACTTCGCCTGGGACATGGTGGGGATGGGGATGGGGACAGGGACCAGTTCCAGCAGGAGCAGGTCCCACCCCTGACCCTCTCCTGGCTTCTCCATCCCCACAGTGCAACTACCTGGTGCCCGCGATGCTGGTCATCCTCATCTTCCTCTGCTTCCAGCAGAAATCCTACGTGTCCTCGGACAATCTGCCCTCCCTGGTGCTGCTGCTGCTGCTCTACGGGTGACGGGGCAGCAGAGCCCAGCGGGGACGAGGGGGGCATGGAGGGCTCTGAGGGAGGCTGGGGGCAGCCAGGGTGAAGGGGTTGTGGTGCTGGGGGGTGGGTGCTGTTTTGTGCCCCCCAGGATGGAGTGCACCTTGGCCAGCCCCTGCCTCTCACCCTGCAGCTGGTCCATCACCCCTCTGATGTACCCAGCCTCCTTCCTCTTCAGCATCCCCAGCACTGCCTACGTGGCCCTGACCTGCATTAACCTCTTCATTGGCATCAATGGCAGCGTGGCCACCTTCGTGCTGGAGCTCTTCGTGGACCAGGTGAGCCTTGGGGTGCCCTGGACCACCCGTTCCATCCCTGTGGAGCCAGTGCCAACTCCCCCATCCCTCTCTTCGCTACCCTGGCAGAATCTCAACGACATCAACCGTGTCCTGAAGAAGGTTTTTCTCATCTTCCCCCACTTCTGCCTGGGCCGAGGCCTCATTGACATGGTGAAGAACCAGGCGATGGCTGATGCCTTTGAGAGGTTCGGTGAGTCAGGGGGTGTCAAGGCTGCTCCCCCTCCCCAAAGCCTGGCCAGCTTGAGGGTCCACCCCTCCTACAGTCCCTCTCGCTGCTCACAGGGGACAGGCGCTTCATGTCCCCCCTCTCCTGGGACCTGGTGGGAAAGAACATGTTTGCCATGGCCATTGAGGGCATCATTTTCTTCCTCTTCACCCTCCTGCTGCAGTACCGCTTCTTCTTGCAGCTGGGGTGAGCACCAGCCAGGGGGTGCCCAAGGGATGCCTCAGGGAGGGCAGCCCTGGATGTGCCCCTTCCACTGTTCCCCCAGACCACGGGCTCCAGAGCTGCCCTCACTGGGGGACGAGGACCAGGATGTGGCCAAGGAGCGGGTGAGGGTGGGCAACAGCCCCCCGCAGGGTCACCTCCTGCTGCTGAAGGACCTGACCAAGGTGGGTGTGTGGGGCCAGACCCTGCCCTGCCCTGCTGTGGGCCCCAGCCCCCCTGCAGCCCCCAGCCCTCCAGGCAGTGATGGGTGGGAGCACCCAGTGCCACCCTGCTCCCCACACAGGTGTACCGGCGCAGGAAGGCTCCGGCCGTGGACCGGCTCTGCGTGGCCATCCCCCCTGGGGAGGTGAAGGATGGACAGATGGATGGATGGATGGATGGATGGATGGGTGGGTGGATGGATGGCACCCTGGGCAGGGCCAGGGATGCCAATGACCCCACTCTGCCCCCACAGTGCTTTGGCCTCCTGGGGGTGAATGGTGCCGGGAAGACTTCGACCTTCAAGATGCTGACGGGGGACACGGAGGTGACACTGGGGGAGGCCTGGCTGAAGGGGCACAGGTGATGAATGCAGGGACCCCTCACCTGCTCCCTCTCTCCATATCCCCACAGCACCTCTGCCATCATCCCCATCCCTGAGCTCCTCCTTGTCCTGGCGATCTGCTTATGCTCACCATCATCCTCATCCCTGCAGCTGCTCATCCCTATCCCTTCAGTGTCCCTGGAGTGTCCGCATCCCTGCAATGTGCTCACCTGTCTCTGTCCCACAGTGTTCTCACCGATCTCCAGTCTGTCCACCAGCACATGGGTTACTGTCCCCAGTTTGACGCCATCACAGACCTGCTGACGGGGCGGGAGCACCTGGAGTTCTACAGTCGCCTGCGTGGGATCCCGGAGGAGGAGACCCCCAGGGTAGGGCACACACCCCAGCCCCTCCCCGCCCGGGAGACCCCCACCCTCACCCCCTCTGTCTCCCACAGATGGCTCAGTGGGGCATCACGGCGCTGGGGCTGGGGCTGCACGCAGACCAGCCGGCGGGCAAGTACAGCGGGGGAAACAAGCGCAAGCTCTCCACGGCCATCGCCCTCCTTGGCTGCCCCCCTGTCGTCTTTCTGGTGAGAGGGGCGGTGGGGGGTCCCACAGCACCACCAGGGTCCTGCCAGGGCTGACCCTGAGCGGGGGATGTTGCAGGATGAGCCCACGACAGGGATGGACCCACAAGCCCGTCGGTTCCTGTGGGAACGCATCCTCGGCGTCATCCGGGATGGTCGGTCTGTGGTACTCACATCCCACAGGTGATCCCCCCACCGGAGTCTGCAGCCCTCACAATGCAGGGGGGAAACCCGCTGACTCTGGGAATCCCCCAGAGGGGAGCTCCCCTCGGCCCTGGGGGTCTCACACGTGTCCCCCCCCAGCATGGAGGAGTGCGAGGCGCTCTGCACCAGGATGGCCATCATGGTCAATGGCCGGTTCCGCTGCCTGGGCAGCGTCCAGCACCTCAAGAACAGGTACTGGGGGGGGTGAGGAGCTCGGGGGGGCTCCTCGGGGAGGGCCAGTCCCCGCAGCGGTGCCCCCTCTGCCCGCAGGTTTGGGGACGGGCACACGGTGGTGGTGCGGGCGGGGGGCCCCGGCCCGGCGGCGGTGCAGACCCTGCTGCAGCAGCACTTCCCCAGCATCGCGCTGCGGGAGCGGCACGGGGGGCTCCTGCGGTACCACCTGCCCGCCCGCGCCGCGCCCCTCGCCGCCGTCTTCAGCCTCCTGGCCGCCCACCGCGGGCCCTGCCACATCGAGGACTACTCCGTGTCCCAGACCACCCTCGACCAGGTGACGGGGGACGGAGGTGTGAGGGTGTGCCCGCGGGGCCCTGCGTCCCCGTGTCTCATCCCCGCCACCGCCGCAGGTCTTCGTGCACTTCGCCCGGGAGCAGAGCGATGGGGACCCCGGGGAGGCGGCGGCCCCCGGGCAGGATGTGGCCCCCAGCCCCGGGAGGAGGCTGAGCACGTTCCTGGAGGATGACAGCTACCAGGAGAGCGCCGTCTGAGCGGGGAGCGGTGCCCCGCGGACCCCCACAGACCCCTCCCCGGTTGTCACCGCTTGCACGACTCGTGGTCACAGGGCTTTGGGGCAGCGCAGACCCCCGCAGGACCCCCGCACAGGGGAGGTCTGGGCACATCCTGCCCCTAACGGCACTGTGTCACCATCCCACGGGACAGCGGGTGCTGAGCGGGGAGGGTCAGAGCGCCAGGGCAGGGCTGGCCGCGGATCCCCGCGGGTGGTGCCCCGTCTGAGCTGAGCTGGATGGGGGGCCCGGGGCTGGCCCCGGGACCCCCGCGCTGTTGCCCACCGGAGCCGAGCTTGCTGTAACTGAGCAGTTCAATAAAGACCCGCGGTACTGCCGGGGGGGCCCTGATCGCCCTCGCCCACCACACGAGCCCAAAGGTGGGGAGGGGGGTGGGTGGGCAGAGCAGGGCGGTGGCACAGGCGGACACACGGCCCGGGGCTCTCCCGGCCCGATGCGGGGGGCGGGCACTGCCCGTGCCGCACCTCGGGGGTCCGAAAGGGGGTGCCCCTCCTTGTGTGGGGGGGCGCGGTTTGCCATCGCCCCGGCGCCAGAAAAATATGGAACGCTTCACGAATTTGCGTGTCATCCTTGCGCAGGGGCCATGCTAATCTTCTCTGTATCGTTCCAATTTTAGTATATGTGCTGCCGAAGCGAGCACGAATCGCGAACTGTCCGCTCCGATATTTAAACTTCTACGTATTAATTATTTATACCTCATAGCGACCGTTCCTTCGCACTCCCCGCGCCTTTCGCCGCCCGGTCACCCTCCAAGATCACGCGCCGTTGGGGTTTTTGCTGTAAATCTCCGCTTTACCGGGAATTTTTCTTTGGCTTTCCGCGGCCGAGGCGCCGCGCGCGGAGCATGCCGGGCCCGCCCGTGATTTGCATAAGGGGGCGGGGCCCGGCCCGGAGCGCGCCCTCCGCCGTCCCGGCGTGCCTAGGGGAGGGGGAGCGCGCGTGCGCATGCGCGGAGCCGCCGCGGTGGGCGGGGGGGGCTAAGATGGCGGCGGAGCGCTGAGGGACGGGACGGGAGAGGCGGAACCGAACGGAACCGAACGGACCGAACGGACCGAACGGAACCGAACGGACCGAACGGAACCGAACGGAACCGAACGGAACCGAACGGAACCTCCCGCCGCGCCGAGGGACCCCCATGGCCCCGGGGCCGGCCCGCCAGCCGCCTCCCCGCCGCGCCTGCTCGGGCCCCCCAAGCGCCCGGGCCCCGCTGAGCGCCCAGGCCTGACCCGCCGGGCCTGACCCGCCGCCGCCCCGAGGCACCGGGGCCGGGGATAGGGGGACGCGGGGAGGGGGCAGCGGTCCCGGCCCGCCCCCTCCGAGCAGCAGCGACCCGCTCCGGGCAGGCCCCGCCGCCAGGATGTCCGAGAACCAGCCGAACGCCAACAACCACCACCCGCCCAACAACACCGGGGCCGCCGGCGGCAACAACCGGGGCGTCCGCAACCCCAACCTCAACCAGAACCCCCTCATCAACGTGCGGGACCGCCTCTTCCACGCGCTGTTCTTCAAGATGGCAGTGACCTACGCGCGCCTCTTCCCACCCTCCTTCCGCCGCGTCTTCGAGTTCTTCGTCCTCCTGAAGGTGAGGGGCAGCCCCTCCTGCCCGGCGCAGGCGGCAGGAATTGCCTTGGAAAGCTGTGGCTCTGCCGGACGGCCCAGCCCCTGTTCGGGCCGCGCACGCCGAGCTGTCCCCAGAGCCCCCGTGGGGCCTCTCCTGCGTGGGAGGCAGGAGCAGTGTAAGGATCTGTGGTGGTCCCTGCACCCCGGAGCTCTGATCCCAGAGCTGTGAATCCAAAGGAAATCCCCGAGCCAGGTCGCTGGGCAACCAGCGGGGGCAGGTCCAGGGGTGTGGGCTGTTTCAGTTTCCAAGAAATCACACTTTTTGGATACGTGGCACACATGGCATACTGGACTGTTGGAGTTTGGTTGGAATCTTGTCTTTTCTGGGAGCTGTTAAGGCACAGCCCCCTTCTAACCCGGCTTTTTCAGCAGTGCCAGTGCAGTGTCACAGCCCTGTGCCCTGGGTGAACCCTCCTGCCTGCGGGGTGATGGGCCTTTCAGTGTCCAGGGGTGAACTACCTGCAGGTAGAATCCTTCTCCGTGGCTTCCAGGATGGGAAACTGGAGTAAGATGAAGGGGAGAGCAGCTTGCCAGGCCACAGCAGCACCCTCCTGCTCTGGGTTTTTACCACCCAGCAAGAAAACATTTAGCACAACTTGTCCCATACTGCACAGATACATTTTGTACGTTCCCTAGAAATGTTAGAGGTTTTCACGTCCCTGTTGCCTGTCCCAGTGGTCCAGCTGGATCCCAGCACACAGGCTGGGACGGGGATGGTGCTAAAGGCACAACTATTGGGCAGAGCAGCTGGGAGCCATTCATGCTGCTTCTACCTCTGATCCCAGCTCTCCTGGGGAAGAGAAAGCATTCCCAGGGCTCTGTGGAGTGCTCTGCCCACGGGGTCAGGAGTCAGCAGCCTCCAGCCTGCCCCAGGCTCTGCTCTGGCTGCTGGGCAGAAGAAAGCAGGACCTTGTCCCATCCAGAGCTCCTGTAACCAAGGGGTGGCTCTGCTTTACCTTTGCTCACATCCCCCTGTGCAGCAGCTCTGCAGAGGGATGTTTACCAGCCTGTTTGTTCATCACAAATAGGTCAGGATGGCTGGGTTGATGAGGAGGGAGCAGCTCGGGGTGGGTGGGAAGAGAGGTTTGATCTCAGCAGTGCCGCTCGCTGTGCCAGCTGTGCTCGGAGCTCTGAACTTTGGACGCTGTGCAGAGTTGCTGTCTGTGCTCTAGGGAATCAGTTTTGTTATTCCACTCTGCTTTGCTGTGGTTTATAGCTGTTTCTGGGGTTGAGGCAGGGCAGGGAGCCATTTGACCTCCCTGGGCCAGGGCCTGTTCCTTGCAGCAACAGGTCTGCCATGGATTTGGGTCATCCTGCCCTCAGAGGGCTTGGCTTTGGGAGGGCTCTGCTTTATTCTGCCTTTGCAAAGCTGAGCAGTCTTCTCTGGGCTCCAGCAGGAAACTCTTTATGCTGAGGAGGGAAGGGTTGGAAGCCATGGATGTATTTCCATTTCTTTCAGTGTGCCTTGTTGCCTCATCCCGTGTTGGTGTTCTGGGTGGTTCCTTTTGGGGATGGAGTTGGTTGCAGGCCCTGTGCTTCCAGCAGGGTACATGAGCTGCACAGGTGTCAAGGGTTCATGAACAGGAGCAGATGGTTCCTGCTGCCTTTTGTGTGTTTCTTGTGGAAACTGCCATGGTCTGGCTCCTGTGTCCTTGATGCAGGAAAGCACTGAACTCTTGTCCACTTGTCTAAATTATTCTGGTGTTGTATGAGCTGGTGTACTCAGGCCGTACCCAGGCCAAAGGTGGTTGGGCTGACAGTCTCTGCCTTGTCTCCTGCCCTGCAGGCTCTCTTCGTGCTCTTCATCCTGGCCTACATCCACATCGCCTTCTCCCGCTCGCCCATCAACTGCCTGGAGCACGTGCGGGATAAGTGGCCCCGCGACGGCATCTTGCGGGTGGAAATCCAGCGCAACTCGAGCCGGGCCCCCATCTTCCTGCAGTTCTGCGGGGTGGAGAAGTTCCCGGGGATGGTGGTTGAATCCACTGCCGAGGACGAGGAGGAAGAAGAGGAAGAAATGACTGTGGATATGTTTGAAAACAGCTCTATCAAGGTAAGGATGTGCTCCCCACCTGTGCCAGAGAAGGGAACCTGAGTGTTGGGTTGGGGAGGACTGCTTGGTGGTAAGTGACGTCCCTGTGTGATCCCTCACTCTCCTGGAAACACAGTTGGATTTCTTGGCTGCTCCTGAATCCCGCTATTGGCTTCTGATGGTTTAACCCAGAAAGTAAAGCTTGAGAAGGTGGCCTCTCCCACCCTCATGGTGGTGGAGGTCTTTGCAGGGACAGAGGGAGCATGGCAGGTGAGAGGTGAAGAGGCTGCTGATGTGACTTTCCCTGCCTCGATTTTCCAACAGTTTGAGCTGGATATCGAGCCCAAGGTGTTCCTCAAGCCATCCCGGGTGAGCAGCACTGAGCTGCCCCACAACGACAGCCAGGAGTTCTCGTTTAGTGACACAGCCACTAAAGGTATGCAGCCTCTGCGGGAGACTGTGTCCGAGTTTGAGATGCTAGCCCGAGCAGGTAATCACACCTTCACTGCTACCTGTGCTCCTCCTTCCTCCCCCGATCATTCTCCCCCCACATCCCATCCTGGCTCCTTCGGGGCACCTGCACAGTGACCTTAAATGTCTTCCCAACGTGTTCACCTGGGGTTAGTGCTGTCAGTACTAACAGCAGGCCCACAGCAAGCTCTGCCCCGAGGCTGGGGAGCATTGAGGGGAGGGTGGGCTAGAAAATTGCCAGACCAAGAGTCTTCAGATGAACCACAGGTGAATGAGGGCTCTTGGTCTGGCTGCATATTCCTGCAGTGATTGGTGTCAGGTGTCGCAGGTGAGCCTGAACCCCCCTGTTCCGAGCCATTCGCTCTCCCCTGCATTCCACAGAGGTCGCCTGACAGTGACACTCCTCCTCACATGAGCAGGGTTTGGGCTGTGTTCTGGGTCCTGAGCCAACAGCAGCACTTGGAGCAGCCAATTTGCTCCAAGTAATTAATCCCAAAAGCCACCGAGTGGGTTTTTGTGGATTGCGATACTGTGCTGGCCTTCCCTGCGGATGTTGCCCAGCCTTATCCCACCCTGTTCCTGCCTCACCTAAGCTGCTCAGGCCTCGTAAACTCCAGAGGGGGATTTAGTGGCTTTGTATTATTTAAAATGAAATTCCAGTGTGGAAAACTTCTGTCTCTAGTAGTTAAGGGAGGAGATCTACTAAGGAACATTTAGGCTAAAATAGAGATGTGGAATTGAATTATATTCCTTTTTCCATAAAATCTGCAAAAAATTTGCCTCTTTCACCCACACTGTTGTCCCTGGAAAAGCTCTATGAGTTGATGCCGATTGAGAGCTCATTAGTCCTGAATTTAAGATCATTAAAACCAATGTTTTTGGTGCAGGACCTTTATTGGTGGTGCCTGAGTTCTGAGGAGAGTCACTTTGTGCAGAGCTGTGGCACTGGTGGGGTGACCCTTGGTTTGCCAAACGCCTGGTTGGAAATGATCCAGAAAAGGGGAGCTGTTTCCCAGATTAGTTAAAACATTCACCTCTTCAAATTGGTCCCAAATATCTGGTTTTATTGTTTTTTCCAGGTTCCCTGTGCTCTTAAGTGCACCAAATTTGATGTTTAGTCAGAATGTTTTACCATGGAAAAATATTTTGTGGTACAAAGGAAGTAATTGTTTGTTGGTATTTAAGCCCTTGACTTCCTTTTGAGCTTAAAACTGTTTACAATGGAAACAAAAGACAAAACCAACAGCCCAGCCTGTGTTTGATGCCTGAGAAGGGGATCAGGGGTGCTGTGTCAGGTGCGTCTCTGTTAAGTTCTTGTGTCCCTTTAACTGTCGCTGTGGTGCCAAGATCTGCCTGACAGCTGCCTCCCCCGTCCTGGGGATACACCCTGACAGTCTGAAAGAGCAGGGATTAAATTGCTTGGCTCCAGCTTAGCAGGAGGTTTTGTCCTTTCAGAGATGATGTAGCAAAAAGCATCTGTTTGGAACCTTTCTTGGAAAAAGAAAATATAAACCGGGGAGACTTCAGGCACCACCAGTTTTTGGGAAGGCTGTAATTGCTGCTGGCTTCTGTTCTGATGTGTAATTGCAGCAGTGACCTCAGTCCCCCGGGCAGTGCAGAGCTCTTGCCTCTGGAGCGTTTACTTGCTGCTCAGCAGGTGTAAAGTGGATTTTCCTGCTGTTTCCCAAACAACATGGGAAGCAGAAATTGAACAGAGCAAGAAGGAGTGGTTCTGGGGTTGCCAGGCACAAATGGGGGAATGTTCTGAGCAGAGCTTGAAACTGCTGCCCTGAAGCTTTCCAAGAAGTCTCACATTAAGGACTAATGTCAAGGGAATAAACTACAATTCCAAAGAGTTTGCATTGATTTATGTTTAACTGGGTTGAGGGAAGCCTGGAGCTCATGTTTGCAGCCGGTTCCCTTTTCAAGAAGGTGATGGGAGGGAGGGAACAAACCTGGAGGGGCTGTTTCTTGGTGGTGGTGGTTTGCAGAGCCATATGCCGAGTCTCCCTGTCTCCCTCCCATCCCTCTCCCAGTGTGGCCACAGGAGGAGTACATTGTGGAGTACTCGCTGGAATACGGCTTCCTGCGCCTGTCCCAGAGCACACGGCAGCGCCTCAGCATCCCAGTCATGGTGGTGACCCTGGGTGAGTGGGCAGGCAGCCTGGGCAGGGGCAGGGGGGTGCAGGGGTGGGTCCCTTCTGTGCAGAGACCTCAATGCTCTCTCTGGGAACTCTTTACAAAGCTGGTGGTGTTCACTTCCCACGCGTGAGAGCTGCTGTGTGCAGCCCGTCTCCCTTTAGTAGGTCATGGCTTTCCAGGAGGAGCAGTCTGAAATGGTGGAGCCTGGTTCAGTGAGCCCTGATGTAACACCCAGCACAGTTTTCCCATGAAGGTGGGAAGAGCCTTCTCCCTGGCTGAAGGCACTGAAACTCTGGGCTCAGTGGGAGCAGCAGCAGCGCAGAGTTAGAACCCTGTGGTGAGAGCAGCTGGGAAGGTGTTGGGGATGGTGCTCACAGATGTGTCGTGCTCTCAGCATGCTTCTGTGCCCCAGGGAGCACCAGCAGGCCATTTCCTGGAACAATGTTCTCTTCTTCTGGCATTTGCTCCATTAAAACCTGTCCCAGTTAGGAAAACAGTTTCAGACCTTCTTCTGCCTATGAACGTCTGTAACTGTCAGTGCAGTGATCAGACTGAATCTCCCTACTTCCTCATAGTCAGGCTGAAGCACAACTGGATGGGAGTTTAAGCAATTTTCCTGTGCAGCAATGGGCAGTCAGGGTGAGCCCAGGAGATAGGCCAAGCTTAGAGGGTAAATTCCCTTTGTGTCCCTTGAGGTGACGAGATGTGTGCTCGCCTCATGCCTCCATGGCTCCAGGTGTGAACAGTCTGAATGGGTTTTTGTGTTCTTCCTAGACCCTACCAGGGATCAGTGCTTTGGGGACAGGTTCAGCCGCCTGCTGCTGGATGAGTTCCTGGGCTATGATGACATCCTGATGTCGAGTGTCAAAGCTTTAGCTGAAAACGAGGAAAACAAAGGTAAGGCCTGGAGGAGTGACAGCAGCTGCGCGGAGCAGTGGGTGTTTGTTCTGTGGATGCCTGACTATCATCTTCTGACTATTGATTAATCTGTAATGCAGGGAGCAGCTCCCTGTGTTATTGTCAAGGACAAAATGAGAGAGGCTACGAGGGGAGAGGTGTCTGGAAACCTGATTTCCTCCCGCCTCACTGCCCTGCATGACAATGAGCGCTGCCCTGAGGATTTGCTCCAGATCCTGTTTCTTCAGCAGGCACTGGCGGTTGGTTCTTAGGCTGTGGGTTAATAACACCAAGCTCGTGTTTGTGCTTTTTCTCCAGGTTTCCTTCGCAATGTTGTGTCTGGGGAGCACTATCGCTTTGTCAGCATGTGGATGGCCAGGACATCCTACCTGGCAGCCTTTGTCATCATGGTCATCTTTGTAAGTCACCAGGAGCTGGCCAGTGCCTGGACTCAACCAGACTGGGCAGTATGTGGTTGGTGTAACAACACAGACCTGAGCTCTCACCTGCTTTAAAAGTGTAGTTAGTGGAGGATCAGGTCCTCCTCTGGGGCTTTTTTCCTTTGTTTGGGGTTTTGTTTGTTTCTTTCTTAAAAAAGTTCTCAAAGGCCTCTAGAGAAACAGAGGAGATGAACTAGAATGCAGTGTTGGTTTCATTGTCAAGAGGGACCTGCTGTTAATTTGTAAGTGTCCTTAAAACACTGGGGCTGTCAGCACATGCTGCAGACATTTGTCCTCTGAGACTTTTAGGAACAGGCCAGACTGATTTGCCAGGAGTGATCAAGATAAACCAAGTGATGATTTGTGAGGTGAGGTGATCTCAGATACACATCAGACAAGATCCTAAACAATAGCTATGCTGTTTGTAGTCCTGGGCGGCTGCAGGTGACTCTTCCCTTGTGTCTGGCTGTCCCGCCCACTGAGGCAGCTCCATGCACAATCACACTGTGGGCAGTGAGGAGGACCCGAGTGCAGAGAGGTGGTGGGAGGAGCGGGATGGAGGACGGGAGAATCCCTGCTCCCAGCTCTGTGGGCTGGTTTGGCCCCCGCTCAAATATTCAGAATCAGTCCCTTTGCAAACAAATCCCTTACTGTCTGTTCCCCTGCAGCAGCACAGAGATTAATTGCTGTTTGTGGAGCCCTAATTACTCTTTGGCAAATTGCTCTGCACAGCTCCAGCTAACGAATGTGGGATGTGCAAGCCCAGGCTCGCCCGGGCCTCTGCCGCAGTGCGATTCCAAGTGACTCCCCACAATCACGGGGCTCTAACCTGCCTCCCCTTCTCTCTCCTCTTTCAGACTCTGTCTGTCTCGATGCTGTTGCGCTACTCACACCATCAGATCTTTGTCTTCATTGGTAAGGACTGGCTGAGGGATTTGGGTTGTGCTGGGCACTGTGCCTGCTCCAGCATGGCGTGTCGTAGAGTCACAGCAGGTTTGGGTTGGAAGGACCTTGAGAATCATGTTCCAGCCTTGACTTTTGTTGTTTAGAAGGGTCCTACTTGTAGCCACACAGGGGATACATCTCCCTGCACCCTCTCACCATGCTTGACAGAGCTATTCTGTCTCCTGGCAAGTATTGGGGACAGAGGACTTGGCTTGGTGGACTTGGCTGCACTGAGTGGGCAATGCCGTGGGGTGGAGGGTTCCTTGGCCCCACATCCTCTCTGTGCCACAGTGTGTTTTCCCTCTTGCAGTTGACCTGTTACAGATGCTGGAGATGAACATGACCATTGCGTTCCCTGCAGCTCCTCTCCTCACTGTCATCCTGGCTCTGGTCGGTAAGGAGTTGCTTCACTGCTTGTGTCTGCAGCACATCCCTCTGGGATCTGTGGGAAGTCTAATTCCTTGTTCCAAGCTGGCCGCAGCAGGTGGTTAGCGCAGGCTGCTCATCACAAGGCAGAAGGCTCTGGAATTTGATGGCACAGTGAGCTCCGTTGTCCATCTGGGTCCCCTGGAAAAGCAGCAGTTCATTGGGAAATCCCAGAATCCGGAGCTTTGTCTGTCCCCGGAGCTCATCACAGGCTTACACTCTGTAGCCACATTGCATTTGCACAATCTGAATTTAAAAAGCAATAAACCTCCCCCAAAATCTGTGCTGGGGGAGGCAGCTGATCCCTGCTGCGTGGGGGCTGCAGTCAGTCACGGAGCACACTTGGCCTTGGCTGCTGCCATAACCAAAGCCCCGATACCTGCCCTGGGCAGGTGCAGTCACAGCCCAGCTCAGAGGTGGCAGGGGACCCCTTCCTGTGCCCTGCCACGTGCTGAGGTCCCCTCTGTCCCCAGGTATGGAGGCCATAATGTCCGAGTTCTTCAATGACACCACGACCGCGTTCTACATCATCCTCATCGTGTGGCTGGCGGACCAGTACGACGCGATCTGCTGCCAAACCAACACCAGCAAGAGGCACTGGCTCAGGTAAAGGCTTGCTGTGGCTGCATTCCCTCTGCCTGCCCTTCTCCAGCTTCTCCAGGGCCTTCCCACCCCCTCGAGGCATGACACCCTCTACTCCTGAGGGTGTCTCTCTGGCTCCTTGGGAGCTGCCCCACATGGCACAGGATCCAAAGTGCAATTGCTCCACTTTGGGTTTGGGCCTGTGTCTTGGAATCACCTTGGTATTTTCCTTCCCCTTTTTTTTGCTCCATTCATAGCCAGGCAACTCTAATCACCTTTTAATGAGTCTTCACTGCCCCAGACGAAGTGCCCAGGCTGGGGTTGGAAGTAGAAGGAAACTCACATTTTTCCTGATCTTTCTTGCCTTCCTGTCCAGGTTCTTCTACCTGTACCACTTTGCCTTCTATGCTTACCACTACCGCTTCAATGGGCAGTACAGCAGCCTGGCACTGGTCACCTCCTGGCTGTTCATCCAGGTGAGTCCCTGCATGGCTGCTGCACCTGGGAGTGGCTTGTCAAACTTCCTCACAAGCTGGGTTGGAGTAGGGATCCCTATTTCTGTAAGAGATGGAACTAAGCCGGTTTTGGAAATGGAACAGCAGGAGGAAGCTGTGGAATAGGGGGACTTTTGAGTCACTGGCTCCAGTCCAGCTGTGGCCGTGACAATAACCTGACGCCATGCAGGTTCTGGGAAGGATTTCTGTCCTGTCCTTCTGGAATAAATCCCAGTGAGGGTGTGTCTTGCAGAGGAGATGCTCAGGTCCGTGCAGTGAGGATACTGGCAGGACCTGCTCCAAGGTGATATTTGATACAAGCTTTTGACGTGCTGCAGGATGGGAACAGGGAATGGAGCATGGTCCAGAGGAATGCTGTTATCTTTCTTTTCCCAGCCCTTAAAAGGGAAGAGGGGTTGTCTTCAGAGAAAAACTATAAAGGAGCTTGCAGTAGTCAAAAGTCCAAACTTTCTGCTAACCTTCTGGCTGTCAGAGCAGTTGGATTCTCCAGGAGAAGTGCAGTTTTCTTGGGATGTGGCACCTTGTGGCCCATGCCCAGGAGGTGACTCCTTTCCCTTTCCTCCTCCAGCACTCAATGATTTACTTCTTCCACCACTACGAGCTGCCAGCCATCCTGCAGCAGATCCGCATCCAGGAGATGCTGCTGCAGAACCAGCAGGTCGGGCAGGGCACCCAGACCACGCTGCAGGACAACCTCAACAACAACACCACGGCCGCCCCCGTCGAGGCGGGGGGTCACCGAGCCCCCCTGGCCACCGGGCCCCCCGGGGAGGGCAGTGGCCCCACCGCCCTGAGCCCTGGCGAGGCCTCCAGCGTCATCGCCGCCGCTGCCGCCTCCGTGGGCAGCGACCTGAACTGGGTGGCCGAGACTGCCGCTATCGTGACAGAGGCCTCGTTCCTGTCTGACCTGAGCACGACCCTCCTGGAGCCCACCGTGGTGCACGAAGCCGTGGCCAATGGGACCCCTCAGGAGGTGGCTGCGGCCTCTAGTTTGGTCGCCCGCATCAGGGTCAGCAGTGACCACCCGGAGACGGCCGTGGGCTCCATCACCATTGAGGTCA
This sequence comes from Acropternis orthonyx, assembly GCA_035583155.1. Taxonomy (NCBI): domain Eukaryota; kingdom Metazoa; phylum Chordata; class Aves; order Passeriformes; family Rhinocryptidae; genus Acropternis; species Acropternis orthonyx. Next base: position 2,214,501 of record JAWWEU010000082.1, read on the forward strand.
CCTCGACGTCCATGGTGGCCACAGCAGATGCTCCCCCCGCCACGGGGGCTGCGCCCCTCGTGCCGCTGCAGGAAGGGGGGGCCCCTGTGCTCAGCACCCCCCTTCCCAAGCAGACTGAGGCTCTTGAGGGCTCAGACAGCCGAGCTAAACCCGGTGGCAAGAACTGTGGGGGCTGCAGCAGCGTGGCAGAGCCCTCGCCGGTCTCAGGAGGGGACAGTGACCAGGACAGAGGTTTGGAGGACTGGGGGGAGAGGATCCCCTGCCCAGCACCAGCAGAGAGAACACCCAGCTCGGAATCAGGCTCCAGGAGCCTGTCCTGAGCCCTGTTCCTATTGCTCTGGACTGCTGGGAAGGTATTTGGATTTCGTTTGTTACTATTTCTCACTTCACCATCATCCTTAACCCATGGATCCCTCTGAGTGGAGCCGGAGCAGCTGGGGCAGAGCAGGGCTGTAGTGACCTCCTTCCCCTGGGAAAGGCATGGAGGGCTGTGGGAAGGGTGAGGGGTTTGGTCCCCTGGCCCACACAGCTCTGGAGCTCCTCCAAGGCCACAGGTGAGCCAGCCACCTGCTCCTGCCCCATGTCAGCTTGTGCCCCAGCTTGTCCCTGCCCCTCAACCCCCGGCTTCACCCCTGCAGCTGTGTTTGCAGTCCAGGTGCTGATCCCAGGTGGGAGCTGACCTGGGACAGGCCACAGCACGTGGCAGCTCTGTGGTTAGAGTATGAGCTGATAGAACAGGCAGTGTGTCCAGCCCCCATGGGAGAGCCACAGAGAGGAGAATCCTGGTCACCTTTCCTGCTCCTGAGGGAAGGAGGAGCTCAGACCTTCCCCAGGCACGGGGTCTGCACATGGCTGGGCAACAACCAAAGCAGAAGCTGTAATTCAGTCCCATTATTTTTGTCCTTGAACTTCCCTTGGTGGGTGGATTGAGGTGTGGAAGGTGCCATGTCCAGGTGGGAGCTGCCATCTCAGGAGCCAGGAGTGATGCCTGGAGGGAGCTGTGTTGCAGTGTGGGTATTTGTGGAGATGTATGGAATGAGGGCAACAGCTCTGTCCTGCACAGCTCTACTCCGGGTGAGGCAGTTGCTTTCCAGTGCCTTGTCCGTCCTGTGGAATGTGTCTGCACTTAGGATCAAGCCCCAGCCCAGATGAGACAGCAGCTCCTCACCCCTGCCTGGACTGTTGCTTGAGCTGGTTTAGCAAAGAACCAAAACACTAAAGCCAAGGCATTTCAGCTGATTTTCCCCTATTTCCCTGGCAGTAGAGGTGAGGCTGGCAGGGCCCAACCCCTCTGCCATGGAGCTGAGCTGAGGGGACTGCATTGAGACCTCTGCAGAGGGGTGGGACCCATGCCAGGATGTGCTGGAAGGAGGGTTCGTGCAGGGGTGGAGAAGAACGAGGCAGGATGAAGCTCTGGGAGAACCATGGTGGGACAGGGCAGGGGCAGGAGGTGACATGTGGGCACTCGACAGCTGGGTCCCTGTACAGGTGTCCCCAAGTTCAGCATTGTCCCCCTCTGGCAAAGCAGCATCTTCTGTCTCCCTTGGAGGGCGCGGTGCATTTCAGTGTTTCCCTGTCAGCACGGGGGGTTCAGAGCCCCCTGCTTCACCCCTCTGCCTTTCCCACCCAGGTGCCCCAACTTTGTTTTTCCCTTTTGCCTGGAGCATCCCTCGTGCTGCTCTGGGGCTGGGGGGACCCTGCTGTGACCAGCAGGTCCAATCCTGCTGCTGCCAGCGCTCCTGGGAAGAGGCCTTGTGGCCAACTGGCCCCAGCCTCTGGAGCGCCGGGAATGACCGCAGGCTTTTCAGAGGAGTGGGTGGGTGGGAGGGGAAGAGGGACACACCAAACCAAATGATTTGATGAACGAAAAGTAGAGTTCATTCTATTTAATTAATGTACAAAATGTGTTTGTATATAATAATAAATATTATCTCTAACAGCTCCTGCAGCTCTGCCCCATGTCCTGCCCCATGTCTGGGGCTCCCACTGGAACGTGATGTGTGGAGATCCTGGGGGACGGAGGTGCAGCAAGATGAATTGCTCGATCCTGGGGGAGCCCCCCTGCCATCCTGGGTTGCCACTGTGCAGAGGTGTCACTGTCCATGTCCCCTTGCAGCACAGAGGGGCGGTGGCAGTGCAGGGGGCCGAGCACCAGCCCCGTCCCCGCCCTGCTCCGCAGTGCTGGGGAGGGGCTGCGGGGCTCTGAGTCCTTCCACAGCCGCCTGCAGTGGGATGGGGAGTTATTCCATGTCCTCAGGAGCAAGGGGAGCGCTGAGCCACAGCCTGTCCTGCTCCCTGTGTGGCACCTCCCATCTCTCACCCTCTGCTCGAGGGCGACTCCGGTTCTGCTTTGCAGTGGCTCTGGGATCAGCTCGGCTTGGCTGCCCTGGAGCTGCCTCTCCAGACGGAGGTTTCAGTCCCGACCTGTCCTGCTGTCCCACCCGTGTGGGACCTTTCTGTTCCTCCTCCTAATCGCTGCCATCCTGCGGTGTGGCTGAGCTGGGCCTGTGGAGGGAGGGGAAGGGGAAGGGTTACCCTCGGGCCAGACTTGGCTGCATTTGGGATGCAGCTGGAAGAGGAAAAGCAGACTTCATCTTCCGTTGTCATCTTTATTTACACGGTATAAAACCAGAGTGGGGCTGTGGGGCTGAGCTTTGGGCACTGCAGGGGCCTCTCACCCCCTCTCAACCCTCCCAAAAAAAAGAATACCCCCCACCCTTCAAACCCCCACTGCCACCAGGAAGGGAAGGAAGAGATGAAGGGCCCCAGAGCTGAGGCAGCCCCAGGACAACCTCTCCCTTTTTCCCCTCTATCCCTCCTCTCCACTTCTGCTCTGAGCTGGCCGAGCGGGTGCGCTGCCCTGTTTTGGGGCGTCCCTGCCTCCCACCTCACCTCTCCTCCCGGGGTTTTTCGGGGGCCAGCAGGGCGGGCAGTGCCCGGCTGCCCTTCGCCCTGCCCAGCACAGCCACCAGCTCGCTCTTCCTCAGCAGCGCCGTGCGCAGCTGGTCCCGCATCTCCTGGATCTTCTCCTCCAGCTCCCGGAGCTCGCTCTCACTGGCTGCCCTGTCCGGGGGCTGCGGTGCCCGCCCGTTCCCGCGGTGCCACGGGGACCCCTCACCCTCGGGGAGGGCTTTGTCCAGCTGGAAGCGCACCCGCCGTGCCTCCTTCCGCAGGGTGCTCCAGGGCTGTGCTACCGCCGGTGCTGGCCTTGCCTCGCCCCTGTGTGGGAAGGGTGGAAGGGCTGAACTGGGGTCTGGCAGCTGCGGGGTCCCTCTGCGGCCCCCGCTGGATGGTGGGTGTCCACACGGAGGAGGAGGAGGAGGAGAGTGAGGCAGGCTCTCAGCCCCAGCTGTACCTCTGCTCCAAATTCAGCTGCTGGCTCTTCCGCTCCTCTGTGCCCATGTTCAGAGCCCGATGGATTTTCTGTGGGCAACAAGGGAAGAGATAAGGGGGGATGTTTTGGGGGTTAACTGAGGGGGTGACAGTCCAGGGGTGATGGTCCAGGGTTGGAGGAGGGCAGAGGTGGTGCAAATTAAGAGGGAGCAGACACATGGGGCCAGGGGTCTTTGAGCCCCTTCCCTCTGGTCCCACCTGACTCGTGTGCAGCCAGTAGTTGAACTTCTTCTTGCGCCGGATGCGGGGCAGGACAAGGCGGTAAAAGACGTGCTCACCCAGCGAGGTGAGCAGCGAGCCGCTCAGCCCGATGCACAGCAGCACGAACAGCCCCGAGAAGTGGTAGATGCCCATCTGCAGGGTCTGCGGGGAGCAGGGCGTGTGGGCTGGGCTGGGGGAGTGTGTGCATGTCAGACCCCAGAGCCCCCCCAGGCAAGGGCTGGCCGCCGCACCTCGGTGACAGCGAAGACGCGCTTCCCGCAGGGCACCATCTTGTACCATTTGTCGTGCAAGAGGTCGATGAACCCCGAGGACTTGTAGCGGCTGATGAACTCGGAGACGTTGGAGGTCAGCGGCGAGTTCTGGGGGAGGCCGATGCCGTAGCCTGGCCCCGGGGAGGGGGGAGAGAGCAGCAGTGCTGGGATGGGGGATACAACCCCCCAGTGCCCACCACAAAGGGGGCACCTCCCCACCCTGTGTGGTCGTGGGAAGGCACGACCCCGACCAGAGCACACGTGTGTACACACATGCACACACACACACACACACACACACACACACACACACACACAGGACCGCCCCTCCTACAGCAGCACCCCCAAACCTTCGATGGCGAAGGGTTTGCCCACGGTGAGCAGTTTGCAGTCGGAGTCGATGGAGACCTCGTAGTCCAGCAGTGACTTGTCCATGATGAAGGCGTTGAGTTTGGGGGGCTCTGTCCTGTGCCACCACAGGGGGAAGCTCAGGGAGGGCCTTACCCCCCCTTTCCCAGCACCCTCCCCCCAACCTGATGTCTCTCCCAGGGGTGTGTGGGGTGTGTGGGGGTACACAGGCTGCAGAGAGGGGGCAAAAGTTGCCCTGGAAGGGGTAAAAGGTGGAGGGGATCCCACCCATGCCCTCCCTGCTCCTTACTTGAGCATGGTGACACCGTCGGGGGTGGTGGGGACGTTGTAGCGCCGCATGTACTCGTGCATCTCAGGGAAGCTCTTCTTGATGTACTCCTCAGCACTGCTCTCCCACACGGTGCCGAAACGGAAGCCCTGCGAGGGGTGATGCAGCTGGAAGGAGGCATCAGAGGATCAGCACCCCTGGTCCCCACTCTCTGGGGAGGTATCCCCAGGCCTGGGCTCCAGGTGGGCAGCCCGTGGAGGTGCAGTAGTTCTTGGGGGGTGTCTTGCAAAGAGCTCCCTCAGGGTCAGCTTCAGAAAGAACCCAGCCAACACCTCCCAGCCCTGGAGCTGAGGCCAGAATTAAACAACAGGGTAGAGGGGTCACAAAGCTATATGGGGGTGTCAAAAAACCCCTCCACAATCTTGGAAGGGGGGTCATGCTGCAGGACTGGGGATAGAGAGAACTCCCACATTCAACCCAGCAGAAAAGGTGCAGAAGGAAGGACACAACCCCCCTTGCCCCATTCCCAGGACCTCAGCCCTGTCTTAGCCCACCCAAAGCACCCAGACACTCGCCCACCTTTGGGTCGTGGATGCCCGAGAGCTCCTCAAAGGTTTTGTCCCCCACCATGACGGCCGCCAGGTTGGCTGTGTAGCTGGAGAGCACCAGGAGGCAGAATATGGCCCAGAGGTTCATGAGGAAGCGCCCAGTGCAGCACTTGGGTGTCTTGCTGGAGACAGTGCGCCCAAAGAGGATGGCGTAGCACAGGTTGAGGGCTGAGGAGTAGGAGAAGATCTTCATGCGGTTGCGGCCGTGGGGGGTCATGCCATAGGGGCTCTTCCACTCGTAGAGGGTGAGGAAAAGTGCCGTCATGTGCAGTGCCACGAAGATGCCCACCCACATGGTCCAGTGCAGGGGCCACATGAAGGCCCCGATGGGCGACGCTGTGTCCTTGGTCCTCACCAGGATGCCCAGGCTGGTGGAGAAGAAGGGGCTGGTGAAGTCGATGACTTTGCTCCGCGCAGAGTTGATGCTGAAGGAGGTGACGGCCATGTGGGCCGTGCCACTGAGTAGATCCCCCACCAGTCCCGTCCAGCGCCCGTTCTTCCAGGCCCCATATTTCCCATCACCCACGATGTAGAGCTCAAAGTCAAAGGCCATGTCCTCGGCCAGCTTCTCCAGCAGGTCGATGCAGTACCCGTAGCAGCACTTCTTGTACACCCGTGGCACTGAGCCATTGCCAGCGCCGAGCTCCTCAAAGAGGGTGTCCAGCACGGCCGAGTCGTTGGTGCCGGGGTCAAGGCAGAGCTGCCCGGCCGGGCAGTTCCCATCCTCATCCACCCCCCTGGTGAAGACGAAGGGGTGCTCCACCAGTGTCACCACTCGCAGACGGGTGCGGGTCCCCCCCTCTGCCTCACTGGGGCTCTTGCGCTGCCGCTGGCTCTGCCACGTGCCCTCCTCCAGCTCCAGCTTGCCGTGGCTCCAGGTGCCCACCGTCACCCAGGTGGGGTCCCCCCGCGAGTCCCGGCGCAGGCTCCAGATGTGGAACTGCTGCTCCGGCCTCACCAGCGCCATGTTCTCCACACGCACCAGCCCTGTCTGACCACGGAAGGATGTGTTGGCCAGGAACCTGCCAAGAGGAGGGTGTCACAGCTCCAGCATCCCAGGTCAGCTGGGATCAAGGGATGGGGGCTGGGAGTTGGATGTGTCTGACTCGGACAGGGACAAGGTCAGGGAGGAGTAGCAGGATCTGGCCCCGCTGTGCTGCCCCGCAGCTTGCTGTGCTGCCAGGGCCAAGTGTAATTAATATTTATAGAGTGACGGTGCTCAGGCAGCATTAGGGAGATCTGAAGTGACAATTCCCCTCTGTGCAGCATAAACCGTGTCCTGGGGGGGGCTGAGCCCCACGGCGGCCGCTGCACACGCTGGGGACGGCACCGGGCACTAAACTGAGCCCAGGGGTCACCTGGCTCTGCCCTCACCCCATCCCAGGGCTGAGGCACAGCCCCCCACATGCACCCCAACACCAAAGAGCTGGGACAGGGCGGAGGGTGCACCCCCAGTACTCCCCTTACCTGGCGAGGAAGAGCCCTGGGGACTCGCCACCCTCCATGTGCCTCTTGTTGCAGTTGCTCGTGGTCTGCAGCAGCGCGGGGTCAGGGCGGCTGTGGGCAGCGTGGGCGATGGCCCGGGACACCAGTCCCACCACATCCTGCACCAGGAGCTCCAGCGGTGGCCAGCTGACTTCGCCAAAGGCCAGTAACCCCGGGGGCAGCCCTTGGGTCTGCAGCTCGCTGGCGCTGAGCGGGGAGCCCAGCATCCAGTGGAATTCCTGTGGTGGCAGCCCCAACTCCTCGGCTGCCTGGAAGACGAGCCGAGCACGGTGCAGGTCGCAGCCCAGCACCAGCACCGGGCTGGAGAGGGTCCTGACACGCTCCTTGTGCTGCTGCAGGTAGCGGGTGGCCCTGGGCTCATCCAGGTAGCCAAGGTCCAGGACGGTGCGGAGGAGGAGCTGGGAGCGTTGGGTCCAGAGGCTGAGGAAGCCGGTGACGTCCCAGGGGTGGCAGAGCACCAGGCTGGTCTCCTGCCAGTCACTGGCCTGCAGGATGCTCACCATCACGTCCACCAGAGTCTCCAGTGAGCTCTGCCGGTCCATGTGGAAGTGGAAGGGGCTCTGCCGACACACAGGGATCGTGGCTGTGCCCCTGCCCGCGGGAAGAGCCCAAAGGCAGCACCAGACACCCTGAGGTCACCCCGTGCTCCCTGCCCACTCCCTGTGTGGGATCCACTGCCAGGACACATCCCAGAGGTCCTTCTGGAGCCAGAGTGGGGTTGGGATTGGGGCTAGGGGATGCGGGGCTTCCAGAGGAACCAGGGAATTTACCTTAGAGTGGGGGCAGGAATCGGAGCTGGGATAGAGCTGGGCAGGGGGGCCAGGAAGGAGCTGAGATGGGAGCTGGGATAGAGCCAGGATAGGGGTGGCATGGGGGCCAAGAGGGGGCTGGGATAGAGCTGCGATGGGAGCCAGATAGAACAAGGACAGATCCCGGGATGAGGCTGGGGTAGAGCCAGGATGGAGGTGGGATGGGGACAGGGTGGGAGACAAGATGGAGGGACAACAGAGCCGGGATGGAGCCCGGAGAGAGTCGGGACGCAGCAAGGATAAGGGGCTGGGATAGATTCGGAACTGGAGCTGGGATCGGAGCCGGGATTGGGATCGGAGGCAGGGCTGAGCCGGGAGGTGGACCCGCGGGATAGAGCCGGTATGGAGCCGAGACGGGGATCAGGACAGGAGCACGGACGGAGCCGGCGAGCAGGGACGGGAGAGGGGATGGTGCGGGGAGGAGCGGGGCGGGCGCTGGGGATCTCACCTGCGCTCGGAAGGGCAGCGGCCCACGGGTGTCCAGGATGCTGACCAAGGGGACCTGGAGGGCGGCGGCGAGGAAGTCGAGCTGGAGCAGCTCCCGGCGAGAGCGCGGCAGAGCCAGGACGGCGGCCACGCCGCGCCCCGCCAGCGCCCCGCACAGCCACCGCGCCAGCGAGCCGGGGTCCCTCGCTGCCGGGCCGCCCCCCACCACCTCCAGGCTGAGGTTGTGGGGCAGTGCCGCCCCCTCGGGGTCTCCCCCGGGGCCGGCACCGGCGGCTCGGGCCAGCGCGGCTCGGAGCCGGGAGCGGGCGGGCGCGGGCGGCAGCAGCGCCCCGAGGCGCACGGCGGGACCGGGACCGGGGCTGGGGCTGGGGCCGGGGCCGGGGCCGGGGGGGGCCGGGACCCGGCAGGAATGCGGGTGTCCCCCCGCCGCCCCCAGCGCCGCCGCCAACAGCCACAGCGCCCGCAGCCGCTCCATGCGCCCCGCACCGGCCCCGCCGCTCTGCTCTCCGCCGGGGGTGGCTCCGGGGCGGACCCCGGCTGCGGGCAGGAACCAGCCGGGTCCCGCCGGGCCCCCAGCGCCGGGCCCCCGCAGCCCCCAGTGCGCGGTGGGTCACTCCGGACCCGGCCCACCCAGCGCCGGACCCGCCCGCAGCCGCCCCGTCCACGCCCACGCGCGACGCGGGTTCCCCTCGCCGCACCCCGCAGAAAAAGGGGCCCCCACCCGCGCGGTGCTGCCGTCCGAGGGCTGTGACCGTGGAGTCCCCCGGCACAGGGAACCCCGCTGTTCACGGGGTGGTCCTGGCCGCCTTTGAACTACCAGGACTTTCCTCCTCCTCCTCTTCTTCCTCCTCCTCCTCCGGACCGGGAAAAGCCCCTCGGGGCGGTCCCTGAGCCGTGGTCGGAGCCGTAAACTGTTCTCTCAGTCCCGGTAAAGCCCCCTCCCCATCCCTCTATCCCTCCACAATCCTAGACAGAGCCTCAAAATCCGGGGGTCCCGAGGCTGAGGGTGTTCCAGGGCCAAGGAACTCGTCCCGCTGTGTGGGAAAAGGGTGAAGGGCAGGAGAGGTGCAGCCTTCCTCCGCTGAATGGGGGTACACGGGGTCACCCTCCTCATCCTCACCAAGGAAACTGAGGCCCGGCCCGGCCTGGGGATCCGCACCACCGGCAGCACAAACAGCAGCGACTGGGGCTGAAGCTGCACAAAATTAATAAGGAAAAGTGAAGGATGGAGCCAAAACCCATCTGGCAAAAAGTATCGATCCACCAATAAATGTAATGAGTCACAGCTAATGAATTCCCCTGCGGAGTTGGACCTGCCGGGGAGGGGGCGGGCAGAGCAAATCCTGCCAGGGCACAGAGGGTCAGGGGGTGCTGGTCTCCTCCAGAGTGGGATCCTGACAAAGGAGCCCCCGGCACTTCCTTCCTGCAGGGATAAGCGCGGCACAGCACCCCCTGTCCAGGCAGGAGTTGGGGAGGGGGAGCAACAGGATTTTGGTATAAAATAGCCCCCCCAAAGGCTGGGCACAGCACAGTGGGGGCTCTCTGGGAAGCCCCATCCTCCCTCCTGCTCTGCCCAAGTGCAGGACCCTGACAGGAACCCCGCTGGGATGACTGGGAGGGAGCACTGGGGTCTGGACTTGGTTAGGGGCTGTATCCCAGGGGGTCTCAGGGGGTTGCCTGCAGCAGGGACATGCTCCCACCTCTGCCCCTACCACAGCCCCTGGTTCAGGGCAATGCTCCTTGCTGCAGCTGAAGAATGTTGATCCAAAGCATCAGGAGGAAGACGAGGAGCAGGAGAGGAAGGGAAAGGAACGGACTTGGGTGATTAAGCTAAAAGCATTTTCTGGGGAGCTGGCAGGAGCCGGGGCCATGCGGACACTCTGGTTTTAAAGTGCACTTTAAATCATCTGCACTTGTGTCTGGTGTATTGAACTGGGAGGGGGCACAGGGGGGTGGCCACGGGACACCTCGACATCTTGTAGGGACAAGGAGGGACGTTTGGGACAAAGGCAACTGGGCAGCTTGCAGAGAGAAATCACTTCCCTGCTCCTGGTGGGCAGCCCCAGGGACACGGTGGTGGGTGGTGGAGGCCTGCGGACACCCAAGGCATGTTAAAAGAGACAAACTTGGGCATCTTTCACTATAAAAACAAATCTTTTATGTAAAAAATAAACCTAAACAAAACCCACAACCCCCGCTGCCATGCTGTGACAATACAAAAGGCCGAGTCCCCAAACACCGTGAAAACAGAGTCGTTGGATCCAAATATATATAAACTGTCAACTGACGAGATTGGAAATAGCACCTTGCTGGCCCCCCTGCCCCTCCCCGGAGTGATCCCGTGCCCCAAAACCACCACCCGCACTCCAGGCCCAGGGACTGTCCCCCAGGCCCTCCCTGCCGGACGGGGTGGGAGCCCCATCCTCAGCCCTGGTACCCAGGGACCCCCCACCTGTCTCAGCAGCACCCCCAGAGCAGGAGCCACTCCGCCCCCGCCGTCCGGAGCGCAGGGTCCTGCTGAGTGGGGTCTGGCAGCACTGAGCAGCGATCCCCAGGGCAGGGCAGGTGGAAGGGTGGGGGGGGTCTCCAAAATCCAATCTCAAAACGGTATTAGAGAAAAACACTTTTCTGTCTGCACTGCAGGGTCAAGTAACAAAAAGAAACAAAAAAAAAAAAGGGGCAGGGGAAGAGATGGGGAACGAGCAGGAGCTGCATCCTGAGCTCTCCCACGTGCCCCCCGAGTGCTCCCCGGCCCCGAGTCGGGGTGAACAAGGTCCCTGTGCTGTCCCGGCCGCAGCCCCCGTGCTGGTCGCAGTGCCGTGTCCCCGAGCGGGCAGACGCGGCGGCGCGTGCCGGGTCAGCGGGGAGGTGAGCCGGGTGGGCTCGCACACCGGCTGGGCAGGTGCCCGAGGGCGGGCTGGGAGAGGTGGAGGGGTGCGAGGGCGGGGGGAGCCTCTTCACTTGGCTGGTTTGGTGATGATGCGAGCGGAGAAGTTAAAGAGGTCCTTGTTGATTTTCCGGAGGTTGCTCACCTCCTCCTCCAGCTCGCTCACCTGGATCGTCAGGTGCTCCTGGTCTCCCACCAGGTTCTGCAACAGGAAGACACAACAGACAATCATCAGGGTCTCCGATCTGGCAGGTGGAGGCTGCTGCTCCTTCCACAACAGGAAACCCCAAACCCTCCAGTCCTCCTCCTCTTTCTCAAGCTGCAGTGCCTTCTGCTCATGTCACCAGCAGATTCCAGGGCTCTTCCCCCCATTCCTGACTTGCCCCATGAGATCGATCAGCTGACAGGGACTCCCCCAAGGGGTCTGTACCCAATTCCCAGCCTGAGAGGAGCTCTCACCTTTTCCCTCGTCGAGTACATCTGCGAGTACATCCTCTCTGCCTTCTCCAGGTAGCTCTGCCCAGGCTCCTGTAGGGACCAGACCAGAGGGGTTGGCAGAGCAGACATGAACCTTCTCCTAATGGCCCTGGGCAAGGTTCCCCGTGGGAGGGACCCAGGGTGATCCTGCTGTCCCCTCTGCCAGGCAAACAGTCCTCCCTGGCCTGCTGCCACTTCCACAACCGGGAGCTCATCCATCAGCTGTGGCAGGACTGTCACTGTCACTCGCTCAGGGACAGACAGTGACAGAGGGGAGAAGCTCTGGGACCACCACAGGAGAGGTCAGGATTGACAGGACGCCGATAGTGTGGGGCCCTCCTCCCTGGGGACGGCCATGCCAGGACTGAGGAAGTGGTGGGGCAGCAGAGCCAGCCCACGCTGCAGCACGGGGCTGGGAGGACAAATGACTGCAGCAGCCAGGACGGGGAAGGAGTGGGAGGGAGCAGGAACGGGGTTTCACCAGCTGGAGGAGAAGCTTTGCTCCGGCACAACCCCTCCCCGACGTCCGTCCCCCCTCCCCAGTGCCACCCCCCGGTACCTGCTGGCGCAGCCCCAGGCGCAGCGTCACCCCCTCAGCGCCCGGCTCGTCGCTGCTCTCGGTGCCGTGAAGGTGTCTGCTGAACTTGGGCAGGGGCACGCTGGGCTTCCCGTCGGGGTTGAACATGTTGGCGGGGGCCAGCACGATGAAGGCGTTTGTCACCGGACCTGGCACGGGAGAGTGGGGACAGGTCAGGCTGGACCCCCGGCAGGCTTGCCTCTGGCTGGGAACAGCGAGTACGACCCTGGCACAGGCAGCAGCCAGGACTCTCCCCTCCCTCCCCAGCAGCTCTCCGTGGCCGGGCGGGCCCCTCCGGTACCGCCACCCCGCCCGGCCACCCGAGGGCAGAGAGGGACTCGACCTCCCCCACAGAGCCGCCATTCATCAGCACCGCCGTGCCCGCAGCTCTGTGCTGCCACGATCCATCACAGGCTCTCCCCGGCAGCGCTAATGAGCGCGTTAATTACCGCATTTACCCACACAGGCGGCTGCTTTCTGGCAGCAGCCCTCTCCGCCCCCTCCCAGCTCGTGCTCTCTGCGAGCTCCCACCGCCGCCCCCCACGCCCAGAGCTCTCCCCGTCAGACACAACAGCTCCTCAGCCTCCCTCCAGCGAGCAGAGCATCTCGGCCAGCGCTGCCAAAACCCGACCATCCATCTTCCCCGGCTGCAAGGAAGGTGAAGAAGGTCCAGATGCACCTGAGCAGGGGCTGCCAGTGTGGCAGGGACAGGCACGGGGTGAGGGAGGAGGTCTGGGGTGGGCTCAGAGCTGTCGAGGGCTTTTGGTCTCTGCAGAGATGGAGACAAAGAGCTCTGGCACGGACAAGTGCTCTGTGACCATCATCTCCCACTCCAGAGTCTGCTCCAAAGCCTGATGCTCCTGTTTCCAAAGCTGGGCTCACCAGCAGAGCAGAGGCTCTGCTGAACACCCACCCTGAAGGGGCACCTGGCCAACTTTGCTGTAACAAATTCATCTGAAAACCAGACCCCTGAGGCAAGTGCCCAGCAGTGAGAATTCTGCTGAACTGGTAGCTTGTGGAGCAGTTTAAGAGGACGGGACAGGAAAGGTGGAGAGGAGAGAATCTTGGGAATGAACCCAGAGACCCCCAGAGCAGGTCACCACACAGACACAGCCCCCCCAAGGCTGTTTTAGGGCCCCAGCGCTGATGCAAATCCTGTCCCAGCCCACCTCACCCTCAGGGCTGAGGCAGTGGGTGACCCCGGGCCAGCCTGGGCACAGGGACTGGGCTCAACTGGGGGAGAAAAAATAACTCAGCTTCCAATGCACGGCTGCCACCAGGATGGATAGGCCGGAGCATCGCAGGGTGGCCTCACAGGAATGAGCCTTCAGAGATGGTCTGTGCCATTCTGTGTTTGAGGACACAGGGATGAACCTCGTGTGACAGGACTGGAATGGAGGCCTGGAGGGATTTGGGGGCAGCAGAGGTCTCCTGCTTCCCCCAGGAATGGTGCCGGGCACACGGGGTGACCAGGATCAGCCCTGTCTTGCTGGCACTGCCACAACTCATCACCCAGGAGCAGCAGCCCAACTTCTCAAAGTCCACCTGCCTGCCCACACTCTGACCCTGCCAAGGACAAGTCACCCTTGATGGCACACCCCCCCACGCCTGGCCTGCCTGCTCAGCCTGGAGCCACACTGGCTCCTCCGATCTATTTGCAGCAGCGTCATGAGGGGAGGGAGGGCAGCCCTGCATGCCCCCAGCCACCCACGTGCAGAGGGACCACGCTGTCCTGAGGACACCAGGCCAGAGGCTGCTGTCATGTCACCACGGCAGAGCCTGTGTCACCCCTGCCCTGGGGAGGGAGCAGGAGGGGCGCAGGGCAGCAGCGGGGACAGACCTTCCCGGGGGGCTCACACTGCTGCTCGCACAGGCCAATCGGAGATGGGGACCCACAGATACCAGCACTGCCCCATGGAGTGGGGGCCAGGTTGGGGCAGCAGAGCCCCCCATGCAGGGAGGCTGCAGGGACCCCATGGGGACCCCAGACCCAGCTGGTGGTGGGCTCCCAGCCCACTCCTGGGCTCAGTGGAGCACACACAGTGCAGTGGGGTGGTGTCGGTGGCAAGGCTGCCAAGGGAGCCAAATCTCTGCCCACAGGCAGCAGGGAGCCAATGGAGGCTGCAGAGCATCCACAGCTCCAGATCAGCCCGGTCCTGACCCTCCTGGAAGGAGCCCGGTCCATCCACTCTCTCCTGCAGCCTCAGGAGGGCTCCAACTCCCGGCCGCAGCCAAAGCCTGGCCCCTCTCCTCAGATGACTCACAGCTCTGATTTCGCCTGTTTTCACCCTCTAATGCCAGTGGCGCCAGTCTGGATGGGCACTGCAGTGGGTCTCAATTAGGGACAGTCCTTGGCAGCCAAAGGGAAGAGGAAAAGGTTCTAGAGGCAGCCCGACTTCCAGAGTCTGCCCCGAGGCAGCAGCTCAACCACCAGAGAGGAACAGGGTCTGGCTTCCCCTGCCATCCCCTGCCAGAGGGTTTGGGCTGTGCCTGAGAGCAGCGGTGCCAACCCCACGGGTCAGCACAGTGCTGGGGACTGGGGACCACCAGAACTGGGGGAGGAACCCTGTTAGCAACAGGAGGGGTAAAGATCCCCTTGCTCTGAGGTACCCAGCTACTGCTCTGTGCAGCTTATCAGAGCCATCAGACTGAAATCCCAGACGACTGCTCATATGGGATTCGCTTCAGGCCCCATGAGCTCACAGGTGCTCTCTGCAGGGTCACGGAGCCATCTCCCCTCCAGACACAGCTGGGGTGTGTGTGGGGTGACCGCTCCTCCGGGAAAACAAGGAGGAAGATCCCAGGTGACCTCAGTGATGGGGTGAAATCTGTGACTCACTCCGACAGTGCACAGGGAGGGGGGTTATTAACATACAGGCGAAGTCACAGCATCGCTCCAGACAGCCAAGGCTCCCTCCAACGCCTCTGCCCTTCCCAGGGTGTGAGGCAAGGGGCAGAGACACACCCAGAGTGCCCAGGGCAGCACAGGTGAGACAGCAGTGGCCTCTGGCAGCAAGGATCCTGGAGATAAGGACATTCCTACCTTTGTGATTCATCGTCTTCAGGCACTGCTTGCTCTGGATGTCCCACAGCCTGACAGTTTCGTCGTGAGAGCCCGAGAGCAGGAGGCTGCCATCCGTGGAGACCGACAGACACGTCACCTGGTTCCTGGAATGGGGAAGAGGATGAATAAACTCAGGATGACCCCAAGACTGCCACAAACCAGTGAGGTGGGCAGATGGTGGCTGACAGGTATGTCTGGTCCCTCACCTGTGCCCTTTGAAGACCTTCCCATTCTCCCGCTCCGTCTGGAAGGTCCGGTCTCTCTGGACTGGCTGCAGAAATGGAGGAAGGAAGGGAGAGGGGTTAAAATTCAGGAAGGCTGAAGCCAGCAGGTACATCACCGTGTCTGGAGGGGGTAGGGGATACACAGGGGAACTCAGACCCTCCTGTGCCCTGGCAGGTCACACTAGTCCCAGCAGGGAAGTGACAGTGGCTTGGAGTGGCAGGACACACCTACAGCTCCACGCACTCACCCAGGCACAGAGGTCGACCTGGAAGATGGACCCATCCATGCCTCCGCAGAACATGTGGTACTCTGAGAGGTCCAGAGTCACAGCCATGATCCCCACGTCGAAGAGCACAGAAAGCAGGAGCTCTCCAGAGGAGATTTCCCAGAGCTGGAGTCACAGGGGACAGGAAATCATGGAATGTTAATGGCAGGATTGGAGGAATACTGACACCCTGGCATTCCACACTGGCACCTCAGCATTCCATCCCAGCATCCCCTCCTGTCTGCAGCTGGGAAGCTGAGTCCAAGGCAGAACCAGGGCAGAACCCAATATGAGTCTCTCTGTGACCAGGAGAGCAGCTTCCCTGGCAGCTCCAAGACAGCCCTGAACCCCCTCCGTGCCTGTCCTGCCCCCAGAGCACCCCTCTCCCTGTGGGCTTCAGCCTGCTCTGCTCCCTGTGGACATCAGCAGTGGGAATTGGAGAAGCTGACCCTGACATTCCCAGAACAGGGACTGTAACAACCCAGCCTGGGGGCAGGTGCAGAGAAACTGCTGGTGTTGGAGAAGCAGAGCCCAGGTCTGGCAGTTCTGAGTCACTGCAGAGGCAGCCAAGAAATTCAGTGTCTGCAACCCGGGAAAGCTTTGGGACAGCTTGGAGACAGGGACAGCTTCCTGCTGCCTGGCTGAGCCCAGCTTTGACCCTGCAGGCTCTGGCACCTCCAGAATGAGCCTCACCTTGGCTGTCTGGTCGAGGGAGGCGGTGGCAGCCCGTGCCAGGGGCCCTCCAAAGCCGCAGCACAGGTCGGTGATGGGGAGGCTGTGCCGGGACCAGACGTGCCGGGGATCGGGGATCTGGGAGGGCTCTGCCTGCAGGACGCTGTGGGGGGAGCAGAGAGGGGCAGCACGGTGGGTCAGCCAGGGCAGAGCCTCGTGGGGAGCTGGGCCAGGCTCTGCTCCTGCTGCCTCTCCTGGCTGCAGGGACAAAGGGGGACACAGGAGTCACCAGCATGTGGATACTGAGGCTGAGTGCCACAGCTGAGCTCCTCATCCTGGAGGGACAGAGATCTTGGCTGCCATTGGCAGGGAAAGGGCACAATCCACTCTGTGTCACCCAGGAAAAGAAGTCAGAGCCATATGCCATTCCCAAGAAACCCCAGTGAGATCCCAGGGAAAATCTCCCTGCCCATGAGGATACCAGCCATGGAAGAGCCCCTGGAAGATGGCACAGACCCAGCTGCGACATGTGGCTCAGCCAGAGCTGATCCTGCCTACAGGACACAGGGATCTCCTGCTCCAATATCGCTGCCCCGATGTCCCCTGTGCCCCCCGACCCCCCTTACTTGTAGAGGTTCCACACCAGGGCCAGGCAGTCCTTGGCCCCTGAGAGGAAGTGGCTGCTGTCGTCGGTAAAGCAGAGGCACGTGAGGTCCTGGTAGTGTCGGTTCAGGATGGCAAGGAGGTTCCCGTTGGATACCTGGAGCAAGGGGAAGGGCAAGACAGTGTCAAGGACTGAGATGTCCCCGGATAACACCCTGCCCTCGGTGCAGCAGGGGAAAAGGGGAGGTTCTGTCCAGCACAGGAGCCCACTGGCATCTCACAGGCAGTGACTGACACCACCGAGGTGCAGCTGGAACCGCCATGTGTGCTTGGGACTGCAGGGAAACACAGCACAACAGTACTGGGAGAAGTCCTGGCACATTAACTCTGGGACTTGTGATGCCAGAGCTGTTTCTCTGGTCAAGACACAAGTGTGCAGTAAAGATTTCCTGTTCGCTCTTAATGTTCATTACTTTGGTGGCTTCTTCCTGCCTCCCACAAGCCCTGAGGAGGTGGCAGCAGGGTTGCAAGAGATGCAGGAGGCTGTGTGACACCCCAGGGGTTGCTCATGATCTTGGGCCAAAAAACAAAAAAAATCAGAGGCTTTAGGGTAGACAAGGAATCCCCCAAACCTGCAGCATTTCTTGTTAGAAGGCAACACTGCAGACGTGGAGGGAACAAAGCAGCAAGTGAGCCTCAAATAAAATGATGGAGTTGACTCCCTCCTGTTGACTGAATTACACCCAAACCCCAAACTAAAGCACGATTCAAGAGGTCTCACAGACAGCACAAAAACAGGGCTGTGGGGGCTGGTTCCAGCACCATCATGATGGTTTCCATGGAGCCTCTCCAACGTGCCAGAGGGACAGTGCCATACCCTGGGAACATGTCTGTGGGTGAAGGGAACCAGGGCAGGGCCCAGCTCGGAGCACCACGAGGAGCAGCTCCCACTGCTGTGTGCTCAGCCCCCTAGTCCCTGTCAGGGACTTTATTCCAGTGCTGCCACAAACACATTGGTACAAATAAACCCTGGTGAGTTCACACAGAGCCGCCCACACCACGAGGCTCAAACCTCCCCCAGCACGGGGAGCTCTCCAGGTGAGGCATCCCGGGGTTTAATCCTGGGGTTTAATCCCAGGCTCAGGACAAGCTGCTGCTTTTATTTTCTCGGTGGTGTGCCGGGGACGCAGAGTAATCCCACGTAATCCAGGAGTAATTAACCATCAGGACAATGGCCAGAGTGCAGCAGGTTCTGCTGACACCCTGGGAACACGTAAATACACGGCTGAAAAGTGGGAGAAGCCCCTGAGTCACCGGGAGCCGCTTGGAAAGGGAAGGAAAGGGCAGAGAAAAGCCTTCTTCCAGAATTTCCACCCCTCCTGCTTTGACGTGGGTTGCGGGTGGCGGAGCATCAGGATTTAGGGACACCTGAGGGACAGGGGCACTGCCAATGGGGTGGGGCACTCCCTGGCTGCCCGGGGTGTGGGTCTGCAGACCCCCGAGCCCCCCGGAGCCCCCGTACCTCCCACAGGTAGATGCTCTCGGCGACTCCCGCCAGGATGTAGAGCCCGTTGGGAGAGGCCGTCAGGCAGGTCACGGGCCCGGGGCAGATGATCTTCTGCTGCAGCTGGTCCTGGGGCAGAGAGAGCACAGCGGGCGCTCAGCACAGCAGGGAAGGGGCTGCAGGCAGGGACCCCCGGAATGGGGGCTCAGGGGCCTCACTGGGGGGGTCCCGCAGAGAGAGCGATGAGGGGCACCTGCCTTGTGGCGAGGGGGGGTCGGAATGGAGGGAGGGGGTGCCCGAGGGTCTGACCACGGGGATGGGGGGTCTTTGTGGAGCGAGGGGCCAGGGCAGGGTCAGACCATGGGAATGGGGGGGCTCTGTGGACGGAGGGGCCCCTCACCGCAGGGCCGGAGGGTCCCCACGGAGGGGGGTCCCGCCACACCCCCACCGGGCCCAGGGTCCCTCCGCGGGGCCCGGGGGCGCCCCCCGAGCCGAGGCCGGCCAGGCCCGCCCGCCGCGCCGGTACCTTCCTCTGGAGCTCCCAGACGTTGATGTAGCTCTTGCCGAGCTGGGCCCCCAGCAGGTGCTCGCCGCCCAGCAGCGCCAGCCCGCGCGGGCCGCTGTTGCCGCCGCGGTACCCGGGCAGGGCCGAGCCCGAGTGCAGCTCCCACACCGAGCAGTTGCAGAGCGGCCCCGCCGCGTCCGACACCAGCGCCACCTCCATGGGCGCCGCCATCTTCGCGGTCCGCCAGGGCCACAGAGAGCGCGGCCGCGGCCCAGAGCGCCGCCTCCCCCCGTCCCGCGCCGGCCAATCAGCAGCGGCGCCGCCGCGCGGGGCGGGCCCTGCGCGCGCGGCAGGAAGCTCAGCAGGGTCCGCCCCGGCCGCCGCTGGATGGGTGACCCGCGGCAGGGGCGGCACCCCCTGGCTCTGTGGGGACCCCCACGGGCACCCCATAGCCCCACAGAGACCCGCACGGGCACCCCATAGCCCCACAGAGACCCCACGGGCACCCCATAGCCCCACAGAGATCCCAGGGGCACCCCATAGCCCCACAGAGACCCCACAGGCACCCCATAGCCCCACAGAGACCCCAGGGGCACCCCACAGAGCCCCACAGAGATCCCACGGACACCCCATAACTCCATAGGAGCCCCAGGGGCACCCCATAACACCCCTATGGGCACCCCATAGCTTCGTGGGAACGTCATGAGCACCCCACAGCCCTGCGGACACCCCCTGCAGGCCCATGGACACCCCACAGCCCCACAGGGACCCCATGGACACCCCATATCCCAAAGGATACCCTATGGACAGCCCACAGCCCTGTGGGCAACCCCAGACCACCCCCCCCCTCCACCCCCCCCAGGGCCAAACCCCACACACAACCCAACTTTTTTTTTTTAAATTTTTTTTAATATTTCTTCACTTTACAGGGTTACAATTGTCTTAAATATTCTGGCGTTTAAATACAATCTGTATAATAATGTTATTATAAAATGTAAACTTTCAGTGTTTTTAGTTTATTTTCTCTTTTTTTTTATTTTTTATTTATTTATTTATTTTTTTAATAATAATCAAAAAGTCTCAATACCTGAATGTTTTGCAAAACTGAAATCTTTTCACCGGGGCCCGGGTGCGCCCGAGGCCGCCGCGCTCAGAGGTAGAATGTGGTTTATTTTTTTATTCTTTTTCTTTTTTTTTGTCTTTCGTTTTTGTTTTTGTTTTTTTTTTTTTTAAAGTTTTTTCATTTTCCTTTTTTACCTGAGTTTAAGATACGCAATGCTGAGGGGGCTGGGGGTGGGGCGGCTGCAGCTGGGGCCGCTCCTTTAGTTTAATTTTCTTTCCAACCCCCGCCCCCCAAAAAAACTGATTTAGGCTTTTTTTTTTTTTTTAATTATTATTTTTAAATCGATATGCAAAAAAGAAAAAATAAAAGTGGAAAGTCACCCGCTCTCAAAAACAAAGTGGGGGAGGAAAAAAGGCAAGGGGGAGGAAGATAATTAAAAATACCCCAAAACAACCCAAAATAGTGACTGTACAATGCAAAAAAAAAAAAAAATCACTAAGAAAATCTGAGCCCACCCTGGGCATGAAAATTCCCCCTTGGAATTTTCTCCTTGCGGGGAGCTGGGCTGGACCCCAAGAGCAGCAGGAGCTGGACGGACCCCCCACCCCCAAACCTCCCCAAAGGGTCCGTGGAGCCACAGAGACCCACCACGGAGCCACCAAGGGGTTTCCAGCACGGAAAAAAAAAAAGAGGCTGAAAACAACAACAAAACCAGCTGGAAAAACCCCAAATCCCCTGAGATCGCCACTTCCCCGAGTGAAATTAAAAATAAAACGAGAAGGGGGGGGAGTCCCACCAGCCTGGACCCCCCTCCCTGGCACCTGGGGAAGGGGGAAAACCCTGTGCTCCAGGTGGGAACCTGAGAATGGAGATACCGAGGGGGGCGGGGGGGTTTCGGTATCGGGTCGGATTGTGTCTCACGCAGCTGTGGGTGAATTTTGGGGGGGGGGCGGGGAACGGTAAAAAATGAGATTGTGAGGCTTAAAATAAATCCTCGGGTCTTTCGGGTCCTCCGTGACCTCCGGAGCATCCCCGCAGCCCTGAGCATCCCATCCTCTGCATCCTGCTTGTTTTTGGAGGAAATAAGCCCAAATTGGCTTTAAACAGTAGTTTTATGCGGGGAAAGGAAAAAAATTAGGATTTACCGGTGGGGGAAGGAGCAGAGCTGGACCCAACCACCGATATAAGGAGAGGAGAAAGGAGATTCCAATGTTTTTCCAAGCTCCCGTTTTCCCTGATGAAGACTAATATATATCATTTGCATGTTAAAAGTTTGATTCTTTTTTTTTTTTAGAGAATAAAATAGAAGCTATTTACAACAAAACAATCAAAAACAACCTCTTAAAGTCCTGTAGAGAGTGGAGTTCCCAAAATAAAGGAGGGGAAAGGATGGAAATGAATAAAATATCTCCCTATTTCCAATTTTTTTAGGATTTTTGGGTTTTTATCCTTTAGAATTCCGGGGGGTTTCGCTAGAGCTCGCGTTGGCAGGCGTCCGTGCGTCTGTCTGGAGGTAACACGAGTTAAAAAATAATAATAATTATAATAATAATAATAATAAATGTACAGTGCAAAGTGTGATGTGAGTGAGGTAAACGGTCCCGGAGCGGCGCAGCCGGACAGCCGGCGGCTCCGGCAAAACCCCCCGGGCTAAAGCTTTTCTGCCTGGAAAATGAAAATCCAACAACACGAGAACAAGGGCAGAGTCCGGTGAGACCCGGCTGAGACCCCGGAGAAACCCTGGCAAGACCTCAGGTGACATCCCGGTGAGGTCCCAAGTGAGAGCCCAGTGAGATCCTGGTGAGGTCCCAAGTGAGAGCCCAATGAGATCATGGTGAGATCCAGGTGAAAACCTGGTGAGATCCCAGTGAAATTCCATTGAGACCCTGGTGAGACCCCAGAAAAACCCTGGCAAAACCTCGGGCAAGACCCCATAAGACCCCAGTGAGACCCCGGTGACAGCACGGTGAGCCCCTGGTGAGACCCCGTCCCCCTTGCGGCCACCGGCGCTGTGAGGGGTCCAGGGGTCCGGGGCGTTAAGGCGAAGCGCTGTTGGAGGTAGAGCTGGGGGGCACAGCCAGGCCGGCTGGGGCGGGGGGCACGTTCCCACCACCACTTCCCACCCCGCCGCTGCCGCTGCCGCTGCTCCGGCTGCTGCCGCCGTTGCCTTTGCTGTAGGCAGAGGAGGAGGAGGAGGAAGAGGAGGAGGAAGGGCCGGGCGTCTGGGCGAACAGCACACCTGGGGAGAGAATGGGGGGGCTGAGCCGAGGGGTGGTGTGGCTGTGCCGAGGGTGCTGGACCGCGCCGTGACCCCAAGGCCAGGGGTGTGGCCGTGGGGGCTGCTGCGGCCGGCGGTGGTGGCAGTGGGGTCTGGGGGAGCCCCTCACCTGTGTAGACGATCCCGTTGATCTCCACCGACATGCTGATGCTGTTGGTGCCGTTGCTGCTGGCGGTGGCAGCGTCTGGGCGGTTCTCTGCCAGGGAGAGCCGGGTTACGGAGCCCGCTGGGGCCGGGGGCTCGGCCGGGGCGGGGGGCCGGGGCCGGCACTGACCTGGCGAGCGCGTGCCCTGGCTGTTGATGCGGATGCTCATGGGCAGCTGGGCCGTCATGGCCAGGAGGTTCTGCTGCAGTGCCCGCTGCATCAGCCGCTGCTGCTCGTCCGTCACCAGTGCCAGCTTCTTCTCCGGGGGCTCCCCTGACTCCAGCTTCTCCCGCAGCTGCTCCAGCGCCGCAGCCTGAGCGGCCGCCGCCACCTGCACCGCGGCCGCCTGCGCGGCCACCACGGGGTGCCCGGCCAGCGACACCGGGAGCCGGCTGGGCATGGAGATGGGGATGGAGGAGTCCTCCTCTGTGGGGGGAGCAGGTGTCAGGGATGGGGGTGCATGGACATGCAAGTACCGCCACCCTGGGGTGTTCCTGACCCTGGGGGCCCACTGTGCCGGAGGCTGCCTGGCACCTCCAAAGGTCAGAGATGGGTCACTGGAGTCAGGGTCCCCAAGCTGAGGTCCTGGAGCTGAGGGAGGGGAGAGGAGCATCACCCCCCAACCCGCTCTGCCCAGCTCTGCCCCTTATCCCTGGTGCCAGAAGGAGTCTCAGACCTCACATCAGCCAGACCTTGTGACAGCTGGACCCTGCAGCAGCCATTACCTTTCTTGATCTTCTGCCCGGGTGCAATGGCCCCGCCGTTGGTGGCAGATGCCAGTCCCAGCGCTGGCACCGGCAGCTTGGGCGAGGAGAGGAGGCCGTGGGTGCCGCTGGGCGAGTAGGCAAAGAGGGAGCCGCCGAAGCCCTGCCGCCGGCCCTCCCGCCGGTTGCTGTCGATGGCCGCCTGCAGCTCGTTGGGGTTGCTCAGCCCGCGCTTCTCACACTCGTAGGGGTACAGGTACTTCATGTACCTGCAGCCAGACGGGACGTGGGCAGGGATGGTGAGGATGACACAGTGGGTGCTGCCCCTTCCCTCCCTCTCTCCTTCCCCACCATTCCCATGCAGGGCAGAGGGATCCCCTGAGGACTTGTCCCCTCCCCGCTGTCCCCATCCCCAGCGCAGGGCACAGGGATCCCCCAGGGTTTGCCCCTTGGTCCCAGGGCAGGGCAGAAAGAACCCCTCTTGGGCTCAGCCCCCTTCCCATTCTTCTCTGCCCTCATCTCCTGCACAGGGCAGAGGGACCCCCGAGGGCTCGCCCCCCTCCCCTCCCGTCAAGCCCCCGCTCACTGGGTGCGCAGGGTGAAGGCCGCGCTGGTGATGGAGGTGGGCAAGCTCAGCCCCTTGGTGATTTCCCGCCACAGCTTCTTGTTGATGACCTCCACCAGACCCCCCTTCTCGGTCACCAGTGTGTACAGCATGTACAGGTCCAGCACCTGCTTGGCCATGATGGGGATCCGGTTCACGGGGGTCCCTGGGGAGTGGCGGGAGGAGAGAGCGCGTCTGGGGTGCTGCTTTCTCACCCGCAGCCACGCAGCAGCTGCCGAGACCCCTGAGGGGCAGCGGAGGTGCTGGGGGGGCTCCTGCTCCTCCCTTTCCTTCCACCATCCTCTTCTTCCCCTCTAGGCACCCCCGTGCTGAGATCAGCCACGAACAAAGGAAACAGAAACTTGCAGTTTCCAGCCACAACCCTGTCGTGGCCGAGCCGGTTCCTCGGGCTGAGCCGGCACCAGGCAACGCGAGTTATTTATAATGGGGACGGCACGACATGGCTGCAAGGGTCCTGTGACCTGGGGGGCTCATCCCTCCAGCCACAGGGAGGGGGCTGGCAGCACCTGCTCCCTCCTGCCCCGTGGTGAGGGGGCCCTGGGGGACCCCAAGAAACACAGTCAAGGGGACTTTGGAGGACACAGGCAGGGGGACTCTGAGGGACTCAGCCAGCAGCCCCGGACCCCCCCGCAGAGGCACACGTGCTTCCCCAGTGTTGCCTGACAAAGGGCCAGAGCCAGCCCTGTGTCAGCACTTCCAGCGCTGTTTTCCACGCAGGAACCAGACCCTCGACCAAGTGCATGCTTGGCTTTCAGCTCTTCCCACCCCTGGGCCCCCCATGTCCCCCCCACCCCGGCAGAGCGAGGTGGCAGTGAGGAGCTCTGCGCCCTGCAATAATCCTGGGAAGTGGCAGCAGTGGGGCACAGCCAGGGGAGGTTTGGGGGTGGGAGGACCCTGTGGGGAGGGGCAGCAGGTCTGGGTGAGATGGGTGCAGGGAGGGGGGAGAGGGGGGGCCGCGGGCACTGGATCCAGCCCAACAGGTTTGACCCCGCTATGCGGAGGGGTTAAAGATTAACCAGCAGCTCAGCCGAAGCCGTGACCTCAGGGCAGTAACGAGGGGCGAGGAAATGAGCCTCTAGCCCAGGGAGGGCGTTGGGGGCGGAGGGTGGGCATGTAGAGAGGCTCACCTCGCTTCTGCATGAAGCTGAAGAGGTCGTCCAGGAACTCCTTCCTCCTGGGGTCACCATCCAGCTCGTACAGCTGTGCAAAGAGAGGACAGAGACGCTCAGAAACCCCCTTAACCCGTGTGTCCCCCTGTCCAAGACCCCCGACTACCACTGCAGCAGCTGTGTGGCTGCAGCCCTTCAGCTTTCAGGACACCAAATGGCTCAGGGGGTCCCTGCATGGGCCTGTGGGATCCCTGTGGCTGGCGCTGACCTGTGCCCATGCCCTGCTGCCACCATCCCCTGCCCACCCTGCCTGGAGCTGGGCCCGGGAACGCCAGTGTTGGGATCACAGTGATGCCAATGTTGGAGTGGTTCCCAGGCTGCCAACACCACGCTTGGCCCCAGCTCCTCCCAGGAACGCTGATCCCGATTATTTTTAGCATTCACTGCATGCTCAGCACAGCAGCGCTTCAGCATGGTCCCTCCTCTGCACCCGTGGTGCTGGAGAGAGCCAGCGCTGGGAGACAGTGCCTCATGTGCCACGGAGTGATCTCATGCACCACGGCATGAGCTCGTGTAACACTGGCACTGTGGAGGTGTGTCCTGTGCCAGGGCAGGCAGAGCCAGGTCAGGCTCTGGCACGCTGCACCTCAAGCACCAGCTCTGCTGGGGCACCTTCAGCCGGGACCCCCGCCCAGCGCAGCACATTCCTGCCTGATTTACAGCACAGATCTGCTGGCTGGGGCGCACACCACACCACGCCGTGAGGCCTCTCCCAAAGCCCAGCAGAGTTTCTGCCCGGAGGCTGGTGAATAATCTCCCTCCATCCCGAGGTGCGTCTTGGAGCAGGGGCTGTGGGGGCAGGCACTGACCAGACACCACAGTTCCCACTTTCCTCAATGACAACTCTGAACAACTGCCGGTGGGGCCAGGCAGGGGGCTATAAACACTCCCCCTTCTTCTAACACACCAGACACACCACAGGGCTGTTGCTGCCGGCTCACCAATGCCCCACTCCCTCCGTGGGCACACCCTGTGGCACCAGGATCAGCGGGCAGGTGGGTGGGTGGGCATCATCCTGGCTGTAAACGAGGGGTACAAGCCCCCTCCTCCTGCCGTTCCCCAGGGAGGATCCGGATCCTGCAGGGCTGGACTCACCCGCCGGCACCGATAAAAGGGATCAATGGAGCCGCATGATAAGCGGGGCTGGGTGACGCAGGGGGGATCATAAACTCCCCCAGTTCTCCTGGGAACCTCGGCAGGCTTGGCCGGCCCCCAGTACACCCCCAGGGCAAGGGCAGGAGCCACCGGCACCATTGGCCAAGACCCGCAAAGCTCTTCTCCCACCCCAGCACCACAGCGAGGGGTGCGGTGTGGGACCGTGGTGTGTGGGGGGCGAGCCGTGCCACAGCAGCACCGCTGTGGTTTTTCAGGCTGAGCTGCACCGGCCGAGGGATGTTGGGCCAGCGCCAATCCAGCCTCCCCCGTTTCCTTGAGTGGCTCTGAAAGCCGCACGCAGAGAAAGGGCTTCCCCAGCACTCCATCCCGGGGGGGTGTGGGGTGTGGAGCCATCCTAGGGAAGGACTGAAAGCACCGGTTCATCCACTGCCATGACCCCCAAGGCCATGAACCCCCTCCCGGGCTCAGTCCCGAGGGGAACGGATGCGTTTAAGAGGATGAAAGAAAATTAACCGTCAGCTGAGGAAAGCGTGGCCGGCTGGGACGGGGGGATTAGCAGCCGTGGCAGGCGCCTGCCTCGTGTGCTGTCCTTTCACACACCCCTGCCAGCCCCGGTGGTCCCACGCCAAGCTCTGCTGTCTGTGGCCTCTCTTGCTCCCGTGCCCAACTGGGATGAAGCCACTGGGGTCCCCAGGGCCAGTGGGCAGAGGGTTCCCCATTCCCACTCGGAACCCTCGTGGCTCTGCCAGCACACCTGCGACGGCTGCTGGGCAAAGAGCATTGCACAAGCTGCTGCTGGCTGTTATCCGTGAGACTTCCACAGCTCCTCCAATGCTCAGCAACTGCTCACTGGCCACCACTGTGCCAGAGCAGAGAGAGGGGCTTCCTTTGGGATCTCCACAGAGCTGGTTTGGCTCTGCCACTGCCAGCAGAACTGCCAGCAATGGGAAGCTGCTCAGGGTGCTCAGCTGGCAGTGCTGTGGGGCAAGGACATGCCCAGCCACGACTGGGACATGCCTGGTGTGCACTCCGGTGCAGGATGGAGCGGCATCTGCCAGGCTGCCTTGTCCACCCTTGTCCCTCCCATCCCCCACCACCACCCCTGTCCCCCCTTGTCCCCACGCACAGGCAGGGCAGGCAGAGATGTGGAAGGGGACAGAGACAAGTGACTGTCGGCAGCCCCTCGCAGGATTTCCTTGCATTGATGCCATCCCGGCTCTGCCGGGGCATTGCCGCTGACAGCCCGTGAACCCCAACGGCAGCACAGGACAGCTGGGAGAGCTCAAAATGCAAATTGTGGAACAGAAACATGTTCTGGTTTCGGCAGTGTGCGAAACCCAGCGCGCAGCTGAGCTTGGCACAGACCGGTGGCTGCTGGCACCGCTGCACCGAAATTGGCAGGTGCTGGTCCCTGCCCCGTGCCCATGCCCTGCCTGTCATGCTCAAGTCCGGTTTGTGCTCAGCACAGAGCTGGTTCCTCGTGGGGACACGCGGTGTCTCGGTGCTCAGTGCAAAGGTACTGGAGGGCAGGAGCCGCGGGCGAGGCTGCCCTGCACAGCTGAGTCAATAGATTTATGTTTCATAATTAGGGAGGTGGAAACGACTTAATCCATAACGCAGCTGCCCCAGGAATATCCTCTTACTGCAGGGTCCCCATGGCAGAGCACGGTGCCAGGAGACGCCACAGCACAGCGAACCCAGCCTGAACGGGGGGCAGGAGATGCCCCCCACCTCCCTGGGAGCCCCCTGGGCTGGGGAATCCAACTCCACGCTCCCAGTGCTCCCAGTGCTGCCCTGGCCCGGGGCGAACACCTGGTGCCAGCAGGATGGCCAGCTCTGGCCACGGTGCCCGGCCCACCTGGCTGGCCACAGCCCCCTCGGCCGCAGCCCCCGGCCGGCTGAGGACACGGAGCCAGATGGCCGTTGCCAACAGATCTATAATTAAGAGGAGGAGGAATTAGGCGGGCGGTGGGCGGGTGGCCCTGACCCCGGCCCAGCGCCCCGGCAGGATGCCGGCCCGGCGTTTGGTGTGGATGACCGGATTAATGTTTCAAACCAGATTACAGGAAAATCCCAACCCGTTGGTTTTCAAAGGGCGGGCGGGAGGTGGCCCCTCGGCAATGCCAGGAATGCGAGAGAGCCCTCGGCACGGGTGTGGTGCATGCAGGGGGTCCGACCCTCCACAGCCCCCTCCCGAGCTGGGGCGGGGAGGGGCAATTACAGGCGGGAGGGGAAGGGCTATTTCACAAGACTCCGGGAATGCCGGGGGTTATGCTGGTGCCAGGCTCGTTTCCCCATCGGCAAGAGTTCCTTGTCCCTTGTCTGCCCCACGAGGCATCACAGAGGAGCCCGTGCCCCCGCATCCCACGCCTGAGTTAAAAACACTCCTCCCTCCCCCAGCTTGGTTCCGGGTTTTCAGGCCTCAGGGATTAATTGTCAAGTTTTTTTTTCCATTGTCAGGAAGTGGCGACACTCTCGGTTTTCCTCCTTCTCCCTGAAATCAGTTTGAGACGTGCACGCCGTGAGCCAGGACAGGGGACAGACCCCGCTAAGGGCCACCACAGCAAGCATGGGGGCTGGTGGCACCCTCCACCTTCCAGAGGCTGAAACCCCCCTAATTCCTATATTTAGGGAAAAAACACAACACAGGCAGCAGTGGGGAGAGCCCACCCTGCTGTGGCAGGTAGCAGGGGCAGGGCTGACAGGCCAGGGGGCTCCTTCTCTCCTTTTCTTACTTCCTTCCTTCACCAGCCCCCAGGGACACGTCCCTTTGTCCCCTGGACAGCCGAGGGGCCATGCCGGGCTGGGGAAGAGCCCGCACACGCTAACGAGTTCTTTAACGAAGAATAAACACATTTATGGCGCGTTTCCCGTCCTGCTCCAGGCCGACACACAGCCCCTGGCCTCTGGCATGCCGGGACCCGCAGTGGGGTCGGGGAGGGCACTTATTCAGAAAAAGAAAGTAATTTGTAAAAAGCAGAGCGAAGGGATGACGAGGGCCCCAGGCTGCAGCGTTTCGGTGGCGCTGGGGACGTGGTTTCCTGTAAAGCGGTGACTGAGTCAGGGCTGGGGGTGCCCGAGGCTGCAGCCCCTCTCTGGGCACGGTCCCCCCAGTGTGGGGTGCCGGGCTTGCTGGGGCCAATCCGTCCCAGCAAAGGGCAAAGGGAGCGTCCAGCCCCGGCACAGATCTCTCTCTGCAGATAAAGCTCCTGGCTTAGAGACGAGTCACCTCTGGTTGTCCCGGTTCCTAATCCCCTGCGAGCCCCCCAGGGTAGGGCCTGCTGGGGCAGGGACGTGTGCCCCCTTCCCAAACCCCCCCCAACACCTTGCTTGTGGGCGACGGTGCTGGCAGGAGCCTCGCCCACATGGCCTGGCCAGCAGTGACTCCACTGACCGGCTCGGTAGGATTCCTGCCGCCAGAGCACAGCCGGGCTGGGGGGCCGCTTCCGTGGGGGCAGCTGGGGAGGGGGCCCAGGAGCTTCCTGTCGACAACATTGTTCCTGCAGGTTCCCAGCATTGTCCCCTCCGTGGGGGGACATGGCACAGCTGCAGGTGCCTCTCCCCATGGGTGCCCCCTCCTCAGGCTGGGGGACCCGGTGGGCAGCAGATCCATCAGTGACAAACCCAGTCCTGATCCCCCAACACTGGCCCAAAAGTCTGGGGGACCCGAGACCACTCGGGTGCCCCCCAGCACTTGCCTCCTCCCAGGCCAGGCTGGGGGGAGTTGTCATGCGGGTGACCCTGGGGGGTACACGGATGGTGTCCCGGCACGGCAGGTGCCCCGGCATGGTGGGTGTCACGGCACGGCGGGTGTCATGGCATGGCGGGTGTCCCCACGCGGCGGAGGGGATGCTGAATGGGCGAATTAGTCACCGTTTAACCTCCCTGACCCCCCATTGTCTGTGCACCGCCAGCCGCCCTTTCCCACCACGGCACAGGCCACTGTGCCCAGCCAGCCAGCAGCTCCCAGGATCGGTGTCCCTGCTCCAGAGCTGCCCTGGCGCAGTGAACTGTGGGCCAGAGTGACACCAGCTCCTGGGATGGCTGATGTTTGTTCCCTTTCTGCAGAGGAAGAAGCAATTCCTGCTGCCGTGGCATTTCCAAGGGCAGTTTGCTGCTGGGCTCTGGCTGGAATCAAAACTGGTTCTGTGACCAAATGCTGGCACGGGGCACAGTCTGCTGAGGGGTCACAGGAGGGGGCACTGAGGGCTGCCCAGAGGTCATGGGAGCAGGGAGCTGGGGTCCTGGGGCTGCCAGGAGCCAGCCTGAGTGGGAGCAGCCCGGCAGCAGCGGCTCTCCTGGCCCTCACTGCGTGCGTGCCGGTGCATGCCCTTGACACATGCTTGCTATCACACCGGACCTTGTGCAAATATTAATCCAGTGGAGTCAGGCAGTGTTGGGAAAGCTCGTCCAAGGAGGGACACCCAGCCAGCATACCTCCCACGGGGGAGGGGGGTGGCTGAGCCAGAGCCATGCGGCATGGAGCTGGGGAAATGCACCCAGCGCAGCCAAGCTCAAATCCTTGGGGCACCTGCTTGTGCTGTCCCTTCTGTGTGTACCCTGAGGCCCCCAGGGTGAAGCCCCTCAAGGCCAGCGGGCCAAGACCCCCATTTGGGACCTGACCTGGGGAGTGGTGGCAGCAGCAGCAGTGAGGCCTCGAAGCCAAGATAGGGTTTAAATTCCACCATATGTAAATGATCGTCTTAGAAGGGGATCGAGGTAAGCCCTGGCAGATGAGTCACTGGGGCTTCCACCGCCTGCTGGGATTTGGCTAATTGCAAATCTGTTCCTGAAATGCAAGGTCCCGCACCTCTGCCCTCTGTCAGCACCATGGTTGGGGTCTTGGGAGTCCCACAGGAAGGGCCAGGGCACACGGAACTCCTGGGAACTCCACCACAGAGGTGCTGGAGGAGCTGGAAGGGGTCCAGCAACCACAGATGGGGTTGACAGGAGCCAGCTGTGGGCTGTCAGCCTCGGGAGCCATCACTGCTGATCTGCTCTGGCACCACTGAAACCTCAGTGCTTCCGAGAGCTGAGGGGAGAGGGGGTGGTGGGCAGCACCAACACAGCATCAGGGCAGTGCCAACCCCATCCCACTGTGGCACCAGAGCAGGTGGCAGCACAGGACAGCATATCCCAGGTGCCGGAATCTCCAAAATCAGGCACTGTTATCCCAACTGGAGGCTCCACAGTGGCTTGTGGGCAGGTGGGGAAACTGAGGCAGGAGGTGAAGCCCTTTGCCGAAGGGGTTTAGGGCCAGTACCTGCCTGAGTGCTCCCCCTGCCATCTTTACCAAGGTGAGACCCCCAAGCTGGATGCTGTGGGGAGACAGGGAAGCCCTTTTCCAAAGGACTGCCACTGCAGTGAGTGGGACACCCCTTCCCTTGGAAGACACAGGGAGCCCTCCCCAGGGGTGAGCACTGGCGTCCAGCAGCACCAGAGCAGGGTGGATTATCCTGAGCTCCGGACAGAGTGGGGACCCAGGCACAGGCAGATTAAGTGACGAATGGGAAGGGTGAGGGAGCAGGTCAGGAGCTGAACCGGGAGCTATGCCCTGCGCCCCGAGTCCAGCAGCCCAAGGGGCAGGCCCAGAGGAGAGCAAGGAGTTCCCCTCTCACCAAACCGCCCCTCACCCTGGCCCCCGAATTGCAGCATGTCCGGCCGGGCCCTGGGACCAGCTGCCATTTCTCCTGTGGTTTGGGCCAGAAATAGGGCGATGGAGCAATGCTGCCCTTGCCCAACACTGCGGCAGGGGCTGGGGGCTCTGCTGACAAAGGCCCTGCTCCCTGTGCCACTCTTCTCTTTTTTACTTCTTTTAAATAAACCCTCATCCCTGTTAGTTCAGCTGTGCCGAGCGGGGAGGCGGCCGCCGCCTCCGCAGCCCTCGAGTCAGCCCAGGAGGCCAGGGTGTGGGGGGAATGCAGCTCTGGAAAGCTGGAGCACAGAGGAAATGGGGATCTGAGGGGGGCACGAGGAGGCAAGGGGGGAGCCAGCCCACCTCCCAAGACAAGAGGTGTCAGGAGCACAGTCCAGCTGGGTGAAGGTGCTGGCCACGTACCTGGGACAGGAAAGATGTGTCCCCTGTCCCCCACATCATTAATTGTCTTGGGTCTTGTGAGAAACAGCTTCACAGGGTGCCTTGGATGCTGGGACCAGCACCTGTGAGCACCCAGGCGTCTGGCTGGGGGAGGCACTTGGCGGCTAAGCCGCTCTCGCCGAGAAGTCCCTGACCTCCGGCCAGGGATCTGGTGGAATTACAGCTCCAGGAATGCTCCCTGAGCACTATGAGCCAATTACTGGGCTGGATCCCCGGCTGGGAGCACCCTTTGGCGGGCTGGGCAGTGGTGCAGAGCAAGAGAGGCAATGGCCATGCCCGGGCAGGGGAAGGACAGAGCCCTTCTCCTGGGAGGGATCCACCAGCAACTCCCTCTCTGTCCCACTCGGGTCCCCTCCTCACCCCCATTATCTGCCACTGGCCTGGCCAGGCACTGCAATCGCCTGCCCAGCACAGCAGAGCCCGGCTGGGGGCCCCAGGGCGCTCCCTGTTATCTGTGAGCCAAACCACCTCCGGGGTGGGGGACAGTGGCCTCTGGCCGCATGAGACACTCAGGTCCCCCTTCCCTGCACAGGGGCCCCCTCGCCCTCCCCGGGGGAGGCTCATCCGCTCGACTGGCTAATGCAATAAAACTCTAATCAATATTTTAAAGAAAGTAAATGGAACCTCCCGCCCTTGTTAAGAGGCCATGGGGCCCCCGCTCTGGCCCCACACCCCTGGCTTGCTTTGGGTTTTGGAAAGGAAAACAATCCATGGGAGAAAGGGGTTCAGAGGCGATCCTCATGCCTTAACCAGCGTATGAAGCTACAAAGGAGATATGGGCTCTCTGCCTTGCCAGACCCTCCTGGAAATCCCAGCTCCACCAGGCACATGCGTGGGCTGGTCCAGGTGGGAAGGGGGAGGTCCAGTTTCGCCCGCCCTGCGGCCCCACTGAGGTCGGCGAGTTGCTTTCGGTTTATTTTTCCCCCAACCGTTGCACTTTGAAACGCCGTATCTCGGGGAATGCTGCGCCGTGTGAGATAAGGGCTGAGGTTTTCACCCCCGTGTGCCACCAGTGCTGCTCAGATGCTCTGGTTGGGACAGTGTAAGAAACCTCTCACTCCCCACAAAAGTACTGGCACACCACCAGCACACACCGGCCAGCACAGCCTCCCCCCCTGGCACTGTAGCAGCTTCTTAAAGCCTTCCTGAAGCAGAAATGTGGGGTTAAACATCAGCCTGAGGCTCCAAACAGGGCACCCCAAGGGAGCACCCAAAATGGAGAACCCCAAAGGGAGCCCAGTGGCTGCCACAGCTGGGACAGCACCGGGAGATTGATCCACCCAGCTTTGCCGATGCAGGATGGGGCACTGGGGTGCCCATGCCCGAGGATAACCAGCAGCACAGGGAACTCCAAAAGGGGCAGAGGCCAGAAAGTCAAACTCCAGGGGCAGCTGCTGTGCCAGGGTCTCCCACTCCTGCTATAAGCAGAGCACAGTAATAGCAGTAACGAAACAGAAAGGTCAAAGGGGAGTTCTCAAGGGGAAGCAGCAGAGTC
This sequence comes from Acropternis orthonyx, assembly GCA_035583155.1. Classification (NCBI taxonomy): domain Eukaryota; kingdom Metazoa; phylum Chordata; class Aves; order Passeriformes; family Rhinocryptidae; genus Acropternis; species Acropternis orthonyx. Next base: position 2,247,845 of record JAWWEU010000082.1, read on the forward strand.
CCCCGCAGCGCCAGGGTGCAGAACCCAGAGCAGTTCTGTCCACAGCAGCCAGTCATCAGTGGCAGGAGCTCCCTGGATTTTTAGCCATTTTCCCTGGGAAGCCTCCTCCCACCCCAAAAATGTCCCTTTTCCCCCTGAGGAGCCACAGTGCCCTCAGCAGCCGCTGTCCCCGAGCCCCCCGCCCTGCTGGGGGCTCCTTTGTTCTGCTGCCCGCGCCGGCAGCGCCTGGGTCAGGCCGAGCTGACCTCTGCCTGCGCGGTAGCCATCCCCAGGGACGGGGAGGTGCCACGCGCCGGCTCCCTAACCTCCCTCACCTCCATAACTCTTCCTCACGCCCTCCCCCTCCTCCTCCCTCCGGCCCCCCACAGCTCAGCCGTGCGCAGGAATCTGTCCCAGATGGGTCAATAAAACCCTGCGGTGGAGGGCAGGGACAGCCCCCGGCGGGCACGGGGCACCCTGGGTTTGGGCGTGGAGATGGGCATGGGGGCTCAGACAGTGGCACTGCCCCATGAGGATGGTGTCCTCTGGCACAGAGACCCACATGCCAAGGATGCTGGGGACACCAGCACGACCAGAGCTGAACCAGAACGGCAGCTGCGGGGAGAGCTGGAGAGCCACGAAGGCATCGCGGCTGGTGGGAGAGCGGCGGTGCTGCCGGTGCCGAGGAGCTCCTTGGCAAAAAGGAAAAAGAGGAACCCCAAAACAGCCTGTTCCTCACGTAGCAGGCAGGCACAGCACCGGCACAGCCACACACAGCACCACATCCTGACTGGCTCACCCCGTGCAGGGACCCGGCCGTGCTCCAGCACCCCGGGAACTGCCAGGGTTCCCCCTAAGGCGCCTCCGCCCCGGCGAGGGGCAGGGATGGGGCTGGGGGGGGGGCGGATACAGCATCCCCTGCCCTGCACAACCCTCGCTGTTTACATTCCTGCTGCTCCTTCCCAGGCTGCGCCAGCTGGGCTGGGATGGAGCCCGGCGGCACGCACTGGAGGCCAGCCAGGAGGAGCTCCCGGCCAGCGCTGCGCCAGCAACCCTCTGGCCCGGCTCCAGCGGCCGCGATCCAAGCGCCGTCGCATGGGCTGACATGCCGGGCCGGGGAAAGCCTCTCCGGGCCGCTCATCGCCTCCGCTCCTCTGCCCACGGCCGCTTTTCCAACCCCCTCTGGCTGCTTCCACGATTAACCCTCGTGCTGGGATCTTCCCACCGACCCCACAAAGGGAAATGGAGGGGGAAGGGGTGCTCAGCACCTTTTGCCCAGCACAGCCTGGGGAGTAAGGGATGCACTGGGACCCAGGCTGGTGTCCCCAAGTGCTGTGGTTGTGGTGGGGGACCCTGTGAGGTCCATGGCACTGACACGCTGACAAACAGGAAGAACACAGCTGCAGTATCTAAAAGCCTTTTCACAGCTACGAGCTCACAGCCCCAGCCCATCACTCCCCGGCAGCAGGAAGCACAAGAGAGAGCAGGCGGGGTGCAGCAGCAGGAGGGACACACGGGGCAGGAGTGTCCCACCATTCCCACAGCCGGGCAGGAGCATCCTTCCTTCCTTGCAGCCGGGCAGCACCAAGAGGACAGACACACACACTCCCTGCTTGCTGGTGCTCCCTCCACCAGCCCTGTTCTGAACCTGCCCGCATCCAGATATGCCAGCAGATCTCAGCAATCCCTTCCCCCATTTCGGGAGGGATGCGACAGACCCCCAAAGGGGAAGGGAGAGGGGCGGTCACATCCCTCCCAAAAGGCCACCGTGCCCTGGCCACTCCATCTGGGTCCCATCTGCTGCTGCTGGTCCCGCCCCTTCCCCCAGCCCCAAACTCCGATGTATTTAAACACACATCAAAGGTGCCGGGCGGCCCCTGGGGAGCCCTGGCTCCAGCACATTTCCTTCTATTAGCAAGTGCGGAACGCAGCCAGCTCCAGTGCCGGCAGAGTGGGAGCGTGCCGGCCTCCTGCCAGCCCGGGAAACGCAATGGAGGAGGCAGCTGGGTGCTTTCCCTCTGGTTTCATTCTTTAGCAGCATTTTGGCAGCAGCAGGGGGGCAGCTCTGCCCCCCATCAAGGATCTGCAGGGCCAGTTGAGAATCACCTCTGCAGTGACAGGAGATGGCCAGGTCCCCATGGAAAACAGCTTGGTGAGGGTAGAGAAGAGGAAAATCAAGAGTCCCATCAGATTGAAAAATCTGGGGTGATTTTTCTGTAATTTTCTGCAAGAATCCTCCCAGGTCCCTGCAGCAAAGCCCACTGCACCATCCACCTGCGCCGGGACAACCGGACCACAGGATTCGCTCAGAGCCACCTGACCAGGGAGAGGGCGAGGCTGAACCCAGCACTAAACCCCCAGAGAAATCCCACGCTTTCCTAGTGACAACAGCAGCTGGATCCATGGAGAACATTGCCAGAGGTGGCACTGCTGAAGGGGTCTCCCAGCACTCCTGAGGGCGCACAGACGCACAGGAGCAGCACAGAGGGACAGGGACAGCATGCCAGGGGGGAACATATGTGTCTCAACGGGCACCTACCTGCTTGAACTGCTCCTCATAGGTCCAGTCACCATGGTCAGGCGCCTGTGGCGGGGGCTGCGTGTGGCCCAGGCCAGGGGGCAGCCGCTCCTGTCCCCCCGGCAGCCGCGGCGGCTCCCCCCGGTAGTGCTGGGGCACCGGGGGCTTGCGGAGCAGCAGGGATCCCGTGCCCGCCCGCACTGCCTCTGCCGAGCTCAGCCCTTCCTCTCCCATGTCTTCGTCCTCCTCATAGTCTTCCTCTTCCTCCTCCTCTTCTTCCTCTTCCTCCTCAACCAGGTCCTCTTCAAAGTCATCTTCATCCCACTTGCCCTTCCTGGAGCTGGGGGAAGAGGAGAGGTTTGGTTCCTCTCTCCTGCCTGCCCCATGAGGACCACCCAGCCATGGGGCTGGGACCACCCACCCAGCACAGAGCAGAGCTTTGGTGCGGCCCATTAGCAGGAGCAGCTCCGTGGGGCACAGCTGACCCCGGCAGCCCAAAAGCAGCTCTGTCACAGAGCAGGGCTCTGCCAGATGGCCCCTGGCCCAGCAGTGCCTCGGGAGGATGTGGTCTGGAGGCAGACAAGGGTCCTGCATAATTTAACACCAGCTTGGCATCCTCTGTCACGGCCCCACGTGGCTGCTGGGTACAGATGAGATGTCACTCCATGCCAGCCCAGCACGAGGAATCACGGTCCCAGAGGTGAGCCACTGCTCTCAGCAGCTCCTGCTCTGGGATATCGCAACAGCTCTAATCCACAATCTGTCCCAAGCTGAAGGATCCCCATAGGCACCCCCACAACCTCCCTTGCCACTCCCTAGCCCCAAAGGAGCCTGGTGTCCCTAAGCAGCCATGCCGAAGCCCACCAGTGCTATGCCACATCCCTGTCCCCTCCCAAAATCTATGAGAACTGTCTGAGTACACTCACAAGTCTTCCTCCTCCTCAGAGCCCATCTCCTGCTGGTACCCGCCGTCTTCCTCCTCCTCTCCGTGTTCCTCCTCTTCCTCCTCCTCCTCCTCAGAGGGCTGGCTCTCGTCCGAGAGCTCCGGGCTGGGCGAATGGCTGAGGCCGGCGGCAGCGGCGCGCATGGCAGCCAGGGCGGCCATCTGTGCCCGCTGGATGTGCGCGCTCTCAGGCTCCGCTCCCTCCTCTGCGCCTGCCGGGGCCGGATCCTGGCCACGGCCCCGGGCTGGGGTGCTGGCGGGGGGCTGCCCGGGGGGCTGTGCCGGGGGTGACGTGGAGCGCGGCTGCTGCTGCTGCTCCTGCTGCCGCGCCTCCAGCGCCTGCTGCAGCCGCGCACGCTGCTGCCGCTGCAGGTTCTCCATCACCGCCTGCAGCTTCATGGCTCTGCCGGCGGGTGGGGGATCCCCAGGGGAGCGGGGGGCCACGCACCCAGGGGCCAGCGCCCGGGGGGCAGTGCCCGGCAGGCTGCCGCGCTCCAGCGGGGCTGGGGGCCAAGGCTGGGCAGTGCTGGAAGGGGCAGCCCTGGGAGGGGCTGCCGGGGGGGCAAGAGCAGCGTTGTCGGGGTGTCAGGGCAGGAATCAACTCCGGGTCAGGACAGGAGGATGTGCCCCTTGATCCCTCTCAGTCTTTGCTCAATGTCTCCTTCACTCAAGGGCTCCGGTGGGAGTTGCAGGCTGGGGGCTGCCTGTCGGGATTGGCGTGCTGCCGCTGTCGGGGAGCCCGTCCCAGGCAGGCACTGAAACTCCTCCTCAGGCTCAGCAGGCAGCAACTGCAGCCCGGTGCATTACTCCTTCCCTCGCAGACCTGGCACCTTCAAGGGGGGCAGCAGCCTCAGAGTCCCCCACTCGTGGCCAGTGTTCCTAGTCGTGGGCTGAGTCGGTGTCGAGCAGGCGTCAGCGCAAACCTGCAGGAGAAGCGGAGCAGAGGGTCAGCGGAGCTGTGGGCAGGAGCCGGCAAGCAGGAAGGAGTTAAAGACAGTGCAGGAGCCTCATTAATCTCAAGCTAATGAGATAGGACGGCCAGGCCTGCTGCTGGAGGGGGAAGGGGCCTGCTGGACCCCGATAGCCTTGCCCGACCCTGCAGGCAGCGGATACTGGCAGACCCGTGCCCGCAGATAACAGACCCCAGGGAGAGCCGCCCACTGGGTCCCCCCCCAGGGGACAAGGCACATCCCCACCGGGGACACACTGCATGGGGAGCCCTGGGCCCTTTGTGATGGCATCGGGGCATGGGCAGGGTCTGCACTGCGCTGTGGAGGGGCCCCAAAGCGCAGGGGAGCCGCGGGACCCCGGAGCAGATTCCATGGGATGGGCAGGCAGAGCCTGGCTCCTTGAAACCCCAGCAAACAAGCCTTGCCAGCCACCCCCAAGATGGCTCACTGGGGTCTGGGGTTCCTCCAGAGAAACGTGGGGCTGTGAGCAGCTCATCTCTCCTTCATGCCACCAGAAAACACTAGAGGAACTGGCACATTACAGCTGGGTCCTGCGGCATCCCACACCCCAACCTGGACCCACCGAGCCCCCGTGCCATCAGAAGACCACCAGGGCCGGTTGAGGGTCTGGTGCGACCTCGCCTGTGCCGAGGGCAAGGAGGGAGCTCACCACACCGCTGCTTTTGTGCCGTGTAGAGGAAAAGCCCCCCCCCGTTCCAGCTGCGCAGGGGCCAGCGGAGAGCACACACCCCGGGAACCGACCGGGGGGCGGACCCGAAGGACCGCAGAGCCAGGACAGCCGGCAGGGAGCGGGGACCAGCGGCCACGATCCCGGGCATTCTGGAAAGGGGAACCTGCTCCCGGAGCGTGCCGAGGCCCTGGCCGACCGGGCGGGAGCCGCTTCCCCCGCGACTCGCTGCGGCAGCCGCTGCATCCGCTCCCGGCCCGGCCGCACCGGGCACGGACACGCCAAGCCCGCACCGGCGGCGGCACCAGCGCTGCCCGGGTTCTGCCCGTGCCTCAGTTTCCCCTGCTCTACCCGCGCCGTCTCAACCACACGGAGGGGAGGTCCGTGCCCCAAGGGACCCTCCGTGCCCCGCACCTGAACTAAAGTCCCCCCCTGCACCAGCCAGGAGCGGAGCGGGACCGGACCCGTCCCGGGCACGTGTTCCTCGAGCCCGAGCTGCCTCTCTGCGCGGCCACGGCTCCCCGAGAGACCCGGTACCAGGCGTGGAGCTCCCTCCTCGCGCACCGCGGGCCGGGGCAGCGCTGCCACGTCTTCGCAGGGAAGCCGGAGCAGCGAGGCCACAGCCAGAGCCCCGTGGCACCCCGGCCACAGTGACCTTGAGCGGTGCCCCTTTGTCCCTCCGGCCGCTCGAGGACACGGGGGGCCGTGGGGCGGCGACCGGGGCTTGTCCCGCAGGAGCTTTTGGAGCAGCCAAAAAGCCAAACCCCCGCGTCCCCGGGGCAGGTGCTCGGGAGGGACAGCGGCTAAAAATAGGCGGCGGAGGGTGGGGGGGGTGTGACGGACGGGCCTTTGTGCCACCACCGGCACGGGGTCTGG
>JAWWEU010000082.1:2262917-2281379 GCA_035583155.1 Acropternis orthonyx
ACACACACACACACACACACACACACACACACACACACACACACACACACACACACACACACAGACACACACACACAGACACACACACAGACACACACACACAGACACACACACACACAGACATACAGAGACACACAGACACAAACAGACACGCACACAGTCACACACACACACACACAGAGCCCTCCCCCGGCGTGGCGGTCCTCCCCGCGGCCCGTGCCCGTGCGGGTAGCCCGGTGTGACGGGCCCTGTGTTGCCCCCCAGGCAGGACCGAGCGTGTCCCCGGTCCGGTCCGGGGCCGGGCCGGCGGGATGGACCTGGCCTACGTGTGCGAGTGGGAGAAGAAGCCCAAGAGCAACCACTGCCCCTCCATCCCCCTCGTGTGCGCCTGGTCCTGCCGCAACCTCATCGCCTTCACCACCGACCTCCGCAATGAGGAGGAGAAAGGTACTGTGTGCCCGTGGCGGGCCGGGAAACCTCTCCTGGAAAGCTCCCGGTGCTCCTGGGCGAGTCCAGGATCCGCTGGGCCGGGCGGGCCGAGCTCTGCCCTGTCCCCTGACAGCGCCCGGCCTCGGCAGGGAACGCTGCTGCTGCTTTTGCTCCCACCCCTCAGCCTCTGGCAGCGTCTAGTGGCTGTTTGTTTCCCTGGTTGTTCCCTAAACCAGGACCAACTCCACGTCGGTGTCTGGCCCCTCACTGAGCTCCCAGCACAGTTGTTATCTTGCCTGAAATCATTTATACATAAAGTATTTTATGTCTCTCCCTGCATCAGCCGAGGCTCTGTGGGCTCAAAAGCTGGTGAGGAGGGGCAGGGAGTCACCTCTGTGTCCCTTCAGATCTCACCCACATGGTCCATATCATTGACACTGAGCACCCATGGGACGTCTACTCTGTGAACTCTGGCCACACTGAGGTCATCACGTGTTTGGAGTGGGATCAGTCAGGTGAGCTGGGATCCCTTCTCCTTGTCTCTGTGTCCCAGAGCAATGGAGGGCCATTCCTCCTGGGGGGGTTTGGGCTGTTCCCCCTGTTCTCACACACTGCTGCTGTCCCAGGCTCCAGACTGCTCTCAGCAGATGCTGATGGCCACATCAAGTGCTGGAGCATGACAGATCACTTGGCCAACAGCTGGGAGAACACGGTGGGCAGCGTGGTGGAGGGGGACCCTGTGGTGGCCCTGTCCTGGCTGCACAACGGCGTCAAGCTGGCACTGCACGTGGAGAAGGTTTGTCCCAGCACTGGGGGGGATCTGGGCTGGAATGCTGGTGGAGGAGGTTTGTCCCAGATCCAGGGGGGATCCAGGCTGGAGTGCTGGCTTGTGTCTTGGCAAAGGACTCAGGATCCTGCCTGCTCTGAGCTCCATCATGGCCTTGGGCAAGTCCAGTAGGGGTTTTTTGTCAAAGAGAAAAGTCAGATTCCTGATTGCTGCTGAATTCCAACGGGGCGTAGAGCCCTGTTTCTCTTGGTGCTTTAAATGTGTCTCCCTTGGTCTGGTGCCTCAGTTCTGGCCTGGAATATGGACACAGAGCAGTTCTTTCCTTACTACTGGTAATTCAGAGTAAATGTGTTCAAAGTGCTGGGGTTTGATCTGGGAATTTGGGAACAGGACCTGTGTACAGAGATGAGCCCCTTGTCTGGAAACCTGTGTGACTCTGCAGGCTCCAAAAGCCCAAGTCTGCCAAGCACAAGTTCTCCCCTTCTGTTTAACTCCCGTGGTGTCCTGCAGAGATCCTGCCCCTCTCCCACGAGGAGAGCTCCTCGATTTTGAGTGCAAACGCCTTGGTTTTGTTCGCCTTTGTTACAGTCTGGAGCATCGAACTTCGGCGAGAAGTTTTCCAGGGTGAAGTTCTCTCCATCGCTGACGCTGTTTGGTGGGAAGCCCATGGAGGGCTGGATTGCCGTAACCATCAGCGGGCTGGTCACTGTGTCCCTCCTCAAGCCCAACGGGCAGGTGCTGACGGCCACCGAGAGCCTGTGCCGCCTCCGCTGCCGCGTGGCCTTGGCCGACGTCGCCTTCACGGGCGGGGGGAACATCGTGGTGGCCACGTCGGATGGCAGCAGCACCTCCCCCGTGCAGTTCTACAAGGTGTGTGTCAGTGTGGTGAACGAGAAGTGCAAGATTGACACCGAGATCCTGCCGTCGCTGTTCATGCGCTGCACCACCGACCCCGCGCGCAAGGACAAGTACCCAGCCATCACCCACCTCAAATTCCTGGCTCGGGACATGTCGGAGCAGGTGAGCAGCTGCTCCTAAGGCAGGTGGGAGTTTGGTGAGGAGCAAGGACATGGCTGTTTGCTCCTCCTTGGCTTCCCCAGCGGCTCTGGATGTGACCAGCATGTCCTTCAATGCCCTTGGCATTTCTAGTTGCTGGAATTAGGGACCTCACCTTTACCTCCCACTGATTCCATCCTCTGCTTTCTGCTGGCAGAGCAGGACCTGACTGGGAGCAGAACCCCAGGAACAGAGGCTGGGAATGGCTGGGGCAGCACCCTCCCTGTTGGGACGCTCACCTGAGGGGCTCTGTTCTGCAGGTGCTGCTTTGTGCTTCCAACCAAAACAACAGCATCGTGGAGTGCTGGTCCCTGCGGAAGGAGGGCCTGCCTGTCAACAACATCTTCCAGCAGATCTCGCCCGTGGGTGAGTGTCTGCACCAGGTGCTCTAAAGAAGAGGAGCCTGGTCTGAGGGCAAAGGCAGGACAGGCTGTCACATTTGTTATCTCATATATGGGATTATCCAGAATCCCTCATTTATTTTCAAGTGTTCTCAGTCACGTGCTGCACTCTCTCTGTTCGCATCGTAGGCAGCAACTTGCTGTTTCCAGGAAGTGGTTTGGTTGTTAATTTAACTTCATGAAATACATTTTCTATGCTGTGCTGCGTAGCCACCCTTCCTGCTGTGAGCAAAGCACCAGGATCGGGCAGTGGAGCTGGATTAACCCCCTGCCTGTGCTGCCCTGGCTCCACCTGATCTCAGATAGAACAGAATCAATGGGAGCAGTTTGGTGAAATAGAAAGGATTATTGTGTATAAGAACTCTGTAATCACCCCCAGAAGGGTCTTCTATTGGGAGATTTGGCAAAACAAGTTGTTTGTATAATTCAGGTAAAAAACAAGGAAATACAAGGGAAACATACGAGAATTATATGGGAAATGTACGGGTCTAGTGGAATGAAGTGCCTGGTGTGTGATCTTGATTGGTTGGGGTGTGTGGGTAGAAATGGGGGATTGGATCTCTTGGGGACAGATGTCTCACTTGCTTATTTTCCCAAGTGGGAGACAAGCAGCCCATGATCCTGAAGTGGCGGATCCTGTCTGCCACCAACGACCTGGACCGGGTGTCGGCCGTGGCACTGCCAAAGCTGCCAATCTCCCTGACCAACACGGATCTGAAGGTGGCAAACGACACCAAATTCTTCCCTGGGTTGGGTAAGGGACTCCTATTGTCCTCCTAAACACATGTCTTTTGCCCAAAACTTCATGTACATTTTCTGAGCTGTAACTGAAGTGAGTATAGGAGCAGAGCACATGGAATGCTCATGGAAAACTTTCAAAGACATGGTGTTTTCCCACCCATCTCATTGTGGTTCCCTGGGAAGAGGCATATCTCTGTGAAATGCTGACATGCGGTCTGGGAGCCCACAGCCCTTTGGCTGCTCCTTGTTGCCACATGGACCTTCATGGTGGCCACAGCTCTGGGCGAGGGGAGGAGCTGCTGGCTCAGCCTTGGTTGTCTCCTGTCCCCAGGCCTGGCCTTGGCTTTCCACGATGGCAGTGTCCACATCGTGCACCGGCTGTCCCTGCAGATGATGGCTGTGTTCTACGGCTCCTCCTCGCAGCGCCCCGTGGACGAGCCATCCCTCAAGCGCCCACGCGCCGCGGGGCCCCTGGTGCACTTCAAGGCCATGCAGCTGTCCTGGACCTCACTGGCCCTGGCTGGCGTGGACAGTCATGGGAAGGTTGGTGCTCTCTTGCAGCGGGATTAATTCTCATCCAGGCTCTCTGAGTGACAATGATTGCTCAAAAAATGCTGGGAATTTCAGCTGTACAATCCATGTTAGATGGGAAGGAGTATACCCCATCACTGCAGGAATTCTTGCTGGGTCAGGAGTGAGCTGCATTTGGCCCTGTGTTGTGTTGTAGCTTTATGGGATATTTTTCAAGCCCGTTCCTGATGCCAGTTTTCCTTTGCCTTCTCCCTTCAGCTGAGCATGCTCCGCATCTCCCCCTCCATGGGCCATGTGCTGGACATGAACATGTCCCTGCGGCACTTGCTGTTCCTGTTGGAGTACTGCATGGTGACCGGCTACGACTGGTGGGACATCCTGCTCCACGTCCAGCCCAGCATGGTGCAGAACCTGGTGGAGAAGCTGCACGAGGAGTATATGCGCCAGAACGCAGCCCTGCAGCAGGTGGGTGGGCAGGAGCTCCGGGCTCACTCCGAGGGTGGGCATGGGAGGGCTCGGGGACTGGGAGGTGGGAGCAGCCAGTGCCACTCCTTGGGAGACAGGCTTGGGTAGTGTTGGACCTGGGATGGGCCTCCATGTTAGCAGTGTTTGCTTTCACTGACATCAACGGGTCTCTGCCTGTAGGAGACTTCGGGTGAGGTGGTGAAGTCTATTTTTGGCAGGTTCTGGGAACAGCAGCACGGTTTGTATGTGCCCAGCGCAGCGCTCATGTGCACAGTGTTCACTATTCCTGTCACTCCCGTGGCAGAAAGGCAGAGCAGAGAATAAAGCAGCAGCAGCAGCAACCTTAACAAGCTTATGCTAATTCTGCCTTTGCTTGTGCATTTTCCTTCGTCTCCCTGTCGCTCAGGTCCTCTCCACGCGCATTGTTGCCATGAAGGCGTCGCTGTGCAAGCTCTCCTCCAGCACCATCGCCCGTGTGTGTGACTACCACGCCAAGCTCTTCCTCATTGCCATCAGCTGCACCCTCAAGTCGCTGCTGCGCCCGCACTTCCTCAACACCCCGGACAAGAGCCCAGGGGACCGGCTCACCGAGATCTGCTCCAAGATCACGGATGTAGGTACTGACTGCTCACAGCATCCTGCACTGCCTTCCCAGTGTTTGGAGGTGGATCGTTCCCCATGGTCCAGTATAAAGTGTCACAGTGTCCTGGGTCTGAGGAGGAGGAGGAGAGCGACCTCCACGGGGAGGGGGTGAGGTTTGGTTGCATCTTCCTGAGCCAGGTGATGTCTTGCTTTCATTCCAGACATTGACAAGGTGATGATTAACCTCAAGACAGAAGAGTTTGTCCTGGAGATGACAACGTTGCAGTCCCTCCAGCAGCTCATCCAGTGGGTTGGGGATTTTGTGCTCTATCTCCTGGCCAGCCTTCCCAACCAGGTGAGACCTGGAGTCCCAGAAATAGACCAAGGAGGCAAAAACACCTGTAGACAGTGTTGGGCAGCTTTAGGCAGGACACACAGGACCATGTATGTCTGTCGGGTATGGGGGGACGCTGGGAAGGAGCGCAGGGAACAGCAGAATTAGAGAGTGGCCCTTCCCATGCCCACTGGGGGCCAGTGGTGCAGTGACCAGCAGCGCAGTACCCACGGGACTCGGGGAAACTGCTGGTGCAGCTCTGCAGAGCCATCCTCTTCGGGTGACACCTCCGGCCTCCCACGTCCCTGGCAGCAGGTGCTGGGGGGGGTGTGCTGCTGGGAACAGGAGCTGTGTGGGTGCAGAGCAGTGGCTGGGGCAGGAGTGATCCCAGCCGTGCCGCTGTCCCGCCACAGGGCTCTCCAGTGCGCCCCGGGCACAGCTTCCTGCGCGACGGCGCGTCCCTCGGCATGTTCCGGGAGCTGATGGTGGTGATCCGCATCTGGGGGCTGCTGAAGCCAAGCTGCCTCCCCGTGTACACGGCAACCTCCGACACCCAGGACAGCATGTCCCTGCTCTTCCGCCTCCTCACCAAGCTCTGGCTGTGCTGTGAGTGTAACCAGTTCCCTGAACCGTAATTCCTGCCTCGGTGGGGCTGGTGTGTGCAAGGAGTGACTGTGGAATGTGACTCCAAGGGGGTCTGGCGTGTTTGGAAAGGGCAAGTGCAGCTGCCAAGGTTACTGTTTTCCAGGCTGAGTTGGCAGTGGAGGAGGAGGCTGCACACAGCTCTCTGGAGCTCTGAAGCAAAATTGTAAAAGTCATGCTGGTTCTTTGTTTCATTTTCCACACAGGTCGTGAGGAAAATCACATCACAGAGCCTGACGATGCCCTGATCGACGAGTGCTGCCTCCTGCCCAGCCAGCTGCTCATTCCCAACATCGACTGGCTGCCCATCAACGATGGCATCATCAGCAAGCTGCAGAACAAGCAGCTGGTCCGGCTGCAGTTTGGGAAGGCTCCTGGGCTCATTGGCCACACTGTCTCTTCCCAGTTCGATGCCTTTGTCAGGTACAGGCACATGGAACAAGTAGGTGCTGCAGTGAGAAGGGATGTTGGAGGCATTGGGGTCTCTCGGCAGCTCTTGCTTTGGGACACCTGAGGGTTTGGCTTGAATTCCTGCTGGTTTGACCCAAGAGCAGTTTGTCCTCTCTGCTCAAATCCATTTCTCAACTTGTGATGGGCTGAGAATTTGAAGTACTGAAAAGCAATAGCAAATGGGGGATTAACTGATGTCATTCTGTCCATGAATCCCATGGCACTGGGTGGGCAGAGCCCTTTGCCATGTTGGTCACTGATACACAGCTCCCTGTCCAGGGAGCTGCTTGTGGAAAATGGCACTCTGGGAAAGTCCTGCTCTCCCTCCCCAGGGCCCCTGGACAGCCCAAAATTGACCACCTGAGGCGGCTGCACCTGGGCGCATACCCGACGGAGGAGTGCAAGTCCTGTACCAGGTAAGTGTCACTGCAGTGTGCAGTGGGGCTCGGGCAGGACTCAGGCTGTCCTGGGTGTCCTTCAGGAGCTCTCTGAGGCCAGTTGTAGCTGTGGTTAAGGTGTCCCCAGCCTGGGACACTCAGGGCATTGTCAGAGAGTGGCATGGCTGTGGCCTGGCCCTTGGCTTAAAAGTCAAACAAATCAGATCAAGTTTTTAAACCACCAGTCTGGTCAGTGGAGTCAGATTTGTGCCTGGAGGAGTCTCTATAGTGACTCCTTTATATGATTCCCAGTTCTGCAGGGCTGGTCCTTAAATAAAAGCACATGTGTGCTTGCAGCAGGGCTGGGGGGAGGAACCACCCAGCATCCCTGCTCCCAGTTTGGGGTCATCTTTCCACGCAGGCGCACGTTTCGTGCTGTCCTTATCCACCCTCACGGGAGAGCCTGGATTTCAGGATAATGGCTCAGGGAACAAACATCTATCTAGTCATGTGATTGAATTAGCTTTAATTACTGGGTTTAATAGAAAGCCTGTGCAGCACACCATTTTTGTGAGATGACTGTCGGCTGTTTCATGTGTAAACAGCAGCTGGGGCTGTTCCGCGCCAGGCCCCAGCTCCGGGAGGGCCCTCAGCAGGATGTTGCTCACTGGTTTCAGCTGATTTTGGTGCTCTCAAGAGTCACCTGCAGATGGCAGGAGCTGGTTTTTCCTGTGGATCCCTAGATCTTCGGGGCCCCACCCCAGGCTGGCTGCACCTTCTGTGTCCCCCTAGGTGTGGCTGCGTTACGATGCTGAAGTCGCCCAACAAGGTGACGGCAGTGAAGCAGTGGGAGCAGCGCTGGATCAAGAACTGCCTGTGCGGGGGGCTATGGAGGAAGATGCCCCTCAGCTACTCCTGAGCCCTTCCCAGGGCACAGTGGGGGTCAAGAGCTGTGTGGCACTCCCTCTAGGGAGGGGTCAGGACAAGAACACTGCAGCTCCTCTCCTGGAAAAGCAGGTGCTCTCTGCATTGTTGAGCTGTGCTGTAAAACAGAGTGGAGGGAGCTCTTCTTTTCCAGGGAAGAGCTGGAAGGGAATGCCAAAGGTTTCCCCATGATTTCCCCCTCTCTCCTGGGAGGGGAGAGTCAGGGCTGTGCCGGTGGAGCTCCCTGGGCAAAGAGAGGGTGACAGGGTGGCTGGAGATGGGAACAAGGTCCCATGTAGGGAAAGAAACACCTGGTACCTCATGTCCATCCTGTGCCCCTGACTGCTTGAGAAGTGCCACATGGGCTGGGCACTCCTGATCCCTGAGCAGATCTGCCCCTCTGACAAGAGCTGTCACCTGCGTGCCTATCGGTGTTGGATCAGAGCAGGAACACAAGTGCTGCTGCTGGGAGTGAACCCTCCCTTTGGCTGTTGTAAATAAAAATTCCCCTAATTTTGTACAGAACCATATGGTTTGTCTCTGTGGTGTGACGTGGCCACCCGGTGCAGGGCTGGGGCAGCAGGGCCACGGGAGAGCCCCCAGTACATCTGTTGGGAAATCAGCTGCCAGGGAAAGGGGAAATGGATGTTTTCAAGGTTCTGCCAGGTCCTTATGGACACACGAGGAGAGAACATCAAATCCTTGGAGTTGTGTAAGTTTCCAGCTTCAGGCAAAGCTGGACATGAGTGTGTTAGGAGGAGGAGCATTTCTGGTGCAGCCAAAAATCCTGTTGGACTTTTGCTCTCCCTTGGCCCCCTTGGCTGCACTGGGCAGGAAAATCACAACCTCCCAGTGCCAGTGTGGCTGTGCCTGGAGCCATGGCCCTTTGGGGGTCAGGTGGGTGACTTGGGCCTGCTCTGTTCCCAAGGGTCCTTCAGCTATTAGGGAGGGGAGCCTGGAACCTCCTGCTGTACTACATCCCAGCCAGGCAATTCCACATCCCCACAGACCATTTAAAAGAAGGAATGAGCCAATTTTTGTACATTCCTTTCCCTCTGGAACTGCATTTTCATTATTATCAAGAATTGGAGCTGATGGCAGAGAGTTCATTCCTTGACTCCAGCGAATGTGTCACTGTACAGAGCTCTCTGCCTCGCTGTTCTGCTGGTAATTAAGGACAATCAAACAGCTAATTAGGAAACCACTTTGTTAAGGCTCTTTTCCCCTGTAAGTAAAACTCAATCCAGGCCCTTTGTGAGTTTCTGTTTCTCAGAGAACAAGTTCAGGGTTATTTAATGTTTGATTGGGAACAGGGAGCATCAGCACAGCAGGAGGACAGAGCAGGGGGACAGACGCTCATGTCCCACTTGGCCCGCCACCCTCCATGGAGCTCCCAGGACAGGGCTGGATGGGTCTGGCAGTGCCCTGGGCCATGCTGCTGCCCCCTTCCCCACATCCCTTGTGCCTTGGACCCTGCTCCTTTCAAGGACTGGGGAGTGGAAGAGCTGGGGTCTATGGGAAGGACATGGGACAAGGACCAGGGTTGTGGTGGGAAGATGGGGGATATGCCTCACCCTGCCCCTCGCCTCCTGGAGCAAGAGGGACCCAGTGAGAGTCCTGTTGGGTTCCAGCACAGATCCCTCTGTCGGAGCTAAAGCTGCTGCTGCCGTATCAGCAGCGGGCAAACTCTGCTTTCTCAAGTGTTCACACAATGACCCTGCAGGAGGTCCCAGCTCCGGACCTTATTGCGGCCACACCACAGGATGTGTCCCCTGCTCCCACCCAAGGCCATGCTGTCCCCAAGGGCTCAACTCACCTCCCACCCCATTTGCATCTCTCGTCAGCGGGGAATTCCTGCACAGACCCCCCAGCCCAGCAGCTCTGCAGGAATCATCATCACTTTATTGCAGCAATCGCGGGCAGCGTTTCCAGTACCTTCAGCAAAGCCTGCGGGGGGCTGTGACCCCCACCCTCCCCCAGCTGGACCCTGTGCTTTGCGAGTAGGGGGCCAGGGGACCCCCTTCCCTGGTTTCTCACCATCCCCCAGCCTAGCCCTCCTCCTGGTGTGGGGGGACACTACGGGAGTGGTGTGGGCAGCAGTGGGAGCCCCTGGTGCGCAGCGGGACAGCAGCGTGGGTGCTCTGGCCGTGCTGGCAGCAGCAAGCTGTGGCGTGGAGCAGGTCCCGGGGGTCCCCTCAGCGAGTGTCCCCCTCCCCATCTGCGGAGGCCATGACGCTGTCGATCCAGTCTGCGTACGGGGCGATGCGGGTGTAGATGGCCGGTTTCTTGTAGTTGCCGCAGACGCGGGAGCCGGCTGTGACCACCCCCTCGGCCACCCCTCCGCAGACCAGGGGGCCCCCGGAGTCTCCCTGCAGGATGAAGGCTCGTCAGCATGGTCAAGGGTTTCCCGGGATACCCGAGCCCATCTCCCACCCCTCTTTCCTTGCTCCAGGCTCCTGTGAGCTGCCCTGCACAGGTCAAGGAGCTCCTCTCACCCCAAGGGCAGGACTTCCTCCTGCCTGCCGCCCGCGGCCTCTCCCAGGCTGTGGGAACTCTCCCCCCCTGCCCTCTCCCAGCCCTCCTGGTGGGGTCGGCAGCCCCAGCCCCTGGGTCTGGCTGCCGGTCCGTGGCGGGCAGGCAGTACCCTGCAGGTGTCCTTCCTGCGGGAGTCGGTGCACATCATGTTCTTGGTGATGGTGCCGTCGTGGCGCGTGCGGTGGTTGCAGAGGTAGCGGCTGATCACCGGCCGCTCCACCTGGTACAGCCTGTCTGGCTGGCGGCCACTGTGGCTGATGGTGCCCCACCCTGCCACCTCGCACACCGTGTCGGGTGCCACGTCATTGTCCTCCCGCTGGAACGGCAGCACCTGCACGTCCGTGTTCAGCTCCGCTTTCTCTTCCAGCTGCCAGCAAGAGAGAGGGGACCCAGGTCAGGGGGGGCAGCTGTGCCCGCAATCCAGTAGAGTGTGGCAAGCTGCACCCCAACACTCCAGGCTTGGCCACACTCAGGTTTTGCCTCCTGATCACAGCCCCAGGATGCAGCCAGAGACCAGAGCTGGAGCCACACAGAATATGGAGTTGTTTGGACACAGCTCAGAGGTCTTTGGTAGGGGAAGCAGGGATGGTCCCATAGGGCAGGGAAGGAGAGACAGGGGAACCAGTCCCAGCCTGACCTTGAGGGTCTCCTTTGGCCTCAGTCAGTGACCCAAGAGGGTCCCAAGGGACAGTGGGATTTGCAAGAGTGATGAGGAGGGTCCCAGTGGCCCCCAGCCCACCTGGAGGAGGAGCAGGTCGTCCTTGTTGTTGTGGATGTTGCTGTCGGGGTGGGGGAACTGGGCGCGCACCCGGTACAGGCGTTTGTGGGGCTCCGGCTCCGTGAGAGAGTGGGCACCCAGCAGTACCTGGAAGAGTTTGCCATTCCTGGAAGAGAGTGTTGGGACAAACAGAGCTGGGCGTGTTGCTGCACTCAGCCATGGAAACAGGGTGCTGTGGGGGGCCAGAGAGACCCCCAGGGTTACCCGTTCCTCCTGCAGCCCCTGCCCAGCCCTCGCTCAGGTGGGACCTGAGCCCCACACTTGGACACCAGGGTCAGAGCTACGGAGTGGGATTTGGCCCGAGCCCAGCAGCCCCCCCAGCACGGAGCAGCTGTACGCTGACCCCCGACACTCACGTCTCCTCAGTGCAGTGGGCAGCACTCAGCACCCACTGCTCAGCGATGAGGAAGCCCCCACAGATGTGCTTCCCATCCAGCTGTAGAGAGGCCATATATGGCTTCAGGTGCGGCTTGGCCTCGTAGCCCCCCAGGATCCGTCCTCGGGGCTGCCCTGCAGGAGAGAGGCTGTGTCAGCGGAGGGGCACAGGGGCAGGGTCATTCCCGTGTCCCTTGGCTGGCCTTCCTGGACCCTTCCTTGTGGGTTGTGGCAGCACCTGGCTGCAGGTGGAGGCAGGAATTGAGGGCTTGGCAGGATCCCTCCCCGTGCTAGGGATGCCGCTGCCCTGTCCCCATGCCGGGGTTCGGGGAGTGCACTCACCGTTCACTGTGGCCCCGAGCAGCAGCAGCAGCACAAGGACAGCAGCAGGACTCGGCCCCATGGCTGCAGAGGAGTCCGGCAGTGCCTCTGTCCGGCTGCGGGGTGTGCGGGGGTTTTGGGGTGAGCGGGAGCTGGGAGGGTGCGTGGGGGCTGCGGGGCGAACGCTGCTCACCCCGGGGCTGGGGCTGGGACTCGCTTTTATGCCCAGTTTGGGACAGCGAGGGGGGGCAGGAAGGGGGAGGCGAGTGCGGGGGGGGTGGTTTCCGCACCGTGGGCCAAGTGTTTTGAAATATTCAGCTTATAAAAGGGGTCAAGAGTTCCCGGCATAAACAGGGAGGGAGGAGGAGGAAACAGCCCAGCCCAGCTGCCGGCCCTGGCACCCGCCGCCGGGGATTTCTGCGCCGGGGGTTTTAAGTGCTGAAAAAGTTCCGGCTCTTGACATATGAAGGCTCCGGCACATTCCGTGCCCCAACCCGGAGCAGGGACTCCTGCCAGGCCTGGGGGAGGGCTCCTAGTGGGTGCTGGGTGCCAGGGATACAGCCTGGTGGGTGCACAGGGATACAAATCCATGCCCTGGGTTTGCCATAGGACTGACAAGAACAGCAGAGTCAGCACCCCCGGGGGACACCCCTACCCCGAGGGGGCGCCTGCAAGGGCTGGGGGCGGCGGTGGTTGGAGGGGTGACGGCAGAGACAGGGGCCGTGTCCAGGATGCAGGTGGAGGTGGCAGGGGCGCCGGTGACGGCCGTTCCGAGGATGCCGGTGGCTGTGGCAGCCCCGGTCCCCTCTGCCTTTCTCCCCCGTGCCACTAAGCGGAGCCACCGCCTCGCATCCCGCCCGGTCCTGGCGCGTCCCCGAGCTCCGGAGCCGCCCGTCTCCCCCGCCAGGACTCGTTCCCGGGGCCACTCATCCCCCCTCGGGGCTCTTCCGCTGGGCCAAGGCCGGGCTCCCTGCCCGCCTGGGACTGAGGTCACGCTGCCCTCGCCCGTTTCCGGGACAGTCACCGGCCACCGTGGCCACCCACAGCTGGGTCCGGCCGCGCTCCCGCCAGCGCAGTCAGGACCGAGCAGGGCTCCCAGCGATAGGGGCTGGAACTCACCCCGCCTCCTTCTTCTCCTGCTCCACGAGCCTTTACAACTTCGAGCTGCCGTGCTCCCTTTGTCCGGTTGCACAGACGCTCCATCGCCCCGACCCGTGACCCCCCCCGACTCCCCCCACGCCAAGAAACCCACCGGCAGCGGCCGAACAGACTCACCAGCGAGGAGGGGACCGGGTGCGGGATGTCCCCAGGGACTCAGGGGGTCCCTCTGGGGGGGGGCAGCTTCGTCCCCTCGTGGTGGCGGCACATGGCGAGCGGGGGTCGGAGCACGCGGTGTTGGGGCCGTCGCTCAGACCGAGGATTTTCCGCAGGGAGAGCGGCTTAATCGCGGCTTCCAGGGATTCGGGATTTAGATGTTAAATACGCCGGGAGATTTCTGCCCACTTAGGGCCAAAAATGGAACAAGGGCAGCATGTGGGGCCACGCAGAGAGGGTGGGCGGATGGCGGAGTGGATGCAGTAGCCGAGTGTGGGCTGCAGGGAATGGGCTACGGGGTGGGGTACTTGGTAGGGCACGGTCGGGATCCACAGGAGGTGGAGAGGGCAGGGGCAGACGGGGTTGGGGTGCCGACCCAAGAGGTGCCGGAAGTCCCTGGGGAACAAAGGGAGCTGGGTCCCCTTCCTCATGCCCGAGTTCGGGAGACACAAGGCTCCTGCTGAGGGTGGCTCCCGGCACCGTCCCCGGGGCTCCTCGTGAGCGTGGGTCCAGGGGCTGGACCAGAGTGCCTCCCGAAGCCCCTGGGTGCCACGGGAAGGGCAGGTGCCCCCCGGCCAAAAGAGCCCAGGTCGGTGCTGGGGGCTGGCAGAGCTCTGGGGCGGTGGGTTTGGCGGTCACACCCCCCCATGCTGCGGGAGTCCCGCCTCGGCACCCCTCGGGTTCCCGCAGCCCCAGGGCAAGGGAGGGGTCTCTGCAAGCCAAGGGAGTCCTCGGGTCGGGGGTCAGCACACTCTCCCGCAGCACACGGGAGGAAGGGCCCGGCGGTGGAGGAAGCCCAGGTGGGGGGCGGCTCCGGGACCCCCCGTGTCCCCTCGGTGCCTGGGCAGGGTCTGTGATGCGGAGCGGCGCGGTGCGAGGTCGGTCCCGCTGCTGCCCTCGGCCCCGCCCGACCCTTTGTCTCGCCTCGACCCCCCCTCAGACCTCCCCAGATCCCTCCAGACCTCCCCAGATCCCCCTCCCTGGCCCGACGGGGGCTCGATGGGGGCTCGGCGGGGGCTCGGCGCCCCGAGAGGGGCCGGGGACGGCGGGGCGGGGCGGGGAGCGGCGGGCGGGGGCGGAGGAGGAGACGGAGGAGGAGGAGGAGGAGGCGGGGGCGGAGGAAGCCGCCGCTCCCCGCGCTCCGCCGAGGCAGGAGCATCCCGGATCCCGGGGACCCCCCCAGCCGCCACCGCGCCCCCGGCCCCGCTGCGCCCCGGGGCCGCCGCTGAGGTGAGTGGGGGGCACAGACCGGCACAAAGGGCCGCTCCTCCCTCCCCCGACATCCCCTCCCATCTCCCGGACCCGACCCCCGCCCGCGGCTGCGGCACGGCCCCTGCGAAGGGGGGGATCCCCCCTGCGCGCCGCTCTCCTGGTCATACCCCCGGTTAATCCCCCATTATTCCCCCCACCACCACCACCCCGTTATTGCCCCCTGCCTTTGTCCCCCGTCGCTCCATTCCCATTATGACCCCCTTCATTTCGCAGCCCGGGCTCGGTGCAGTCTTGGGGATTGGGGCCGGGCAGGCCCGGGGACCCCCATCCCGAGCCCCGCTCTGCGTGCGGCACACCCCCTCTCCACGCCACCGCAGCAGCCTCTCTGCCTGTCGCGATAGTGACTGCCTGTCGCGACAGACGAGCCTCTGCCCCACCTGTTGTCACAGCCCCCGGCTCGGCCGGACCCCACCTCGGAGTGCTGGGTGTCCCCTGGAGGAAGCAAAGCAGCCCCAGTCCTGGCAGTGTCCCCCCAGTGAGCTGCTGCCAGGGGGAGGCAGGATGACCAGGAGTGACCAAGGTGACCCAGGGTACCTGTTCCCCCACACAGGGTGACACTTCAGCCCCCACAGGGCAGAGGCACATCCCAGTGGACCCCCAGCGCCTGCCCCAGGACCATGATCCCTCCCAAGGAGAAGGCTCGAGCCCCCAAGGACAGCATGACGCTCCTGCCCTGCTTCTACTTCGTAGAGGTGGGTGTGGGCTGGGTGGGCACGGGGTGGGGGCTGTGCGAGGGGCTCCATCCTGGGCCCTGGCATGACGGGTCGGGGTCTGTCCCCCATCTTGGTGGGGCTGTGTGGTGCCATCACTGCGGGAGGCACTGTGGTCCCCACATTCTCCCCACAACAGCTGCCCATCGTGGCCTCCTCCATCGTGACGCTCTATTTCCTGGAGCTGACGGACCTCTTCAAGCCGGCCAAGGTGGGCTTCCAGTGCCACGACCGGGCACTCTCCATGCCCTACGTGGAGACCAACGAGGAGCTCATCCCACTGCTCATGCTGCTCAGCCTGGCCTTTGCCGCGCCTGCTGCCTCAGTACGTCTGGGCTCGTCCTGCTGCGGGGGGTCGGGACAGAGCTGGGGACTGGGGTCCTGGTGCCTGGTGGTGTCCAGCACCTTGAGGTGGCTCTGCCACAACCCAGAGCCCCCAGTCCCGCCTGAGCCACTGGTTCCTCCCCAGATCATGGTCGGGGAGGGCATGGTGTACTGCCTGCAGTCTCGGCTGAAGGGCCGTGCCGGTGCTGAGGGCAGCATCAACGCTGGTGGCTGCAACTTCAACTCCTTCCTGCGCCGCACTGTCAGGTTTGTGGGTACGTTGTGCCAGAGCCCAGGCAGGACCTGAGGGCTGGAGGGGATGTGGGGGCACCGTGACTGCCATAGCAGGAGCATGGCCTCACCCAGACCCTGGTCCCTTCACAGTGTCTGCGGGTGCCCTCCAGAGCTGGCTGGGCCCTGGCCACTCCCCGTGGGATGGGGGTGACCCTCTGTCCCACTCCTGCCATCCCCAGGTGTCCATGTGTTTGGGCTCTGTGCCACAGCCTTGGTGACAGATGTCATCCAGCTGGCCACTGGCTACCATGCACCCTTCTTCCTGACTGTCTGCAAGCCCAACTACACACTGCTGGGCACCCCCTGCGATGCCAACCCCTACATCACCCAGGACATCTGCTCAGGCACTGACAAGCATGCCATCCTCTCTGCCAGGTATGTGCCAGGGAAGCCCTGTGCCATGCTGCCAACCCTCCTGCCCCATGCCAGCCGTGTCCCCCTGATTCTGCCCCATCCCACCCGTGTCCCCTCTCCCTGCAGGAAGACCTTCCCATCCCAGCATGCGACGCTCTCAGCTTTTGCTGCCGTCTACGTGTCGGTGAGTTCCTGGCGCTGTCTGGCACACGCTGGCTTGGGGCAGCATGACCCCTGTGCTGTGGGCAGCAGTATCCCTCTGCCATTGGCACAACCAAACTGCCTGACATGTGTGCCCGTGCTGGATGTGGGTGTATGCAGTCCCTGGTGCACCCAAGAACTCTTCATGGCTGGGGCTGGAGCCGCCACTAACAGCCTGTTCCTGCCCCAGATGTACTTCAATTCCATCATCTCGGACAGCACCAAACTCCTCAAGCCCATCCTGGTCTTTGCCTTCGCCATCGCCGCCGGCATCTGCGGCCTGACCCAGATCACCCAGTACCGCAGCCACCCCGCAGACGTCTACGTGGGCTTCCTGATTGGCTCTGGCATCGCAGCCTACCTGGTGTGTGCTGGTCCTGCCCTCCGGCCGGAGGAGGGGGTGGGAGATGCTGGCCAGGGCCACAATACCTGGGGCCACAGTACCTGGGGCCGTGTTGACCCCACACTCTCCAGAGCAGCTGTGGCTGCCTCATCCCCTGGAAGTGTTCAAGGCCAGGTTGAATGGGGCTTAGAAAGTGGTCTGATGGAAGGCATCCCTGCCCATGGCAGGGAATGGGACTCAAAACCCTTTAAAAGTCCCTTCCAACCCAAACCATTCCAGGATTATACAATTTTCTCTCCCACAGGCTTTCCATGCTGTTGGCAACTTCCGTGCCCCGACGGAGCGAGTGCTGGTGCCAGCACCGGCCAAGGACGCACTGCGGGCGCTGACACAGCGGGGCCACGACTCCGTGTACCACCAGAACAAGTCAGTGAGCACCGATGAGCTGAACCCGCAGGCAAGGCTGGAGGAGGTGGCACGGCCGGTGCCAAGGGAGAAGAACTCGCTGGGCAGCCTGAAGCGAGCCAGTGTGGACGTGGACCTGCTGGCCCCCCGCAGCCCCATGGGCAAGGAGAACATGGTGACCTTCAGCAACACCCTGCCCCGCGTTAACACGCCCTCCATGGATGACCCTGCGCGGCGCCACATGACCATCCATGTCCCCGTGGACGCCTCCCGCTCCAAGCAGCTCATCACCGAGTGGAAGCAGAAGTCGCTGGAGGGACGGAGCATGACGCTGGCAGAGGAGGCGGCGCAGGGCCGGAGCACAGGGGAGCCCGGTGAGGAAGTGCCCCCCTCCTTGTACCCCACGGTGCAGGCACGCTCGGCTGAGAGGGCGGCCATGGGGCCCCGTGTGCTCATCCAGCCCCGTCCCGGTGCCTCGCAGCTGGTGCACATCCCCGAGGAGAGCCAGGCAGGCGCCAGTGCCCCGGCTGGCAGTGGGGCGGCTGTGCGGGCCAAGTGGGTCATGGTTGCAGAGAAGGGGGGAGCGCAGCGGGTGGCCAACCCCCCGCGTCTGATGCAGGTCATCGCCATGTCCAAGCAGCAGAGCCTTGTCTCTGTCACCCCCAAGCACTCAGAGACGTCGTCATCCTCCACCAGCTCTGACTCCTCGCAGTACCGCTCGCCCTCCGAGCGGGACAGCTCCAGCATCATCACCATTGATGCCCACGCCCCCCACCACCCTGTCGTCCACCTATCTGCTGGCAATGGGCCCTGGGAGTGGAAGTCAGGGCCAAAGGGGCCCGAGGGGCCAGACACCTATGAGCTGGGTGAGGTGGGGAAGGATTTCCGTGGCTTCCGCCCAGCCAAGAGTGCCGGAGTCTCCCCCGGTTCTTCCGTCAGCGACATGGAGCAGGATGAGCCACGCTACGGCAGCCTGGCCGCCATCCCGGGGGCGGTGGGGGGTGGTGGGGAGAGGGGGGATGTGCCCCCCGAGGGGCTGCTGGCCACAGCCACAGCCACGGCCACAGCCAGCCGCGAGTCCACACTGCGGAGGAAGCCGGCCGAGAGGGACGGGCCAGCAGACAGCGAGGTGGACCTCTACTACAAGAAGATGCAGGCGGGCCGGAGGTTTAAGGACTGAGCCCCGCGTGCCTCCCTGGGGGCCTGCATCCCTGCCCCAGCTCGGGGGGCTCTGTAATGCTGGGGCCCCTCTCTGCAGGGAGCAGCAGGACAGGGTTGGCTTTGGCATCAGTGGGAGGCAGAGCACGGCCACCCCTGTGCTGAGCCAGCTGAGATATCTGCTCACACCCAGGCAGCTCAGGGGGCTCTGCTCCCCCCACACAGCCTGCAGGGCTGTGCAGCTCCAAGCACTTTGACTTTCTCTCTAAAACTGGTGCTGACATTTCCGAGGGGTTATTTTATTCTGGCTCTGGAAGTGGATATCTGTTGGGGGTGGGGGGACAGAAATGGTGCTGAAG